>OY284487.1:48050027-48650027 GCA_958336395.1 Ctenicera cuprea
AATTACTTTATATTTATTTGTTTGGTTTATAATTTTAGCAATTTTTCTGATTTGTGACCAAAATATGGGATCGAGGCATACTTTTAATTTTTAACTGAATATTTTGGTTTATAATGGAAACCGGTAACTATATTATTTAGTATTTTTGCTAGCATGTGGTTGGGTGCATGTATGTATGATACCACTGGTCTATTGGGCATATTGGGTTTGTGTATTTTTAATAAACCGTATAGTTTTGGTGGTTGTAGATTTGGATTTATTATTTGTCTTTTTTGGTAATCTGTTAAGCAAACCTGTAAATTTTCTAATGTTTGTTTTAATTCGTTTTGATAACATGTATAACATAACATGTCCATTAGACCAGTGGTATCATACATACATGCACCCAACCACATGCTAGCAAAAATAAATAATATAGTTGCCAGTTTTGATTATAAACCAAAATATTCAGTTAAAAATTCTTCTGGATTAATCAATAAGTTATCTAACTTACATTTACCACCACAAAGCAAGCTAGTTAGTTTTGATGTTACTAATATGTTTTCCCAAATACCTCCTCAAGAGTGTATTCCTTTGTTAAATGATATTCTTATTAACAAAAATGTTGAGTTAATAAAACGGACCGAGTTGATTCAATTATTTGAACTTTGCACCAATCAAAATTAGTTTACTTTTAATGATAAAATTGCATGTTTTGATAGTTCATTTGAATTAATTGGGGCATAAATTTTCGATTTTTCAAAATTAATAAAATTCGTCACTGCAATATCATCGTTATTATCATACTATTGATGCTATCTATATTATTGATAATACCGATAATATCGATATTATCGATATACATCCATTATCGATATTAGATATTACATTTTCAATATCGCCTAGCCCTATTTCACAATTTTCACTTTCCCACACTTTCAGTACAGGGCAGTATTGATTTTATAAAACTTTTTGGTTTCTAGATTTTCCATGTTTTGGACTCAAAAAAGTAGTTTTTAAAAAACGTCTGTCTGTCGCATTTTGAAAGGCGAGTGCGTTTGTTCTGGATGGTGTGACTTCGACGAGTCTTGGAATGTGGAGGTGTATAAAAAATTTACATTTAAATAAACTTTAGTTTTATAGTAAGATTTATTTTTATGAAAAAAGGTTTATTTTTGGTCTTGTTATTTTCGTTGTTGTAATAATTTCTTCTTGTGACCACATTATAAATCCTCTCATCCTTCAAGGTTTTATATTACCTCCACCTTCCAATACATATTGATTTATTGAGAATTAAAACGTACCAGTACTCTTAGGGCCACCTGGCATTATATTTCTGTTCAAACTAAACTGCACATGAGTGATAATAGAATAAAATTCTAAACTTAATTTGTAGGTGCAGCAATATTTAGGGAGGCTAATTGCCCCATCCCCTATTTTTAGCTGATGAATTTGCTGTGTAGTCTCTGGCATTCTTTAATCCCAAAAATTCTTTTCTCAAATGATCGATTTTATCTACACAAAAAATTCAAAATATGTTCGTTTTCTAACTGCAGAGGCATGCAGCACATCCTCGCTAGACCTTATAGTAACTGTTGGTGTGTAAAATACAGATGCTCATTTTTCTGTATAATATAGAATTATTTATAGTGGTGTAAAGACAAGCATGTTATCCAGAACACATTGAGCACATTTATAACTAATTCAAAACACAGGTTAATATTATTATTGTTTCAACAGTGATAGATGGCCTTAGAGACATCTATCATTGATAGCACGCCTTAAGCACTTTCGATGCTTGCATTTACAAACAGGACTATAACTGACTGAAGAGTCCTAATAAGGGCGAAACGCGTCTTAGGTTGTTCCTACCTTTAAACGTGAGCATCTTTTTGTTTATTATTATTATCAAACATCCACGTCCTGAAGTGGAAGTAAAATTTTGTTTTTTAAATAATTTCTACATCATTTGTGAGTATAGCTTGATTGTTCTTCAAAGTCCTTGGAGTATGCTCCAATTGCGCCCTAGAACGTTCTCTTAGAAGTAAACGCTCGAGCATTTTACAACACTAATTTATAAATATTAGTTTTATATCTTTGATCAAAATTACGTTATTGGCAATATCAAATTACCTGGGTTTAAACTGCGGAGGTCAAGACAGGGTCCCTTTTGTCCATTTTCAATACTTATTAATCTATTATTTAAAATTGCTTCCTTAATAACTGAACACTTTTGTTCAGCTATTTTTAAATATACTTCTAAATCACGGTAAGTGACATCATTAAGTGCCGGTGCTGAATTTGCTGTTAAAACAACACAGGTCCCTTGTATAAGAAGTTCTCTTGTTAATGGGAGAATTCCCAATACAAAATCTACTCCGGCATTATCTACGAACATAATAGCTTTATTATAGGGTCTATTCTGAAACAGAAGATAGGTTTATGTATTTGGTTTCCTTTATGAAAGGACATAAAATAGACTCACCTGTAATCTAATAATCCAGCTATCCAGATCGTCATGAAACCACGGCCTTTGTTGTATTTTTAATTTTGCCTGCGATAATCCAAAGCCATTGTATTCCTCCAAAATATCTGTAACAGCCTTCGCTCCCCAATCAAACATATTGCCAGCAACAAGTCCTTTAGCCAACTCTGCCCATTTTGAGTAAAAATCTTTTATTGCATCGATATCATTAACTCGTTCTTCATATTGCGTAAATGCTGCAGCAGTCTCCTTCTCTTTTTGTAGTAGCCATGCATCTTCAAAGTCATTATTTCTTAGCGTCTCTTCGTTAAATTCTAGAAGAGTTCTTACGCTTAATGGTTTAAAAAACCTGGAGACATACATATAAGTCACTTTTAGAAAGTAAAAGTGTGTAGACTTACGCAGGGTTATATTTGATCTTTTCTACGAGATCATGAAATTTCAGCCAGCAACTTTTAGCTCTTTCTGTGGCAGTCATATCGTCAGGATTTAAATACGAGACTTTGTTGATGAATTTTTTTACCATTTCTTCAAGACAGGGTAGCCAATAATTTACAGCGTCGACGTCGTTCGATAAATCGATAGTATCGGGTGAATACGCATCTTGATCCAGTAATAAAGGGCAAACCTTCTTGTCTTTCATCATTTTTCACTTCATAAAACTCTAACCTCATTGGTATAAATCCAAACACATATAACACTGGAATCTACAGTAAATAATACGATTTTATATAATTTTAAAAATCACAGTTGTAGAAATAGTCTACTTTATAATGTAATCTTCATAATTTGTAAGTATAATTTGTGATAATTTTTTCAAGGTCAACAGCTGTTGTAACCGTATCTAGCATCACTTCGTGTATGTTTTATGGCATCACGGTTGCGCATACACCACCAACACCACCTAGAGGTGGTGTTGACACCACAACAAATAACAGCAAGCTGCAGTATTGCCAATAGCATTACAATATTACATTATTCTTCCCGCCACACTTGATAAAATTCCCCGTACCTGCTTGTAACCTGTATAATGATTCAAATTTTCAAAAACGACTAATTTTATTTTAATATTATACATTACATTATTGTAACATATATTTAAAAAATATTTGGGTTTGTTTAACCAAATTCAGGTCTGTCATTTCAACTAGCTTCAGAATAGTTACAAAACAATAATACCTACTACAAATTCCAACTTCTGCGATACGAACTCAAATAAATATAATAGTATATTATATACCAAGGGACTAAAGTGCTTCATTTAATCCCGAGGGTGAAGTTTATTGCCCGAGACGAAGTCGAGGGCAATAATCACACGAGGGATTAAAAGGCACTTTGGTCCCGTGGTATATACGCTATTTTTTGCACTCCCGAATAATTTGAAATCAAAATAGTCGAAAAGAAATAAAATTTTGTGATTTTGATAGTGTAAAACAAGCTTCATGAAAAATGCTGTGTAACCATAGTAACGCTGTCAACAAGATCCATTGAACGGTTCGCCATTTTAAATTTATTTAATGTGATTTTGAATGTAAGAGAAGATGAGTGAATTTGATGTAGATAAGACCGCTGAAGAGGTCACGGAAAAGTTATTACCCACAAAATCGCGAAAAATATATGAGGAGCAATATGAAGCATTTGTTAAGTGGTGCAGTGAGAAAAAACTGGAAAACTATACCGAAAATGTTTTGTTGGTATACTTTCACGAGAAATCGAAATTAGTTTGTGTGTCTACTCTTTGGGCACATTATTCAATGCTGAAAGGAATGCTTAACATCAAAAATAATATCGACATTAGGAAATTTCCTAAACTAATATCCTTTCTGAAAAGAAGAAATGATGACTATAAACTTAAAAAGTCGAAAGTTCTGACCGGGGCCCCGGTCAGAACTTTCAGAGCAAGTTGATCAGTTCCTAATAGAAGCTTCGGATGATGAATATTTGATGATGAAAGTGAGTAATCGTAGTAAGCATTTTATATGAAGAAAAGATTTGGTTTCAATTATGGCTAGAATAGACCACTACATGTTTCGTTCTTGTTTGAACTCATCAGGTGGACATAATTCTAACCATAATTGAGACCAAAAGCAAACAGGCATATATACGCCAGAAAGTATAAAACTAACGGGGAATTAAACTAATAACGCCCTCTATTATGTGCGGCGAGAAAAAGTTGCAAAGCAACAAACCGGCAAAGTTGCGATCGGAACCTGCTAAGCAGGTATCTGCGATCGCACCGGCCTCTAAGCACAAAACACAGAAACGCCCGTGTGGCAAGAAATAAGAAAAGATTTGGTTTTATACTTTCTGGCGTATATATGCCTGTTTGCTTTTGGTCTCAATTATGGTTAGAATTATGTCCACCTGATGAGTTCAAACAAGAACGAAACATGTAGTGGTCTATTCTAGCCATAATTGAAACCAAATCTTTTCTTATTTCTTGCCACACGGGCGTTTCTGTGTTTTGTGCTTAGAGGCCGGTGCGATCGCAGATACCTGCTTAGCAGGTTCCGATCGCAACTTTGCCGGTTTGTTGCTTTGCAACTTTTTCTCGCCGCACATAATAGAGGGCGTTATTAGTTTAATTCCCCGTTAATTTTATATGAACATTTTTTAACAGGCCATTTTGTAGGTTGCACTTATCTTAGGTGTAGCGGGAGCTTGCAGAGAAAATGAGTTACTTCAATTGTCTATCAACGATGTAACCGATTTGGGTCGATCAATCCTATTTAATATTACAAATACCAAAAATAAAATTGAGATAAATTTCATTGTCAAGAATTCAGAAAAAAATTCTACCAATTTCGTTGAATTGTGTAGGAAGTATATGGCCTTACGAAAGGTTGAGACACCTCATTGGCGATTTTTTGTCTGTTTCAAAGACAAGATATGTACTACTCAGCCAGTCGGAAAAAATACGTTTGGAAAACTACCCCAAGAAATAGCAGCTTTCCTAAACCTACCAGATGCATCTTCATATACGGGACATTGTTTTAGACGCACATCTACGTCTTTGTTGGCGGACTCTGCAGCTACTGTTGATGTTTTGAAGCGCCATGGAGGGTGGAAATCCTGAACAGTTGCGGAGGGGTATGTTGAGAACTCCATTAACAACAAAGAAATTATAGCAGATAAAATTTTTGGACATGAAGATGACTCATCAACCACTTCTGCATTTTCATCTTCGTCACGTACACTTGCTCATCATATATCTGACGAAAATAGTCGTTTATTTAATCTAGTAAATTGTACTAATGTGAATATAATGTAAACATAAATCAGAAATAGGTTAGATTACCAATAAAAAGAAATTTCTTTCAATTTGACATTTACTTTAGTCCCTTGGGAGTTTCAATCATTTTTAATCCCTTGAGAGTAAAAGTGACATTTTAGTCTTCGAAAAAAGTGACTGAAGTAGCACTTTTACTCCCGGGAGTGCAAAAACAACTATTTTAAATTAACGTGTGTGACTAAATTAAAAAAAAAGAATAGTTCCGCTAATTTTACCCATTAATAACAAGCATTCCCCAAAAATTGACCAAAGTTAGTTTTTTTTAAATGTGTCTGTGGGTGGGTGGGTACGTGTGTGTGTACGCCTCATATCTCCCGAACGGATTTCGATGTATTTTGGAATGTAGGGGGAATCTCAAAAATTCATGGACAAAAAAAAATTTAAAAAAAAAATATTTGAAACCGGAAACAGAAGGCAGACATATTTTTTGACAGTGTGAATCTTGGAACCAATGTGACAGGCTCGAAGATCCAAGTGAGTTTGGGGGTTTGATTTGGAGATGATCAAGATGACTGGAAGGTATGGTGTTGTCACTCGAGTTTGATATGGGCGTCACGAAATGTTTTGCGGAGAGATGGCGCAGTAGGTACTAAAAAGACGTTTGCGCGTCAAATTTGAAATCCGCACGCAATGCTATTCTAACCTGACTTTGTTCATACTGTGATATTATACTGTCATAACTCAAGAATTATAAGAACATTATAGTGACAACTATTCTCGATCATATTTTCCTATAATTCAATATTTATTGCAATATTGAAAAGGTTAATATTTAATACAGCCTGAAAATTTATATCTTCACACTGATTATCACTGTAGTTATTCAACTTCGGGAAAACGATTGTTAATGCGAGGAGGCGGTAAAACTTGGTTTTGATTTTTTTGGGAAATTCGAAAAAAATCAGATTTCAATGCACTCAGTTTTGACATCGATAAGACTCCAAATGGCTTATTGCAAAGCAAAAACACGAAAAAAAAAATCGAAAACAAAATTGGTTCTGTAAAGCAATTTGATGCGCCCGATTTGATGTTTATTATGTGCATGGGTCACGGTAGAATGCTACAGTTTATGTAGTTATAGAATGGAATGACTGTAAGGCATTGTAATTAAAAAAAGAAACATGAAAAAAATTGATAATTGACCCATATGAATCATACTTTATTGCTTACTCTACATATTTCCTTAAACACTATAGAGTACTAATTTTTATTGCAATTATTTAGTGAAAGTAGGCAATAGCAGTAGTAAAGTATAAAGATGTAATCGAATTAGAAGACAACGAAGTAACTGCGCAATTTTATCGTAGAATTAATGCAGTGCTATAATGTCGTTTCGGTTAACAGTTGCCTACGAGGGTATCATCTACCTGCACATATTATAATTGTGTAACATACAAACCGCATAAGCACAAAATGATAAATGTAATTTAAAACATTAAAAATAGAACAGAAACAAAAATCAGTAGGTACATAATAATACATTAAAATTGTACTGTATTGACAAAATCTATGCTGACAGTCACTCTAGACATAGTGCATCTCTTTAACATTATAATTAGTAATAAAAACAAGTATTTTAAGTACTTCAAAAGTTTATTATTTACTTGTGTGCGGATAGCGATTATCTTGCAAAATTTCAGAAGGGCCCCTGCCTATTACACAGATCACAATAAACATTGTATAATATTCATCTCAAACCTAAGATTTAAATATCTAAGGGTAGCTTGTATAAACCAGGATTAAAACACATAAAATACGTAAAAAAACATGAAAACATTAAAATCTACGTTAACTAATTTAGTACTTTTTTAGCATGTTAACTTAAGCATTAGACAAGCATTCCAATAACATATACTTGATATAAACATAAATTCATTAAAAAAATCTTTTAAATTATAAAATAATTAATGCGTTTTGCAAGTCTGCAAAAAATTATAATTAAACCATAAACCATACATGACTGCATGTCTGTACGCTTTGAATAAATACAAATGCAGCTTTCACTGAACAAGTAGTCACTATTATATTTGTCGTTGTCCTACTATGATGGCACGTCGACAAGGTAATCATAACACGGGGTTCTCGACCTGGTAATTCTGCCACTGGGATGGTAACATACCAGTTGCAGTTGAGGAATCAACGCATATTTTTGTGGTTATATGTGGCGATGCACACAGGATGATTGATAATATGTTGGGATGTACTTTCAGTACAGATTAAGAATCTGAAAATAATAAAAAGTTCCTATAAATATTTGCCCAAAAACTCTTTGTTACCGGGCAAGTTGCAGTCTATAGAAGTGGGAACAGTATTACCTCTTCCATAGATTTAATTTCATAAGCAGCTTTTATGGACACATGTTTATAGAATTTACTCTCAAAGTTTTGTGTAAACTATTCTATTCTATCGTATTAAGAAAACACTTATTAGACCTTCATGGCAATTTAATTTTTGAAAAGCATGATATTATCTCGAAAATTGTTAGATTAAGAAATTTTCAACATGAAAACATGTTTTTGGGCAATTTTGTATGGAGAATAAGATTTTTCAAAAACATGCTAAAATCTAAAATATGTAGAACATAATTACGTGACCCCCCCCCCCGTACGAGACACCTCTGGTGTTCTTATTCAAACCAAAATTATTACAAATACATGAATAACTAATTACGTGAATAATGCTCACATATGAAATTTTAAAATTTGAGTGCAATTACTGCAAAAGTTATCTACAAAAAGTAATTAGCCTGGTTTATTTTCAAGAAGCTGTAACCCTATAATGAAGGGTTTTCAGGCCCATGTTTATGAGAATTCTTTCAATTATATTTAGATTCTGAATCTATCCTGAAAATTCGTTCCACATGTTATGAATCACACTGTACACCATTGGTTTGGCAAACGAAAATTGTGCAGACTTCATTTAAATGAAGTAAAGGGGCTCTTTTAACTCTTCTTTATTCGTGTTGTTATGAATCCTAAAAAATATTGCAATCATTATGAGAAACATAATTAAATAGATATAACTATTTAGAAATTGTAGAGTATGCTAAATTGTAGTTAATTTAGCATTAGTGTAATTTTAAATTAAACCATCTTTTTCCATTGTAACATGTAGCTGCGTACTAAAATACAAAGGATGTTGATTGTTTAAATTACAGCAAAAGGAAATTTTTATATGCTGTGATTATTATCAACAGTGATCGGAAGTACAATTCTTTTAACTGCCTGAAAATAATTAATTTAAGTATTTCTCAATTTCTTAACTGTGTTTTTACTAGTTAATTGTTATTCTACATACATATTTGATTAAAATTAAAACAGTACTTACTCCTCTTTAATTTTCTGCTGGTAGTCTGTCTTTTTACTAAGCTGAAGCTTCTACTAAATTGAGTTTTGTGAATTACATTGGTGTGTTAATTAATAAATCACCGAAGTATGCCTTTATTCGTTATTATTTTACTTTTTGAACGAATCGAATTGTCTCGTCAACTGTCAGAACATTTCAGGAGGGTAAGGTTAAAATTCACGGGCGCTGTCAAAGCGATGTACCTTCACTGCTGCCCTCTCGCGGCAATACATTTGTGGGTCCCTCCCAAAACAATGTAAATATTAAAAAGTGAAAACACCAACATATATATATATATATATTAGCTATCCATGCATCTTGGAGATGATCCTGTGATTGTGGAGACGTCAATGCTGTTTCTTGTAGCTTTTATTATTGTGCCAAGTTACAATAGGTAATAAGGGTTGATTTTGACTAAGACGAGAATTATGACGTTGGTAGTCCTAAATGTTACTCTTAAACATGTGCTTTTTTAAACACATTGATTTAAATAAAATTTAAAGTCCACAAACAAAGTTCATTTTAAATGTTGCAACTTACGAGAACGTAGAAGTTTAAATGTCTAAATTGCGCCCTAGATTTGTAATTACACATCCTTGACTACGTTTATGAAAAAAATGCAATGTGTGAAATCATGACAGGGGAATTACAACAGTAATGCCCTCTACTGTGCGGCGAGGAATGCTGCAAACAAAAAACCGATTTTTGGGTGTAAAAGGATCTCGCTAAGCGAATATCTACAATCACTACCGGCCTCGAGGCACAGCACACGAAACGCCGTGTTGCAAAGTAGATCAGGTGGTTTTAAAAAAAGCTGAATGTTGACTTTCCCATAGGTACTAGATATTATTACGTACCGGGTTTGCAAAATTATAAACTTTATAATTATAAATTTGTACAGTTCATAGACTGTTAGATTTCTAAAAGAACAAGCTAAATATGCATTCAGCTAATTCCATCGGCAATTCTACCTTTATTACAGCTCAGTCAGTCGTTTATCGTGACGTCAGCAAAGATGATGGCAGCTTTTAGTACTTATACCTACCTATGTACCTGCTCACATCCAAACTTTTCGAAGTCCAATGAGCCAAGTCCTTCAGCGACCCAGCACTGATTCATACATTAAGATATTTATCAAAATTCTTTTATTACTTACAAATAATTGAAAATCACGCTAAGGTCCCCCATAAAATATAATGAGTTGTAGAAAATATGAAAACTAAAGTTGTTTCAATCAACTGTAGTTCATGTAATTCGTCCAGAAACGAAAGCATTTTGATGGTAAATCACATTCTGATAAGCAATGATGCTGAAGCCAAAGTGTATATCGTCCCCCGTTTAAGAATTGTGAGGCCAGTTTATGACATTATGACAGGTTTCACAAAATGTTGGAGAGGTGACACTGGGATTGTTTCTCGAAATTAATTTTGTTTCATGGTATACTACCTATAAGTATAGTTCAGTGTATACTACCCTGAAAGGGCTGTCAAACATGTTAGTCAGTTGTTTTTCGTGGTGTCAGCAAAAATGATGCCGCCTTGTAATCACACTTGCTCGGATGTTAACTTGTCCATGTCCAAAAATATTTGTGAGAGAAAGTTTCTTTCAATTACAAATAATTGGAATTTACATTTTCTACAGTAGCTAACCAAATTCTTAATTCGTCAGCCAAAAAATTAAAGGAGGGGATGTGTAGTTCTATTAAATATAAAAATTTCTAAAAACTAATATTCGATTTTAGTTCTACTAGTCAAGATGTGTAATTTTTCGAAAAGAGAATGTATTCATTTTTTCCCGTTTAACAAATAAAGGGGGCTCAATTTTTGATTTTCAACAATTCATAGAGTGCTACAGTGGAATTATGGTATTCAGCAGAAAACCAAGTTGCATGCCATGTTCGGCTCTGTAAAACTACGACGTTAAAAAAAAACTTATGGCCAGGTCACATACGTAGGGGTTTAACTGAGAAATAAGGTCTCAAATATTAAACAAAGTTATACCTACTAGATCGCCATGAATAGCATTTTAATTTCATAGAAAATGCAAAAATCAAACAATACTAACGGATTATCTAAAAAGTTTCTTAAAATTGTGGAAACAAAAAAAACAGTTATTAACATTTTATTATAAAAATTGGTCAAAATATCTACCATTATTTTTTATACAAAGTTGATGCCTCCTTCTTACGCTTTGTGCAGTAGCAATCAACTTTTGAATGGGAACATTGTTAGTCACGTTATACGAATCTGTAAGACTTCTATATTTTGTGGTAAATTACAAAAAACATTTGTACTTTTAATAACTCCAAACAATTGAAATTATTATCTTGTGATATGGGTGGCCATAGAAGTGGTACATATGAACCAATCCAATGATGTGCAAAGGTGTAATTTAGAAAAGTCTTGTTTATGTAAACATTGTGTGTTGATACGTCATCCTTAAAAAAATAGGTTTATTTAGCACTTCAACAATATTTATTTTAACCTATGTATATGTCATTAGCAAAGGTAAGATTAAAAAGTAAATGGTTGGTGTTGCCATGGGAACAATAAAACTTGATTATCTGAGTTTGTAGATGATTTGATTTCTTATTCCAAAGCGTCCAGTAATGGTGAATTTAAGAGATCAGTTCGCTCATTCATAAAGGTACTGTTTTAAATGTTTGTGAATTTTATATTTCCAGTATATCTAATTTACGTTTATCATCACAAAAGTGTAAAACGTTTATATTGTTACTACATGTCGTTAAACGTATGTATACCGAATTACGGTGGGAGTAATTTAATTTCTAAATGCCTATGTTTCACCTGTTTAATTTTGTCATGTAGCATTAAAAAATAAGCAGATTCTCTCAGTATAATATTATAAATCTTTTTTTTTGTAAATGCCATAGTTTTCAAGAAAAAAAAATAATTTCATAGGTATTGCCACACAGCTTGCGCAAATAAGAGAATCGAGACGCGCGATAGAGAACAAATGGTGACAGCTGCGTTATTCAGTTTTAATTACCTAAATGTCATATTTTTACTTAATTTGTTGGTTCATTGTTTGTAATTTGTGAAATCTTAATAGTAGTAGCAAGTTAATTAAAATGCCACTAGAAATATGTAAAATATGAACAAAACTGAATAACACACCTGTCAACTTCATTTGTTTTCCATTCTCTTATTTGCGATTCGACTGTGAACACGCGATCTACATTCACCGGCACGAAAAACGAAATTCTTAGTTTTCTTTAGAAAAAACGCAAAATTTTAGATTTTTATAAATAAATACTAAAACTATTGTCTAAAAACAAACAAAACAACTTGTTTTAATTAATTTTAAAGATTATTAACTGTTTATTTAAAGTAAAAAAACTGCTTTCAAGACAAAATGAAAAAAGTCAAAAACAGCAACATTTTGGTTTTGCAGCAAAAAGGCGTTTAAACAATAAAAGCACAAATAATTCTTATGCCAACAATCAGGAAACGTTTTTCAATAGCGTGTATTGCCTCCACGTGCATTAACAATTGCTCGCAAAAAAATTAAGTGTGTAATGTCTTCCTGAGGAATAAGTTCCCATTCCTCTAAAAGTGCTTGCCGCAACTCATTCAAAGTCAAAGGAGCAGGAACACGATTTCGAATTCTTCGAACAAGCATGTCCCAAACATGTTCAATGGGATTGGCATCTGGACTTACTGCTGGCCACTCCATAAAGGGGATGTTAACTTCGTCCAAATATTGTTGAGTGACTCTTGCGGTGTGAGGTCTTGCATTACCATGCATCAAGAGACTCCAACAAAAGGAGCATATGGAACAACAAAATCTTGAAGAATCTCATTAACATACCGGACAGCTGTCAGGGAGCCTCCTGGAACGATGTACAACTCTGTATGTGCCGTTAAAGAAATTCCAGCCCAAACCATAACTGAAACTCCTTGGTAGCTGACTCTAGGGCTAAAGGTACATTCAGCAAATCGCTCTCCTGGTCTTCGTCATACTCTTTCACGGCCATCGGGAGATTGCAGAGAAAACCTGGACTCGTCTGTGAATAAAACTTGCCTCCATTCGTTTTCTCCCCAGTTTATGTGATACCTGGCAAATTGAAGTCGCGCTACACGATGACGCCTGAGAAGTTGTGGACCTGTAGCAGGTCTGCGACTGGTAAGATTTCTTTCTCCAAGTCTTCGTCTAACTGTCCCCTCGCTTACGTTTACATCCCGGACGTGATGAAGACGATTTCTGATTTCTACAGCTGTAGAACGACGATTTCGCAAACTTTGTAACATGATAAAGCGGTCATCGTGGGCGTTAGTTCGTCGTTGTTGTGTTGGCACCAGTTTCCAAAAAACGTGTATGAACTCATTGCACAGTACTTGTGGATATTCCATATTGCAAAGCCACAAATCGCTGACTTCTTCCGTCTTGAAGTAATGCAACAATAGCAGACGGTTTCAGGGTTTACAGCCATAATTGTGAACGTTAACAAATTAATCTGAGCTTTAGTTTGTGTTTGGCATTTGTTAATTTCGTCAAAACAGTAAAAACAATTGAATATGCCGCACAAATGCAATAATTTCTACGGCCATTATTTTTACCCAAATGCAACGCATACTTGAAACCATGTAAACAAACAACTTAAAAACAAATTGAAAGCAGTTTTTTGTTACAATCAAATCTAAACAGATTGGAAAAGAAGTTAAATTTTAAAACTTGTGTTTTTTATGTTATAACTATAAAAAAAACATCATTTACTTAAAAAGTTGGGTGGCCCGTTTTTCGTGCTGGTGAGTGTATATCATTTCTATGAAATTATTTGTTTTCTCGAAAATTATGGCATTTACAACAAACCTTAATTCTTTTGGTGGGAATTAAATGGTCTTATTTAAAGCGTTTTTATAAAATTTTTTTGAAACACCCCGTATAAGATTTCATATGCCAGTTTATAGTAGGCGTCAGTTTGCACAACTTTTTTACCTATTTTCTCAAATAGCAGAAATATATTGAAACCTATATCTTTGAAGTTATGCTGTAGGAGATCCCAGCTTCTAGCGACTTTATTAGTAAATTTATACCCAATAAATTACATGCAGTGAATTCCAATTTAGGTGGAATGTCACAGTTTAGCAGATTATCAAATCCATACATATATAAAAGCTCAAAGGTTTTTTTTCTCCGGTTCCTCCAGCGGCTACCGCTTCACCAATTTGACCATTTTTTTTTTCAATGAAAGGTCTATCCACAGATGGAACATGAAACATTTTTATTCTACGTCGATTTTTCAATAATAATTATTTTAATTTATAATATATATGGAAGTCTGCTAGACGCGCTTCACTTGAGGTGACATCTACACTAACGCCGCGTCTCCCTTATGGAACTAATGCATCACGTGACTTATCATTTAGCCGGTTCTGTCAACGCTCAGTCTGTCAGTGCATTGTACGCTGGGGTAACACTAGTAGTTGTTTATCTCCCTAGAATTTTATTTGATTTTTTAACTATGCTGTAGCTAATTAGGTAAAAAAATAATTTCACAAACAATTGTAAACTTTGATCAGTGGTTTTTGAAACTGATAATTTGGTCAATGTAATTTATTGCTCGATTATTTAAAAAAAATAGTTTTAACAAAATTAACAATCATGACCTACATTAGAAGCTTTTAGAAGTTCACAATTGAAAATATTGGAGTAATAGAACGATTCGTTTCAGAGTACTGATTTTTAAAGAATAAAAATGTTCAGAGCACCTTTATGAGAATAGTGATCTCTTCTTTACGTCACTGCAAAAATGTTTTTAACAGTATTTTGTAGTTTGCTTAAAAACGTTGTTATGCGACAACTTAATTTCGAAAATATTTCAATGTCTTTGTGGTAACAAAACGAAATAACTATTTGTAATCTTAAAAAAAAAGTTTCAAGTTTCACCAATATTTATTGACGGCCGGCTCTTTACAAAAGCAGCAAATTAAAACAATAAACACCTGAACATAATATAGTGTGCATCGATAAAGAATTAATCAAAAAGACCGAATCCCATGTCATCATCTTCACTTTCGGATTCTTCCTTCTTCTCTTCCTTTGCAGGAGCAGCTTTGGTCTCGGCCACAGCAGCAGCAGCTGCTGGAGCGGCAACTGTAGCGATGGCAGCAAACTTACTGGGATCCTAAACAAATAAATATTGTTACTGAAGTTAAATTTCGTCGATAGAAAAATCTTTAAGAAAAAAAATAATTTATCAGACAAATCGAATTTTCATAAAAAGTGAAATATTGGTGGGTTCAGCTATTTCTAGCTCCAATATTTTGACCATTTTTTCAATTAAAAAGATCATCATCATATGCAACAAATAAATTTGTAAAAATAATGTAAACTCATACCTTAATAAATTCCTTAATAGTGGTGGCTTCTTTAAATTCTACTTCAGTAACAGCAGCAATAGCCAACAAATTCTTGAATCCATTGGCAATGCTGTGAGGAGCTGAAGCGATAGTAGGATATCCAATGGACAGGCAAACGGATGCCAAATTAGCTACACCAGCTAAGAATTTCTCTCTCAGATCTTCAGGTTTGATATCAAGAATTTGTGGAGCAAAAATTGTACCAGAATCATAAACCTGTTCAACAAGAAGACCATACGAGAAAGGAGAGATGTTCAACATATTCAAAAGAGTAGCTTCTGAGGCACCAACTTTATCTCCAGGTTTCAAAATATGCACATCGTTGATAATTTCAATAGTACCCTTAGAAATCTTAGTTGGAATAGAAAGGGCTTGGAAGAAAGATGTCTTTTCTGGTCCCAATCCAGTGTTTTGAGCAGGAATGACGACAGGCAGTGGAGCAATGGCACCAGCTCTAGCTGGAGCACGAACTTTGTTCTCCAAAAGTTTGTCACGAACTTCAACTAAATCACCTCGGGTGAATACAAAACCAACGTTTCCACGGATGTGCGACAGAAGTTTTTCCAAAGATGGGTTACGTTCTAAATGACCTTTAATAGCTTTTCGCATCATCGTGTTTTTACCCATGAGTACGACCGCATTTCCACGCAGAGACATTCGAATTTGCTGCATTTGTTTCGAGCCGACATTGTCTGCGCCAACGATGAAACATTTGGGATAATCTTCCAAAAGTTGCTAAAAATAAGTATTTATTACAAACTGGAAACAAAGCAGTGCAGTAGGATTGGTTAAAATTTTGAAAATATCAGAACGGTTTTCCACATCGCATTTCCCTATGCTAGTGGGTTCAACTATTTCTAGCTCTAGCATAAATGTAGAAATGCTTGAGAGACGAAAAAATTCATCATCTGTACTTTGTATATTAGGGATTATATTGTATAATTAGGGATTATATTGTATAATTATGAATTATAGGTACCTAGTTGCCATAAAAGATATACTTACAATTAGCTTGGTGAAGTAGTTCGACTTCCAAGTTGCTTTGTCCTCTCTACCCATCTTGTAGTGTGTAGAGACTCGTTAGGAATTTAAGGACTGAAAATATAACAAGAACCTTCGTTAGAAAACCAACCCTCACTAAATACACATAACCTCAAATTCACATGTTCAACATTTATTAAGGACAATGTTAATTAAAATTATTGCAAATTCTATTGCAACTTATAATACACTGTACATATTAATAACCGTTTAAGAGAATTCCTTGCAACAATAAGTATAGCGGCACGTTTGCATCACGCTAACCTCAATTTTTACAACTAACAATATTACTCAATCCACACCATTTTAAAATTAAATAATTATATAAACTAGTAGAGTAAATATTTTATATACCAATACGTTTAAAGATATTTCTATTACAAAAAGGATGTTAAAAAAATAATTAGATTTTTATAAAAAGTGGATCAACTTACCAAAGCTATAATAACAGGCGCAATGATGGAGGAAGCGGCGAATTTTTTTTTGGTGGTAAGAAAGTAGTGGGAGAGCAAGATACCGGAAACAAACATTCAAATTAAGGCGCCAACGAGTAATAACTCTGAATTTATTAATGTGAACGAATAAGAATAGAATTCGATAAAACTGACGAGTAGATAAATCTATCCTTTTTGACACTTCTTTAACGTGAAGTAATTAATTTTTATATTTACGCTTGTAATCGTTTTAAAAGCGAGTTGATAAGCGATTAGGGCTGCCACCTTTATTAGAGCAGATTACCGAACAGTCATGATACAACAAATTATAGTTTAAAGTTTAGAAAAAGTTTAAAAAAACTGAAAAAATACGCTAAATATAAGCTATTTATGAGCAGTGAAAGCAAATGATAACGCACAAATTAAGAAAATTAAAATATGCAACAATTCGAATTTCGATTAAATGCTGGATTCTGTGGGTGTAATTAATTGTTAATTAAAAAAAGAAAGATTAATTTAAGATGAATAATGAGTATATATACATAAAAATAAAATAACAGTTTATTACATTATTATACATAAAATATAAACTTTAGAATATAAAACCTTTTGATTATTTTTGATAAATATGTATAATCATAGAATGGAATCGAACACTCCATATTAAAATTTTAATATAGTCTGCAGTTCTGCTTTTCCGTTATGTTAGCCCAGTGGTTCCTTAATTTGCTTTAACTGAGGTCCGCGGAGCTATTGAAAGTGTCCACTGAAAACTGAAAATGACTTAGGTATACTATTGAAATGCAATAATATGCACATTTTTATTAATAAAATAATATATTTATTATTTGCTATACTTAAAATCATTCCAAAGTGATGAATATGTTAACCCACTATAGGCATAGGCATATCATGTATATTACAGTTATAGTAGGATTATTATATTGGAAAAAAGCCGCGGCGCCAAAGAGGCAGGGGTCCTCAATTTATTTTGTACGTAAAAGGGGGCCCAATGTTACAACACTAAAGAACCGATAATCTAACCGATTCCGTTCGCGAGTCCACGTGACCACGACACGAACGATTAATAAAATATCGGAATTTAAAGAAGTATCGCGCGAAATTTTAAAGAAGATTAGAACTACAAAAAATTTTAAATATAAAATTTTAGAAAATTTTAAAGAAGTTAAAAATTACGGAACAATTTGTGTCGGGGTATACATACGTACATCTACAAATTTCAGCGTTCAATTTTTTTGAAAATAAAACCTAACATATTGCCATCTCAATAATAAAAATATGGTTTTCTACGTCTATCAAGATATTTTAGATATCTACTCATTATAATGCGTGTTTTTGCCTAGTGAATGTAGTTTATTGTATACGCATTTTCATATCGCACGGGTTACCGTGGAAACTCGTGTGATACGAGGTCAACTCGTGTGATATGAGTTTCTTCTTCTTTCTCATAACAAAAGTTATAAACTTCTTTTTATAAGAAAGTGTCAATGCGTTTGAGTTATTTTTAAAATATAATCTAAAAGAACAATACGGTTACAGTCATGGAAAAACTATTGTGTACAACTCGTATGGAATGTCCATTGTTTACTCGTATGAATTGCAGCGTAAGCCTGCGGCTCGTGCTGCAACCTTTCATACTGGTGGAAATGAGTACTATTCCATGCTCGTTCTAAAATATACCATTTTCTACTACCTTTTGAAAAGTTTTTGATTTCAATATTAGGAAGTTAATAGGAGTTGAACTTTTCCATACAAGTGCGGCAAAGTAAACCAATCATTATTGTTGCATTTGAAATTTACGAACAATTATTTTTAGAATACTTCACATCCACATGGTACTATTTATTGCACTGAGTATGAAAGCATAAAATGTAGTCATTAATATTTGATTTAGTCTTAACCAATCTCAATGAGAAATTTCAATAGAATATTCCAAGCCGCTTATGAATTTTATTGAATTTTTTTAAAAAAGGAAAATGTTCACACACACGTCTTGAAAACTAAGCTGTTCCATTTCACCTGTCTCAGCATTCCTTTACCTGTCGGGCCCCCACTGCAACAAGTCAGGTTTGCACGCGCTTATTATACAGTGTCTCATTTTGGAAAACCCATATGAAAAATTTATTTGTAGCCCAGTTGAAACCAAGTTTTTATAGCATGGAGGATGAAAAGTTGTATCGTAGGAGAATATTGAATGTTCAGAAATTTTTATAAATTAGAATGTTTTTCTGAAATTTTGTGTAATGACATTTCAAAGGGTCTTAAACAAGATTATGCAATCAGTTGTTTATTGAAAAAGTTCCTAATACAGCCTTTGGATTTTAGGCAAACAAAAAAATCGCAGTAGGCTGGGTTTTTACATCTTGTAACATTTAAATTTCTGAAATACAAATTTTTATCTTCTACACTATAAGGGTGGGGGTGCTTCTAAGTATACTGGGACACACTGTATAAAGCGCATATTTGCATGTGCGAATGTCTACTGCGGCGGATTTACAGGTAATATTTGGATTCATTTATAATGCGGGCTTCCCGTCGCGGCGAGCGAACACATGCAGACCTCGTTTACTAAATGCTTCTGTTACACAAAAATGTGTTGCAACATGTCTTCCAATATTACTGAAATCTTTCTATAAAATATGAAAAGTAAAGGCAAAAATTGAACAAATAGATAATTACTCATGCGGAGAAAGTAAAGAGGTTAACAATATATACAGGGTGTTAATGAATTGTAGGTACAAACTTCTAGGGCTTGCAAAACACAACAAAGCAAACAACTTTTGTTAATAGATGTGTGGTCAGAAGTGTTTCCGTTAGAAAATAGAGTCTCTTAAAGATTCTTTAAGAAGTACCTAAAAACAGGCAACCCAAATTGCATTTTCAATTATTTTGCACAGGTCACACGGAATTTTGACGATCTAGACATACGTGCATTCAAATAACGTCAATTTTGACACAATTCGATGTTTTTGTGATATTTTTTGACTTTTTTTGCATTCGTTTCTTTGTGTCTTTTATAATTCGTTTTTTTCGTTCTGTGATTTTTTACGGCGCGTATTCTTGCTGCATGTGAAGAAGTTTAACAGACTCCTGGTATATTTGGAGCGGTGCGCAGGAACTTACTTCGTAGATGTGCTTCGTGTGTAGAAACTGGGGGGCGACATTTTGAACATTTACTATAATTTTGTTAATTTTTGAATTAGTTATTGTAAATTTTTCAAATAGTTGATTTTTGCTTTGCAGTTTTGGTTTTTTCTATTGCTTAGTTTTGAAACATTTTGTTAATTAATTTATTTTAAATTTATTTTTAAATTTAAAAAGTGGGAAAGAGGGCTTTATTTATCCTGTATTAATTTCCGTCGTTATGGAAACAAATAGTAGGTAGTAAATTGAGTTGCCTACATTTAGGCGCTTCTTAAGGAATCTTTAAGAGGCTCTATTTTCTAAAGGAAACACTTTTGACCACACATTTATTAACAAAAGTTGTTTGCTTTGTTGTGTTTCGCAAGCCCTAGAAGTTTGTCCGTACAGTTCATTAACACCCTGTATATATTAAATTCATTACGAAACCATTGTGATAGGAACAGCATTTATAACTTTTTATTGAACCAATGAGAATGATCGAAGTGGATTTTCAGTAAACAAATAAAACACGGAATTCGTTGATGTCGCCATAAAGTGGCCTAGACATCTGCAGCTCTGCATCGCTATTCTAAGTGAGGTTTCGGTCAAGAACCTGTTTACACTTAAAGTCCTCTGGCGCAGTTACGCCACTGTAGATGCATTCAGTACATGTCTTACAGCTCGAAACAACTTCTTTACTATTTTTTTAAGTTACTGAAAACATGGGTCGGAGCCCACGGCTTCTGCTAGTAGTTATTAAAATGATACGGTGCTCAATGCTCATAAACTTTTGTCGGTTGTATTGACGGCTAACACTGTATTGTGTGTTGAGTCGTACAATTTTATAAGAATACAACAGATCCTAAATTTGGGTACTCTAACGAGAAATTAGAGCATTAAGCTGAAACTGAAATATAGTTCATCCCTAACTTATTCGCCAACAAAAAATCGTGTAGCGGTTTTTTGGAATATAACTTCAAAACCGATAATAAGTTGGCTTTATTTATAAGTTCTAGCATGTTCTAGCTTTGTTCCGTTGAAGTTCATATTAAGTATGAATAAAATACTTTATTACTTCAACAACATTGTGGAAATAATGGATTATTTTATTTATATTCAATATGAACTTCAACAAAGTAAAACTAGAACTTATACATAAAGTGAAGTAATCTTGGCTAGAAAACAAGCTAAAATGTACAAGAAGATCTTGATTTAACATTGTATAGCAACACAGAACGTGAAGAATTCATTCCAAACTACATTAATATCTCCACAAGCATAACACAGAAGATAGTCAGAAATGTTGTTCAAGTAATTAAGTATTTTATTCATACTTGATAACTTCAGTTTGAGCACTTCTTAACTTTTCGGATATGCTTTCATATTATATTTTACTTCTCTAGTGCTATTAAAATATTACATTTGGTGCTCATTTCCCAATTTAGTTTGTAAAGTGGAGTCGAGTTCGAACAGTGGCTGAGTGCATATGTGTAATGACACCGCTTCAGCTTTTAAATGTAAAAGTGGGATTTTCACTGTTTGAGAAAACAATTTTAGTGTAGATCGCTCCTAGAGTGACCATCAAAGGTACCGTAAAAGTAGGTGACTTTGACTCACTTTTCAAATTTATGGTACCATATTTACTACTAACGTGACAGGTTTACGATCTTTTTTGTACCACAGGGTTAGTCTTTACAAGGTCTTTCGTTTTTGAGTAATAATAGCTAAATATAACTTACAATTAAGTGAAAAATGAGCGAAACACTTCGCCTGGACTTTCCTATACATTTAAATACATTGTTTTATATTTTCCAACACTTTCGATATACACCTGTCTAGCCACGACTAGTTAAAGTAAATAGTTCTTATAAGTTGTAACATCTTGAAGCGGTTGAAGAAAGACCGACCGCTGCGCTGCAAGCATAAGGTTGGGTTAAATATTCGGACTGAATCAACGGAAGCGCGGAAATTGATATTTGAAAATATATTAATAACTCGAGAAGTATTATTTTTAGCAACAAATTACTCTTTTTAATTTGAATTTAGAATTTCAAAACCTTTCTGATTTTAAAGCCAAAATGCCACGTTTCCATTTAAAAAAAAAGTTATTTTTTACCGTGGCCGCCATATTAAAATTGGAAAATCAAGTTTTTTTCTTAAAAACAATCGAGAAGAATTTGCCCTACAACTTTGCTCTTGGGTTTGCGAGTCTATCTATTAAAATAAAAAAGTTAGCCTACACTGAACATTAAACGACTAGTACAAGAATACAACTGCTGTAGAAAGTATGTGAAGGACAAAAAGATTATTAAGGGGCAAAAAATTCGATTTTTTGATTTTTTGTAAAAAGATTCTCCTAGAGCAAACAAAAGAAGAAATCAATTTTTAAATTTTGTAGCGAAAATTTTGGGGGGGAGGGGGAACAGTAGCCCCCCTAAATAATAAAGTATCAAAAAAATATTGTGATATTCGGATTTTGCTATCAATGATGAGCTATACTGCTTTAACAGAAATATTTTATTGCCCCCGTTAAATAAATAAAAGGGTAATTTTCAATCTTCAAAAATTCACAGAGGGCGTCACAGTGAAATTATAGCAATGTGCAAAAAAACAAATTGTAGAAGATTCCCAGCTCCATCAGCTTAAAAAGTTTAAACAAAAACGTGTGGACAGTTTTTGAGAAATATTTTTTTGAAAAATTCCAAAATTTTGGAGTGATGTCATTACGATCGTTTTTATATTTTCAAAATTAATTATATTTCATGGTATAGTACCCTTGAAGGGCTACCAAACAAGATGTAGTTGATTCCAATCAGATAACTGGTTTTTGAGTAAATGGGCGTTAAAGTCGAAATGTTCAAAAACTCGTAGCCGCCGCCATTTTAAAACTAAAGAGTTCGGTAAAAAATCGTTTGATTTGTCCTAAGGCCTTCTTTAATCTCCACTATTAAAATTTCCAAAATTCAGTTTCTGAAAAAAAATGCTACCAAAAAAACATGTCTAACTTCCGCTTCCGGTTTTGGTTTTTTTTAAAAGCTTATTTTGTCGGTGAATTTTTGATATACCCCCTCATTCCAAAGCACATCAAAATCGGTCCAGCCGTTCCGGAGATACGGAGCGTAACGGACCCACCCACAGACCCACACACCCACAGACAGACATTTTTTAAAATTACTTTTTTGGGGTCCATGGACCCCCCCCCCCCCGACTATTTCCGTTAAAATCTCAACTTTGAAATTTTGCATGAAATCAATACTGTCCTATACTGAAAGTATAGAAAAGTAAAAAATAAATAAAAACTGGTTTTTCATAGGAAAAATTGGAAATGGCGACCTTGTCCTGGTTAACACTCAACGCGCTTAATAGATAGATAGATTATGAAATGACTTTATATTGGATAACAGATGTCAGCTGAGTGTAATGTTACATTAAAACTGTTCTCAAGCGCAACTGTGAATAGTAGGAATCATCGGCAATTACCAATTTTGAAATAAATGATATTCCGATTAATACAAACAGGCCTAACTATTATTATTATGCTGACATAACTTCACCATACTGTAAAGTTTATGAAAATAGAGTAATTTGTTCGAAGTTTGAAATAGTGTTAAATGTGATCCTATTTATTTTAAATTAGGGTGTATTATTCGTGGTTAAATGTAGAATTCTTAAAAGTATTAGCACACTAGAACTGTAATATCTTGTAGATGTTGCGAAGTTATGATGTGTCATATAGGAAATGAATGCTATTGTCTACATTTCACCAGAGATTGTAATAAACCTGTCACAACTCTCACGTCATAGTGTAGGTAGCAATTTATACTAAAAGCACCCGTAGTGTTATTAATTAACTTTGTCTGGAAACAGAAAAAGAATTATATATACACCGCTACAAAGCGTTTTGGCAAAAGTAGAAAAAGCATTTAAAGAGACATGAACATGCTTGGTATAGCTACAGTAAAACTGAAAATTTTATACTTTACGTGAAAAATATAATTTTTGTATACTTGAACTAAAAACACTCGAACGGCGAAATAGCAACACCGATATTCAGCCGATATATTATTAGGACACATTTACAAAAAGCTGAAGCGTGGACTTCAAGTGAACTTTCCCGTACTAAAACTTATCGTATTTGCAAAAGTGTAAGTTTTATAATTCTAACCTTCCATTCTATCTATCCTGCTTCACAGAAAGCGCCACAGTAACAGTAAAGTAAAGTAAAGTCGGTGGCACTACCCTCCAATGAGGAGTTTGGCCTACAATGCTGTGGGTCAGGGCCACCGGACCATCGTTTCCGATACCCAGCCGTCTCGCACTTGTAGATGAAGTACGGGGTGGTGTGGTAAGCACCACGCCTTAGACGGCTGCCTTACTTCCCTCACCCCTCGAGGGGTTTGGTTCCCAATTTTTAAAAAGCGACTGGGTAGGCCGCCTGCCAGGCATCCAGTCTTCGGGTTTGAACCCAAGATCTTCCGCGTAGCAGCCAGGTGTCCTAACCACTCGGCCACTCTGCCGCCCCATTAAAGCTTTAAAAAAAACAAATTGTAGCCAATACTAGATACTAATACCTGCCGTTGCTGTATTTGCAAAAGTGTAATTTTTAATAATTATAACGGTGTACAGTTCAGGTAGTGTTAGATTACTAAGAAAACAAGCAGCGGGAATTTGAATTTGCGATAGCCTGTTCAATTGGTGTCCGTACCGTAACTCTACCTATAGAATCAGCAAACTACCTGCACCAAAGCAAGGTAAGCGCTCACCGGCGCGCGTCTATCGACGGATTACAAATTCCGCTTTGGAGATCGGACAAAAATGGCTATATTAGCTTTATTGGGGAAGGTATCAAAAAATGCAAAGAATGAAAAATATATTTTTTTATTAGAGCTAACTGATAGGCGTAGTTAAAATCACGTAACTGTCAGAAAACGCGTTGTTGATATTAAAAAGTATCGTTTTTGTTCTTAATTTTTAAAATAGTTTAAAATTATAGCAAAGCCTAATAAAGTACTTTAAATAGTCTATCAAACTGATAAAAGTTTATAACGATCGGCGTTTGCGTTTTTGAATAATTCTTAATCAATTTCAAATTTTTCAAAAATTCCTGGAAGGGGTCAGGTTATAATTTGGGAGATAAATAGAAAATAATTTGCCTGTGGACAGTTTTTGTGAAATTTTTTTTTGAAAATTTTCAAGATTTTGAAGCAGTGCCATTGCGATATTTTTCAGATTTTTAAAATTAATTTTATTTCATCGTTTACTTGTAGCAAAGGCTCTCAAACAAGTGGTAGCTGATCTCGATCAGACAACTACTTTTTGAGTAAATGGGCGTTAAAGTCGAGATCTTCAAAAAGCTGTAGCGGCCGCCATTTTGAAGCTAGAGAGTTCGGTAACAAAGTGTTCGATTTGTCTTAAGTTCTTCTATCAGATTCCTAAATTTTCAAAGTTTAGTTTTGAGAAAAATGCTACGTCTAACTTCCGTTTACGGCTTCGGATTTTTTTGAAAAGCTTAACTTGAACTACAATTTTTGATGTACCTTTTGATTTAAATTTTAATCTAAATCGGTCCAGTATACTTTCGCCTGTAGAGGCGCCAGCCACCCACAGACAGACATTTTGTAAAACCACTTTTTTGGTTCCTTGAGCCCCAAAACGTGTATTTTTGTTAAAATCTAAATTCGAAAATTTTCATGAAATCAATACTTTCCTATACCGAAGGTATGGGAAAGTAAAAATAAAAATGAGTAATGTCACTACGTCAGGAAACAATTTGAGTTTTGAACAATTGCCATTTTATCCATCTTAAACGAAAGTTTTGCACAAATTGGTATACAACACTAAATTAATGCAATGTTAATAACAAAGGCGAATTAAATTCTTATGAAAGTTTGGAGATATTCAGAAATAGGAATTTTACCATAAAAACAGAACAGGGCCCTTTGGCTTCTACATTCTTCAAACTTTCCCGATAGGGTTATCATAACTAATAACGTCTAACGTTTAGATAGTACATATACACTATGTCCATAAAGTAACCCCCCCCCCCCCAACTAACTTTTGAACGACTTGATATTTTTCTACAAAATTGGGTGTGCTGTAATGGGAAATGAAATACTATTTTTCAGACCATATTAAAATTTTGTATCATCCAAAATGGCGGCTGGGCGCCATTTTGAAATTTTTTTTTAAATAGAAAGGTGTCGGAGTGACACTTCATTTGAAAGGTCTTTTAATTATGCGTCTGATTATAGAGTTTCAAAAGAAAATATTCAGCCATAACAAAATGGCGGATTTTAAACAAATGGAATCACTCAATTCAAAATTGTTTTGATTTTTTTATCCAGGGTTGAGTGACGCCTCATTTGAAAGGTCTTTTAGGTCTGCGTTTGATCCTAGAATTTCAAAGAAAAATATTGAACCATAACAAAATGGCGCATTGTAAACCAATGGACTCACTCAGTTCAAAATTGTTTTGATTTTCTTATCCAGTAGTCCACTTTTTCATTTGCAGGACTAAATTTTCCCAGAAATATCTCAGGTGGCTTGAAATAATAATGAAAACGTTATGTTCCAATAAGACGGTGCGCCGCCTCATTATTATAGGCCTGTTTCTGACTTTCTCAACGGACATTTTTTTGGCATATCGATTGTTAGGCGGGGGCCTGTAGAATAGCCGATTCACTCCCCAGATTTAACTTTCTTAGATTTTTTGTATGGGAATATCTGAAATGGAAAGTGTACAGAACCCGTCCAGAAACAATTGAAGAACTGGAGCAACGCATTACAGAAGTTTGCAGAATTATTACTCCACAAACTTATCAAAATGTAAGGCAGGAATTTCCTAACCTACATTTTATGTGCCAAGAAGTGAATAGTAAACGTTTCGAACACTTAATTTAATTAATTTAAGCTTTAATTCTTAGTTTTTTTAAATAGACTTCTTTACCTTCAAACATTTTGTTATGGCTCAATATTTTTCTTTGAAACTTTAGGATCAGACGCAGAATTAAAAGACCTTTCCAATGAGGTGTCACTCAACCCCCCTTCCTATTAAAAAAAATTCAAAATGGCGCCCAGTCGCCATTTTGGATGATACAAAATTTTAATATGGTTTGAAAAATAGTATTTAATTTCCCATTACAGCACACCAAATGTTGTAGAAAAATATCAAGTCGTTCAAAAGTTAGTTGGGGGGTGGGGGGGGGGGGGGGGGGTTACTTTATGGACACAGTGTATAAGGTAGTTAGTTTAGCTCTTTAGTGTCAGTTTACCACTGATAATGATATCTTTGGTATCAAAGTACGTTTTAGTATTAAGTTACTTGAGTGGAAAAGTGCTATATTTAACAAAAAAAAATACTTGCTAATAGAAACTACCAAAGACCAGACAAAAATATGTCAGCCAAAATGTGGGCCAGAGGAAAATGATCTTCCCCACTCCAAGATTTAGACTCAAGGCGTTGGTTACGTTGGAGATTAGTAAAAAACATATTTGTAGTTTATTGCAGGCTCTATCGGTTCAGAAATTTTAAAATAATGGCGTAGGAGGTTATTGAAGATTAATTTTATGAAAATGAAAATTTTAAGAAGTTAGTAATATTTACAATTTTCATATTTCCAAAAATATATAATCACTTGAATATACTTACTTATTAGGGATTATCAAATAATATGCCAATTTGCATTGATTGAATATTTTGTTTTTGAGTAATTGGGCTCTAAAGTTGTAATTTTTAAAAGTTTGTAGCAACCTCCATTTTAAAGATACAGCATTTATAAAAAAAGAATTTGATTTGTCTTTAGATACAACGCTATGTATTTAAAAATTCCAGAAAAGTGTTTAGAAAATAATCTATATAAAAAAAACAGGTCTATTTTCCGCTCCAGGTTTCTATCAACGATCTTATAAAGAACTAGCTGCAACTAAAAACTTTCACACATCAAATCTTATAAAAATCGGTCAAGGGGTTCCGCAGATATAGGGAATCTAAAGCACCCACCACCCACACACCCACCGACAGACATTTTTTTAAAACCATTTTCTGCTAAAGCTGAAATTCGAAAATTTGCATGAAACCATAACTGTCCTTACTTCAGTAGAAGAATGGGAAAGTAAAAACGTTGCATGATCGCAGTTGCTCCAAATCCTACATGACGATCACAATACCTTCCTCTACAGCTATACTTCGTATAGCGAGAAAGATAAAAGGACTAATTTTTAATAGCCTAAAATACACTCCTAACAAAAATAAATATTTGTAGGGTGCAGATGGCAAAATTTTCCATGTAAAACAAGGATGCAACAAGGAAGTAAAAATAATATAGACAAAATCAGCAGGTTACGAACAAAATTATTAATAAAAAGTTCAAAAAAAGTGTTCACAAAAGAGCAATAAAAGGAATAACAAATAGGAAAGTAGAAAATAGTTATGAAAAAATGTAAACAATCTCATGCGGAAGTGAAAGTCGCTTGATTACCAAAGAAAATGTGTGTACATTGCACAGTTTACGCTGATAATCAAGTTGGCAAAGTAGAAAAGCTTTTTGTATTTTTCTTGAAATGCTTCTTATGTAAGAACTTTATATTTTTGTTTTGAGAATTCACATTACATGTCCAAAAATCTGCGAAGCACTTTGCTTGAATTTTGCTATACTTTAAAAACAATAACGTTTCATGTTTCTAAAAATACTTAATATCTTTTAATTGTTAGTATCAGTTTTAACCTAAGAGCTAGTACACGAGTTAAATGTTCCTGACATACAGCCAAGGGTTCTGTTCAATTTTTACTTTCCTTTTTAATGAGTTGCTATTATTACTTCGCCGAGATATGTAGTTTAAGCGTGATGGGGCGGGCACCCGCACATTTTACGTTAAATGTACGAAACCATTTAAGTGAACTATACCCAAATAGATGGATCAGTAGAGGACGTGATGATCCTTAAAATTGGCCACCACGCTCTCCTGACATACCACGGTGTGGTTATTTTTTATAGAGTGCTTTAAAAACCACGGTGTATTCCCGTAAATACCGAAGAAGAATTGTTGAGACGACTTGAAAATGCGGCAAACTTTCTAAAAATGATGCTGAAATGGTGCAAAGAGTGCAGTTTAACTTTTTATTTTTTATTTATTTTACAAACATGTTCCCTGCCAGGCCGTTAATGTCTATATGTGTAGCGCTTAAAAATTGTTCTGTATATTTGGCAGTGCCAGTGGAAGGGTTATGTTGGACGAGCGTGTTGTAACAATTCTAGTAACACTTTTTTTTTTAAATAGAATCATGAAGCCGTGCGTGAGCACGACCCCATGATTCCCATCCAACCCCCTTACCCGGGCTCAGCACACTAAGTGCTCTTCACCGGTCTAACATGCCCCACCCCTGAAAGACATGCAACCCAACATACACACCTACATACACCATCCATGGACCCGCCGGATTTAACTTATTCAGAAAAATTACCGACGGGCAGTAGACTCGAACCTACTGCCATAGGAGTCTAGTTTCAAAGCCTGGGACTTTAACCACTAGACCACCCGCCGGCCCTAGTAACACTTAAGTGCAGCAAATCACAGTTTATTTTTTTTGTCTAAACTATGGTAGATAGCAAAATCTAACAAATATAAAGAAATTTTTCTCTAAAAAAAGGTATTGCCTAAACAGTTAAAAAAATATGGACTGAATGGTCAACTTTTGACTGCTTCGTGCTACTGATGACCAAAAAAATAATGTCAACAAGACATGTGTCACAAGTACAGATTCATATCCCAAATACGATGCAATTTTTACTTTCCCATACTTCTACCGAAGGAAGTAAGGAAAGTTATGATTTCATGCTTTCGTTTCCCTATATCTTCGGAACTCCTTGACCGATTTTTATAAGATTTGGTGTGTGGAAGTTTTTCAGTTGCAGGTAGTTCTTTGTAAGGTCATTAATCGGAACCTGAACCGAAAACGGAAATTTTCTAAACACTTTTTTGAAGCGTTGGAGTGCATCTAAAGACAAATCAAATGTTTTTTTTTCTAAATGCTGATGTAGAAATATGAAAATTGTAAATATACTAGCGGCTCAAAATTTTGATGTTTAAAAAAATTATTTTTCAAAAAGTGCCCCCATTATTTTTTTAAACTTTCCGAGCCGATATAGCTTGCAATGAACTACAAATTTGTTTCTTACTTATCTCCCAAATTTATTCTGACGCCCCCCAGGAATTTTTGAAAACTTTAAAGTTATTCAATTATTTATTCAAAAACGCAAACGCCAATCGTTATAAATTTTAATTAGTTTGCTAGGCTATTTGAAGTACTTTATTAGGATTAATAAGAGTTTCTAACTATTTTAAAAATTAAGAAAAAAACAATACTATTTAATATTAGCAACGTGTTTCCCGGCAGTTATGTGATTTTAACTATGCCTATCAATTAGCTCTAATAAAAAATATGTTTCATTCTTTTTATATTTTTTACCTCTATAAATAAAGTTGTTATAACCATTTTTGACCCGAGGTCTAGAGCGCATTCCCTATTAGCGCTTGTACGTAGTCGGCACGCACCGTACGTAAACAACGCCTTGAGTCTGGAGCGGGCGGCTTGCACCGGCCGAAGATGACTAAATTTCAATCACTTCTTGACGCGAAAATATTTAAAACGTAAAAAGTATGGGAAAGTACCTGTTTCTCCCATTTTTTTAAGAACTTTGATGCTTGATAGCGACGTAACGAAGCACTTTTGCATAGGTAAGTTCGGTTCAATCGTTCTATTTTGATATCAGGAACATGTAGTCGCTTTTTATACAGACTTTTCGGAGACACTCTGTATATCAAGCCCCCCAAATTTTACTGCATCTAAAAAGTAAGTTCGGAATCCTATTCTACTGTCACTAATAAGCTTAAACAGAAATGTTTTATCGTTCCCTGGTATTCCAAATTTCATTAAACTTGCTGAGATTTCCAGAGTTAAAGCCGTAAAAGCAAACACATGCGCGCGCGCACGCACACAAAATCTAATTTTTACGGAGTCGCAACCAACACATTCAAATCGGTGGGATCACCTTTTACAATATTTTTGACAATATCCGACGGACAATAAAAACACATATAAAACGCGCGAGGCTATACGTGGCTCTAAAACGTTACGTTGGTTGACGCCAGTTTTAAATAAAAGAAAGCTTTTTTAAATAGTCGATTGTTTCTTGAATTCAGCTGGGATCATTCTGCCAGCACAATTTTTGTAGATAAGTGGAAATATTACTGTCATAAATCTAAAACTGATACCGGACTTAAAGATGCACGTCACGTCATAAATGTTTAAGAACTGTTTTCATATTTAAAAACAAAATGACAATTCAGACTATACATGAATTACCTCCACGTGGATTTTGTAGTTCATTAAACAAGTCGATTGCTTTTCAGAAGTTAGCAAATGTTCAAAAATAGCTTTTTTCTAAAATATTATGTATATCGCTTAAATTAAACGTCAATATCGTGAATGTCAGTCAAAGTAAATAACTGCGACCGAAGCAGAGAACATTAATGTAAACAGCGACATCAAAACGACGATTTTCGATTGATCTTCAAAACTAATTTAACTCAATTATGTAAATGTAAGTTATGTACACAAACATCCTTAACCACCCTGAAAAGCGGTGACTACACAATTGACACAAAGGTTGAATTAAGTACTTAACTACCTCCATGTCTACTAGAAAATAATTGCACGTGCTGTGATATTTTTTAAATTCCTGTGCGTGTGCAATGTAAAATTCAGCAAACTACTGCTGTCTTTCTATCAACTTTAAAAAGTAGTATCTACTAGCCAATGTTACCCTATTCTTTTCAAAGTTATAGTAACGTTCCCTATTATATTGAAACATATTGGATTTAGCATTTATTTGTTTAATTCGCAAAAAAATATCTTTAGTGCTTGAGAAATACATACAAGACGAAAAATATAAAAACAATAAATACGATGTTTTAATTAGCAGTCTTATTATCAAAAATATTAGGTTTCAAATTTTTAAAGGTGTAGGAATATGGAAGCCGTTTCACTTTTTAATATTCGCTTGCATTCCAAATAAAATATTTTTAAATTTTTTAAATTATTATTCTTAAATGTATTGCAAACATTTTTTGTAGAAAATTTTTTTCTCTTAAATTACATATGAAAATAGTTGTAAACTTTCCTAATAACGTTGTATAGGAAACTAAATTTTCTTATTCAATTTTTGCTATGATACCGTAACAATTTCATTGTTTAAATTTTAAGTGTCTATTTAAATTTAGATTTAGTGAAAATTTGTATGAGACAATTTAACGCTAACAAATTGTTTTATAGGTACCATGTGACACAGACTCATGGTACACCCCCCTTTTCTCCTTTGTTTCTCTAGCTATATTTCTGAAATTTGGAACATTGAATATGCTCACTAGACGGCACTTTCTGACATATTTGGAAAAAAAATCAACTTCCGGTTTTTCCGGAAATGACATCAACTTTCGATTTTCAAATGGGACACCCTGTATATTATTACATTTTTGGATACCCCATCGATGGTACTTTCGAATGACGTCAGAGTACCATTCTGGTACCATTTGAAAAAATGGAGTTTCGAGTAAAAAAACGTTTTGTTTTACTTTTTTGGCACGTATTTCGAACCACAATACTATTTTAATCGAAAATGCGATAGTGTAGCATTATTTTGATTATTTGGAATAATTTTAGGGAGTTCATGGCTCTCTAGATCGAAAAATTAAATGGGTGTTCTCACAAATGAAATATCAACTATAAGGTATCATTGGATTCAGATAATTACGAAGATTTCAAAAATGTAATAATATACAGGATGTCCCATTTGAAAATCGAAAGTTGATGTCATTTCCGGAAAAACCGGAAGTTTTTTTCCAAATATGTCAGAAAGTGCCGTCTAGTGAGCATATTCAATGTTCCAAATTTCAGAAATATAGCTAGAGAAACAAAGGAGAAAGGGGGGTGTACCATGAGTCTGTGTCACATATAGTCGAGTATAAATTAGTATATATTTTTCCTGTGAATTTGGTGAAATACATGTTTTACTTTCTCATACTTCTACTGAAGTAAGAAAAGTTATGATTTCATGCGAATTTCCAACTTCAGATTTTAACGGAAATATGCGTTTTGTGGTCGAAGGAACTCGAAAAAGTGGTTTATAAAAAATGTCTGTCTGTGGGTGGGTGGGTGCGTACATTTCCCTGTACAGGGTGTTAATGAATTGTAGGGACAAACTTCTAGGGCTTGCAAAACACAACAAAGCAAACAACTTTTGTCAATAAATGTGTAGTTAAAAGTGTTTCCTTTCAGGGACAGAGCTTCTCAAAGGTTCTTTAAGAAGCGCCTAAATGTAGGCAACTCAATTTACTACCTACTATTTGTTTCCATAACGACTGAAATTAATACAGGATAAATAAAACAATAGCAATAGAAAAAACCAAAACTGCAAAGCAAAAATCAACTATTTGAAAAATTTACAATAACTAATTCAAAAATTAACAAAATTATAGTAAATGTTCAAAATGTCGTCCCCCCCAGTTTCTACACACGAAGCACATCTACGAAGTAAATTTCTGCGCACCGCTCCAAATATACCAGGAGTTGAACTTCTTCACATGCAGCAAGAATACGCGCTGTAAGTTCTTCTACAGTTTCAACTGGGGTAGCATACACTAACGTTTTAACATGACCCCACAAAAAGAAATCAAGTGGGGTCAAATCAGGAGATCTATCCATCTGTTGGGAAAAGTGTTATCTAAAAATTCCCTGACTGCCGAAAAATTAGCAGGTGCACTATCGTGCTGCAGCAACATGTGAGGTGGAACATCTTCTAAAAGTTCAGGCAGAACATGGCGCAAGAAATTTAAATACATTGCTCCTGTTAACCTTTGGGGTAGCAGATATGGTCCAATGAGTCTATCGCCAACAATCCCGGCCCAAATGTTCACTGCAAATATTTGCTGGTATCATTTTTGAACTACAGCATGAGGATTTTCATCGTCCCAAATGTAGCTGTTTCTACTGTTGAATACTCCTTCTTTCGTAAAAAATGCCTCGTCACTAAACAGAACGTCTTCTGGGAAAATCTGTTTGAACCATGGCTTGTACCTTCTGTGGATGGTACGGATGAAGCTGCTGCTCATGTAGTACGTCCCATACTGAAACATGGTTCACTCCCATTTCATGAGCGATGGCTCTTGAACTAGTAGAAGGATTTTCAGCCACTCTCTCCAAAACTTCTTCCTCAAAATCCACCGTTCGCCTTGTTCTGGTAGCTCCACAGTTGTGTCTGTGGACAACGAATGTACCTCCTCCCGCAACCGACGTGAAACTAAACTAAAGGCCTTGTGCGATAGATGATTTCTATTCGGGAAATGTTCTTGGTACAGGCGAGCAGCTTCGCGTGCGTTACCCCAAGCAGCTCCATACATGTGATGCTGTTCGGCAAAAGTATAATTTTCCATAACACAAAAATACGAAACACAGAACGAAAATAACGAAGAAAATAATTATCAAAAAAATCACAGAACGAAAAAAACGAATTATAAAAGGCACAGAAAGAAACGAATGCAAGAAAAGTCCAAAAATATCGAATTGGGTCAAAATTGACGTTATTTGAATGCACGTATGTCTAGATAGTTTTTTTTTGCAAAATTCCGTATGACCTGTGCAAAATAATTGAAAATGCAATTTGGGTTGCCCATTTTCAGGTACTTCTTAAAGAATCTGTAAGAAGCTCTATTTTCTAAAGGAAACACTTTTTACCACACATTTATTAACAAAAGTTGTTTGCTTTGTTGTGTTTTGCAAGACCTAGAAGTTTGTCCCTACAATTCATTAACACCCTGTATATCCAGAACTCCTTGACCGATTTTATATGAATTGGTGTGTGGAAGTTTTTTTAGTTCACGTAGTTCTTTGTAAGGTTGTCAATTGGAACCGGAACCGGAAACGCAAATTAGACCTTTTTTTTGGTATAGATTATTGTCTAAACACTATTTTGAAATTTTGAATATACAAAGTTGTAGTGTATCTAAAGACAAGTTAAATGCTTTTTTTTTTCAAATGCTTTATCTTCAAAATGAAGGCCGCTACGAATTTTTGAAAATTTTAACTTTAATGCCCGATTACTTAAAAACAAAATTTCTAATTAATACAAATTGTCATATTATTTGATAGCCCTTAATAAGTGTAATCAAGTGATGCAAAAATATTTTTGAAAATATGCAAATTGTAAATATACTAGCGGTTCAAAATTTTGGACATTTTCATAAAATTATTCCTCAAAAACTGACCACAACATTTTTTTAAAACTTTCTCAATCGATAGAGCTTGCAATGAACTATAAATTTATATTAAACCAATCTCTTAAATTTCATTCTGACGCTCTCCAGGAATTTTGAAATTTTCAAATTTATTAATTATTTATTCAAACACGCAAACGCTAATTGTTATAAACTTTTACCAGTTCGATAGATTATTTGAAGTACTTTATTAGGATCAGCGAGAATTTTCAACTATTTGACAAATTAAGAAAAAATTGACTATGCCTTTCAATTAGCTCCAGTAAAAAAATATTTTTAATTTTTTGCATATTTTTAATAACACTATAAATGAAGTTGTTATAACCATTTTCGTGAGCGCATTAACTATCTGAGCGCCTTTTAAGTAGTAGAAGCGTGCGCCGCCCGTACGTAACCAACGCCTTGAATCTGCAGCGGGCTTGTATCGACTAGAGATGACTAGATGAAAATTTCCATCACTTCTTCAGTAAAGTATGGGAAAGTATCAGCGACTTGTTTCGCCAATTTTTTAAATAGATCCAAAAGTAGAAACTTCTATTGACAAAAAACCTTTTATTATTAACATAAAGCAATATTCAGTACCTTTTTGGACATCAATTTCCCACTAGTTATTATTGTTGAATCCCTATGTCAAAGATGTAATAACCCAATACGCTAGCACCCATATTAGGAGGCTACAAGTCCACCCAAATCCAAGTATTCAGCCCCTCCTAGATAATACCTATCGAAGACGTCTGAAAAGAAAATGGCCAGCAGATTTAGTTATCTAATTTAGACCTAAAATTTAAAACATTACCTATGTCATATGTATATTTATATACTATTTAAGTCAGCACCGATGGTTGTCATCCTTTGCATGTCGTACTTTGTCAGAGTCCACACATTAGCTCATAGAATTCTATATGTTTACATATATTTTGTAATTCTGATTGCTAATAAACTAGAGAAAAAAAAAATTATTGTTGAATGTGGATCTTAAAGCTCCCATTTGTATGTAACCACGAATTTTTTTACATTGATAAATTTCAGATTTCTCTTTTTTTGTGAACTCAAAAACTATGTCAATGTTTTCTGCTTTTTAAACATTCACATTTTTGTTTCATATGTATTGTGTATATGATTTGTTTCTGCATTCATATAAGCAGGTTTTTATTTAACATATTGTAGACTGATTAAAGTTAAAACACGAAAAATGTAAGAGACATAAAAATGCAATTCAAATCCTATTAAAAATTATTATTATCTAAATTAGGTGATCTGTTGTTTATTTAAAGTAATATGTACATTGCAGTACTTGATTAATATATTAATATGAACAATTTTGTGTAATACAAGAAAGCTGCTTACAAAAGTTTACCCTTCATGAAATTAGTTCACACAGTACACATTCAAAAAATTTCACTTCAACTTCGACACAATAACATATTTATAGGAAATAAACAAACACTTATAAAAATACATTATAAATACTGTAATAAAACTTGAGAATAAAATACATTAGACATGCGCTAATTACACTCGTCAACCCAGGATTTTTTCGTACACTCTAATACGTGTACCGTATGCACTTTTTCATCGTGATTCTGAAAGCATTTTCAATTTTTTTCTACCACGTCAGAATTTTGAAAAATTTTCAGTAGTTTTAATGTTAAATATTGATAGAAATCTTGTGTTGCCTGACTTTTTTGAATAGCTCTGAACAAGTTTTGGCAGTTTTCTACGTCACAGCCGTAAGCCACGCTTCTCTTTGGTTTCAAACCAGTCATATTTCGGAAATTCGTAGATATGCGGGTATATGAGAAGGTACAGAAGGATTACTGTGAGTATTAAAATTGAATTGAGTCAGTTTGTGATAACCTGTTCTGTTTAGTTTAGTTTTAGTTTAGTTTATTCATCATAAAGATGTTTACAAAAAAAAATTCATTATACTTTACATATTCCTTAACATAATTTGAACAATATTTTTTAAACCTGCAAACACTATTGCTCTGCTTGGCTTCGTCTGTCATTTCATTCTAAAATTTCAACCCTTTATAGTACAAACTATTTTGTGAGCAACTTTTCATGTTTAATGGTAGCCTAAAATTATTTACATTTCTAGTGTCATAATTACGAATATCCTTATTAAATATTATAAATTGATTCAAGTAATTAGGCATTTTATTGTTGGTTATTTTAAAAATCAAAATCAAAGTATTAAAATAAATGCGTTGTTTCATATTGACTCATGTCTCGTTAGTGTATAAATGTCCGTACAGTTTTTGTTATGTTTGCGAAGCATTAACTGTTCAGCAGCTTAGGCGAAATATTACATCTACAATAGAGAAATTTAAAATCAAGGCAAATCTCGGACTCTTAAAACTTATTGTGCGCGTTGTGCTGTTACTCTTAGAAGCTCGTTGAATGGTAAGAGCACTCCTATACCGTTTGCGGTTCCTATGATTTGGCATGAGCAAACGGACTATACGCCGAACTACTACTTTTGCTGCACCAACATCTTCGGTTTTCTATAGCAAAAATAAGAAGAAATTTGCTTATCTCAGTTTGCCTTCTGCTACTCGCCCAGTACGTCATTCGACAGCCTTTCCGGTACCAACATGTCCAAACGTTTTGAAATAAGAACAAATTGATACAGAAACAGAAGGAGCAACTAAAAAACTGTCAAACTATGACGAAGAATTTTTATGATCTCAAGAAGACAAACCTTATTTAATAACCTGCAATAAACTCATGCGATCACTATACATATCTGGGAGTAAAGATTTTAAAGACAGGAAACACAAGCCAAGAAATAGTATTGAAAATTGAACAAGGCCGACAAACAATAAGACAACTAAATTTACCGCTATGGTCAGACAAATTACGAGAGACAAAGAAAAGAATATGGCATGCAGTTATAGAAAGTATACTAACGTGCAGTGCTGAAACTCGGGAAGTATCAGAAGCAATCAAAAAGAAATTGATGGCTGTAGAGATAGATTTCCTGAAAAGAAGTAGTAGAATTTTAAAAAGGGACCGCACTAGAAATGAAGAAGTTAGAAGAAGAATTGATGTAGAAGAGACTTATGTGCTATGAACATGTTAGAATAATGCCGATTGAAAAATGGCCAAAAAGAATATATAAATTGGTCTCCGCCGAAAGACAACAAGAGGGAGACCATTACTCAAAGGGAAAACACAGGTAAAAAGCGCGATGAAAAGTAGAGCATTAGAAGAGGCCACCAGGAGAGATAAAGAGCAGTAGAAAGCGAGGATGCGGGACAATATTTAGGCTGCCAAAACTCGCTACTGTTCAAACTAATTCTGCATTTTGGAGATACGCTCAGATCTTCATGGCAACTCGATATTTTACAAACATTAAATTATCTACAAATCCGTTAGATTTAGCGACTTTTATCAAGAGTACTTGTTTTATATGCAAGTGTTTTTATCACATACTGTCTATAGCTCGTATCAGATTAACAAAAAAACTAGTTTTTTTTAACATTATAATTTTCCAAATAATAATTTTAGAATTTCAATAATTTGTCAATATTACAATTTACTTTCGACTTAGACCGCGTCGTCATTTGGGGATTACACCTAGCATAATCAGGTAAGGACCGTAGCTTGTGTGTCTTTACAAGCATTTGCTGTAAAAGTTTGAGCCATAGTTTTTCGTGGGCCTTGTCTGCCTAATCATGGCCGTGTGTTTAGATTGTTTAAACTTTGGGGCGGAAAAGGATTTGATCTAAATGTATTTGTTTACAAGAATACATAATCGGCTTATGCTTGTTAGCTGTTTGTGAACCCATTCAAACTGACGTTTCGCAAGACGTTGCAGCTTACATCTTCAGAGTGAATAGAGCATTATGTTCTTCGTGTTCAAGTATTCGGAAAATTTTATAAACAAAATGGCGTTCTAAAAAGCAGCTTTTTTACTCTAAACCACGTCCGACAACCTAGTGGGAATCAATAGTAGGGTTGTGGCGGCATACTATGGCGGGAATTGAATGAAAAAGGCAGGCAGGCGGGAATTGCACTTCTCTCTGTCAAAGCAAGCGGTACAAGTAGATGCGGACAACGCTGGGTTTATCTGTTAGTTCTAATGTAAACCGTAAAGTATTTGTGTTATTTTTCAGTAGTTTTCAATAATTTTTTAGTTTTCTTTATTTTTTGTTAAATAAGTATCTGAATAAGTGATTTGTAAATTAGTTACGTTCTAAGTTCATATCTACGTTTTTATATAAAACACAATGAATGTTTTCCTGGCTATTCTCTAGCGATATTTCTTTAGTTATTATCCCCCTAATCCGCTGGCTACAACTTCTTTATCAACAAACCAACTCAACATTAGTTTTTGTTTGATTTGGAATTATCACTTGAATGGCATAGCATTTTGCTTTCTTTGTTTTCGGTATAACGCAGTTGCTGTAAATTCATCAGTTTTAGGACGCTCCATCTCTCTGCTCAGAGAATAGTACACCAACAACACTAATCCGTTGGTCACTGTACGTTGTCTGTAACGTCATTTGTGTCATTATTATAAATCCGGGATTAATAGTATTAATAATTAATACCGGAAGCGGGAGGGTAGCCACAGAGAACAAAATATTGACAAAATTGGATTTTCGGGGTATTATCAAGAGAAATTTGCTTAAGCTTTATCTTTAAGTCTTAAAAATTAAGCTTTGACACAAAATATGCTAATGTTTAGGATTTTGTCATTCCCCTTAAGTAAATACCTACTACTGTTATCCTTATCACTTCAGGTTTGACCATTTTCTAGGAAATAATAGAACGTGTACGAGGAAAAACTGGGCGAAATAGATCGTTGGCACTTTCGCATACCTACTTTTTATGTTGTAAATATTCTCGCGTCAATAACTGACTAAATGACATTGTTTTAAGAAAAATTAAGGCAAGAAAAAAGGACTAACAATTTTAAAAAAATGACGAAAAAACTAAAGAAAAAAAAAATAATTAAAACAATAACGTCTCAGCATGAGTTTGAACTGTGCAATCGTATCGTAACTGTAGCCATAGTTGCAGCGACTAAGCCGCACGGGAGCAAGATAAGCGCCCTACTATTAATTACAAATTGCGCTTTGGAGACCGAAATAAAAATCGCTCTAAATACTCTATTGTAAGAGTTATCAAAAATAAGCAAAAACTGAAATGTATATTTTTTAACTAGCACTAAATTGATAAGCGTAGTGAAAATCACGTAACTTCCGGAAACGCGTTGTTTATATTAAAAAGTATCTTTTTTTCTTAATTTTTAAAATAGTGTCTAGTTCTTTTTTATCCTAATAAACTAATTCAAATGGTCTATTGAACTTTTATGTTTATAACGATCGTCGTTTGCGTTTTTGAATACATAAATAATAAATTTCCAATTTTTCAATAATTCCTGGTCGTCGGAGTAAAATTTGGCAGATTAGTAAAAAATGGGTTTGTAGATTACTACAAGCGCAATCAGCCGCCAAAGTTAAAAAAATGGCTTGGGTAGTTTTTGAGGAATATTTTTTTGTAAAGTCAAAAATTTCGAGAAACTAGCGTTTTTACAATTTTCATGTTTCCAAAAATATTTTTACATTACTTGATTATATTTATTAAATAATATGACAATTTGTATTGATTGGATATTTTGTTTTTGACTAATCGGACATTAAAATTAAAATCTTCAGAAATTCGTAGCGGCCTTAGTTTTGAAGATACAACATTCGAGAAAAAGCCATATGATATTGCTGTACATTCAAAATTTAAAATATTACATATAAAATTCTGAACCAAAGAACATGTCTTATTTCTGATTCCGATTCCGGTTCCGCTTAAAAACCTTTCACATACCAAATTTTATTAAAATTGGCGAAGGGGCTCCGGAGATACAGGAAAACGAACGCACCCACCCAACTACTGCCCCCACAAACAAACGTTTTTTAAAACCACTTTTTTTGTTTTGTTTGAATCTAAAACGCACATTTCTCCTAAAATCTGAAATTCGAAAATTTGCATGAAATCATAGCTTTCCTTACTTCAGCAGAAGTATGGGAAAACAAATTGCGGGCTATGAAAATTGGCACACATGGTGCTTGGTTAATTCACTAACAAAATTTGATCTGGGAAAGGTGTGAAAGTTATTTTAACCGCGTTTTGTATTTGAGTGCGACTATTGATAAACCTTTTATTGCCGTGTTGTTAATAAAGTCATATTTTCGTTGTAATCAACGGTGAACAACCAAAAAACAATGTTACCCACCCTTGAAAAACTGCCATTAAAACTTTTTCAGTGGTATTTTTTCCATTGCAGCAGTGCAACGAGTATTTATTTAGTGAATAAATATAATAATTATAATAACTTTATTTATAAAAGAAAATACAAAACTAGAATTATACAAATAAGGGGGAGGTTTAGCGGATGGGTTAAGCCCAACCTGCTGCTCTATCACCTAACCCTAGAAAAAGATGGGTAATTAAATTATTTAATTTAGTGGCTTAGATAGAGTTCTGAAGTGCACACAAGACAAAACAACAAGCAACTCATAAAACAATACACTGGTATAACTAGCTAGATATGATAATTATTTAAAAAAAATGCATTTTTAATATGTCGTTTAAAATTATTCAAAGACAAATGTTTAAAAGTAAAATGTAGCTAATTATAGAGGTTAGTAATTTGGCAGCCGAAAAATCGTTTAAATAGTTCTGTTAACAGTTATTTTGTTGTATAGATAAGCAGGACTCTTATTTACAATAATAATATAATAAAGACAAGCGGCATGAGCATTTCTACGTTGTTGTATATAATGCTATGATATTTAGAGGTGTGTGATTTGACTGGGGTATTGTGGTTGCTGGAAGGCAATTTTTGGAATGCTTGCTGCAGTTCAATTTACATTTGGAGATTTATGAAGACTTGTAATATTTTAATATTCTAACTTATAAACTCAGGGTTGCGTATTTTTGCTAGAATTCCTGTTATAAATTCTAATAATTGTTATTTTTCATATGGTTTGTTTTTACTGAAAGAAAAGACAAACACAACAGATTGGTACGAAGACTATTTATGTTAATTGTAATTATAATTTAATTCAGAATTGTTAAAAAGGTTTAGTTTATATAAAGTTTTAGAGTTACTTGATTTGTGCGTCGACTAATGTCAGTTAGGATGTCAGTGTCATTGTGACAAATATATAAAAGGATACTCTTGGACATGAGGTTTATGTGTTTGTTTTATAAAAATAAAAATCAAAGAAGGAAGACAAAAGATATAAAGAAATTTGTTTAATTAGTACGGCTCGTCTTTGAAAAAAAAAGACAGGGAATTTGATATCTTCTGGATGAAAACAGAAAGAACGAGTTAAAAACGTAATGTAAACTGATGTTTAATAGATCAGAAGAAAATATAGATGATTATCTACGAATTGTAAAAAGTACAGAAGTATTATAAGTAAAAGGCGATCGAGGAAGTTTCTTCGTTTTGTGATAGTGGTAAAAATAAATTGGAAAGAATATAAAACAGAGAACAAGAAGATTCGGATTAAGGGCGAGTATTATTTGTTGCTCGAGAGGCCAACAGAACGAAATAGAGGTTGGACACTCAGCGTTTTGCTAGAGCGAGGAATGTCATAATAAGAAGACGCTAAGTTAAGTGTTCTATTTTAATAAAAAAAGACGATAGTAATTAATAAAAATTCTTTTAATTTTCGTAAACACATTTTGAAATTCTTTTAATAAATAAAAACTTATTTGTAAAGTTGATATCGTTGTGTGTGTTTATTTCTATTTAAAAATTAATTAAAATAACTTATTTACAAGCTAATAACGACCCTGAGAAAATTAGAAGAGTCTCATAGCAAGTTTAAATTTAATTGCGTGAATTGCAGACAGTTTAGGCATTGTATTCTAGTAGTCACAAGACCAAGCATATCATTGAAATAAATAACGCGCTTCAATTAATTTATGCGAAACTCTTTCCTTCTTCCGTATTTAAATATAAAACTGAGACACGCATTTTGTAGATTTTGTATTTTGTTGACATCAATAGCTTTTAAACAAGCTCCATAAACAGCATCGCATTAATTCAGCCTGGAAAGTACAAGTGAATCACATAGAAGAATTTTTGTTTTTTGATTAAGCACATGACGATTTATGTATATAAGTTTTAAAGTTGTATAACCAGACTGAATACATTTCGGTACATGCTGCGTAAATCTAAACTGTTGATCCATAACTAATCCAAGATTTCTGACTTTTTCTTGTAATGGAAGTATGTTGTTATCTATTTTAATTTTTATGAACTCATTAGCAATATTAGTATCAAAGGATTTACCAAAAAGTATAAACAGCTGACTTCTCAGCGTTAATATTAAGATGATGCTCACTGGAAACTTTAAGGATTCTTTCTAAATCTTGATTAATGTGACCACATGCTACTGCAAAATCATTTGGATAAAATGAATAGAAAATTTGGGTGCAAAGGTGACAAGTACAGGCCTCTAAAACCGACGGAAAGGTGAAGGTGTAAATAATATAAAGTAAGGGCCCCAAAATTGAACCTTGCGGGACTCCTTTAGGTATGTCTATAAAGTCAGACATTTGACCATTACAAATTACAGCCTGTTGCCCACTGTCTAAATTACTTTTGATGAGAGAGATAGCCGTGCTGCTAAGCCCTACGTAATGTAAAATGGTTGAGAGTATCAAAAGCTTTTAAATGGTTAATATTACTAATTAAAATTAAAAAATAATAATACAGTTACGTCCGTACCTAAATCCAGATTGTTCTTCCGGCAATATGTTATTGGTAAAAAGATGATTCCTTAGTTTTTTAAATATTTTTGAGAGTGTAGGTAAAATATTAATAGAATGCAAGTCTTGAAAATTTTTTGGATGTGGTTCTGAAAACAGATAAAGTAAGGCAAACGTTTATAATATGTGAAATAATAGTTAATAAGCGAGGAAGGCATAATTTGACCATATTGATTCCAATACCATCAGATTTTATCGAATTAATAATTTTTACAACGGAAAATTGAACCGATAAAAATGAACATTTCGGAATTTTTTACATTGTTATTGTAAAAATTAATTATGTGTGTATTATCAATATTCGATTAAGGAACAGAATTTCTAAAAACATTATTGATGCTGTTTGGATCTGTCAGATGGTTGGGTAACACCATGTTGTTACGATTTTTTGTAAAAATTAATTTTTTAAGTTTTTCCACAAAGTACTACAATTATTGTCACTAAATTTTTTATCATAGAACATTTTTCTTTACGTGTAGCTACATTCACAACATTGCGCATTACTTTTCAAAATTCCTAATGCTGTGAGGTTTTGCTACGCTTTTATCGTTGTAGAGCCCGATTACGTTCGTCCATCAACATTTTAAGATTATTAATTTTTAAATTATCTGCAATAAAATCAATTTTCTCATCAATACTATCGTAATAATAAATATTATCTCATGGAATACAACAGAGATGATCATAAAATAGCACCTGATCAAAATTACCAAAATCACGGTATGTTCTTATTGTTAAGGGCAAAGATTTCATAATACTACGAATATCGATTGAACACCAGATTAGTTCATGATCAGCAATTTGGGCGGCGTGTATAACACCGTATTTGCAAACCAAATTTGGATTGCTAGTTATAATATGATCGATGAACTTAGCAGTAGTAGAGGTTAATCGTGTTGGTTCATCAATTACTTGAGCCAGGCCTGTTCTGTTCAGAAGATCAAGTAAGGCTGCTGAGGCATAATTGTTAAAATCTGTCAACTATCTAATGGGGACACTTGCGATTAGTTGACATAAAAAAATAACCACCGTGTGTTCAAAAAGTAATTACATAAGGGTCGGCCATGGAAAATAAATTTCTGTCTTTGCATGCTTTAGATTTTAACTGTCATCACTCTGTCAGTGTCACTACAAATAACAAATTACAAGCTTAACCTAAAAATTTTAAGTGGCATTTTATTTTTTTGTTGTAATTACTTTTTGAACACACGGTATAAGAAACGAAATTAACTTGTCAACCAGTCAAACCAAATATTAGAATTATTACACATACACAAACCAACAAAAATAATTACACGACAACTAAATAATTAAATCAAAAGCATAACCAATGTTATGAGGAATATTGTAATTAATTAATTAAGAATTGCCGAAATGATAAACTTAAGCTAATTTCTGAAATGTATGGAAATCGTATGACTATATGTAATTATTTAGTTCGTAATTTTCAGAATAACAGTAATAAACAACAAACTAAACAAAATAAATCAACTTGAAATAAATTTGACCCTGTTGTGAGTGAGACAGTTTTAATATATAAAAATACTTAATCACATTAACAATATTTATTTAGGTATTTTAACCTTATACGTATTTCAACATGTTTACATGCCATTGTAAAGGTTATATTAAAAAGTAAACAGTTAGTGTTGTTATAGCAATAGAACTTGGGACTTGATCTCGGTAATCGTCTGCGACGACTTGATTCTTATTCCAAAATGTCCAATAGAGGAGAATTTAAGAGATCAATTTGCTCATTCATTACCGGTACAGTTTTTAAATGTTTGTGAATTTCAAAAGCTTCTAGTATATCTAATTTACGTTTATCATCACAAAAGTGTAAACATTTTATAGTGTTTTCGACCGCGTCGTCATTTAGGAACTACACCCAGCATTATCAGGTAAGTACCGACCTGTAGCTTGTCTGCCTTTACAAGCATTTGCTCTAGAAGTTTGAGCAACATTTGTTCGTAGGTCCTGCCTGCCTAAACAGGGCCGTGTGCTTAGATTATTTAAACCTTGGGGCGGACAAGGGTTTGGTCTTTATCGAAATTTAAAAAAATCCTGCATTTGTTGTATAGTTACCTATTCTCCTTTGTTAACGATTCGTATGTGTAAATCATAGATACTTCAGACTGCTGAGTACCTTGTAGGCCTACCAGATCACGAGAGGTGAGATCTCTTCTAGCTTTCACTGCCCTTAGAAAGCGTTTAAACTTTAAGCGATGGTCAGCATCAACCATAACTCTAGCAATCTTAAAATTTATGAGATCGCGATGCAAGCAATAGTTGTAAATATTTCTTCGTTGTGCGGTTCGGGAATTCCATGAATTTCCATGCAATTTAAACGCGAGTACTGTTCTTGCCGATTTAGTTTACTTTTAAAATAAATTATTTCCTTTTTCATAAAGGTGTTCGTTTTTACAAAATCCTCAGTTTACAATATACATTTTTTTTAAATTGCATCATGAGTAGCAAGGATAGTTTTTATTTCATTAATACTACGATTAGGTACATGAATGAATGCTGTCATTAATTTCCACCTTTTAAGCGGCCATAGTTTTTGTCTCATCCATAAAGTACTTCGAAGTGGGTTGGTTTCACGCAGTTTTTGCACGTCCAGACCTAAATATTTACTAACAAAAGAGGGAGGTCATAAGATTAAATTCTGAAAATAAATTGATTACTACGCTAGATGTGTGTATTTGTACCGTTTAAATACATTTATTTATTATAGAAAACTTCTACAGTGATACTAGAGTAGAAATCCATCTTTAAGTGGAGTTGGATATGATACGGCGAAAAATAACACAAAATCTTCTCCACAGTAGAAAACTTGTTTAATCAACAAAACATCATCAATGTTTGGGCCACATACAATACAAATTGGCCATCCTCGGGCTAAAATTGCACAACAAAAAAATGTATAAAAATTTTGTTGTGCAATTTTAGCCTGAGGATGGCCAATTTGTATTGTATGTGGCCGAAACATGTCGCATTTATGATGTTTTGTTGATTAAACAAGTTTTTTACTGTGGAGAACACTTTGTGTTATTTTTCGCCGTATTCGACAGTGAGTTTTTCTTTTATGTATACATATCAGCTATATATACTTTTATAAAAAAAAAACATGTTAATGCATTGTTTCACTGCAATCTATAGGCAACCAACTGTACACAAAATAATAGAGAGAGAAAGGTTATTCCTCATAGTGTGAGGTTATGTTCAATGAGTATGTTTATGAATAAACGCAAAATTATTTGAATATTAAATTTTTTTTAATAAAACTGTTATTTTAAAAACATAAAATATCAACAATACACAAATTTTATGCTAAATTAAAAAAAACAAACTAATTGCTATTAATTTGACATTAACCAATTTGATTACTGTTTCCACGGCAGACTATTCTTTTCATAAATTGAAGCTTTGAAATGTAGTGTATAGTAGGTTGTCTACAGATTGCAGTAAAACAATGCAATGACATGTTTTTTTATAAAAGTATACATAGCTGGTATGTATACAAAAAAGCAAAACTCACTGTATATCAATTGACACATTCGGTTATAATTAGTAGCAACATATCATTAACAAAACGTCAGATATAATTAATTTAAACATTTTCAGCAAGAACTTGAACTTTTAAAAACATAATTTTCTGAAGACTGATGATAATTATTTATATCTATATCATATTTTTTAAAAAATAATTCTTAATTAAAATAAAAATATGAATCCATTCTATTTAGACAGTTTAAAATTTCTTTACTGCCCAATCATTGTTTTTGAGAGCGGGCAATGAATTCTGCCGTACCCTGTATAAGAAGTTTTAAATGAGAGTAAGTTGTTCCCTTAACAACGTAATTAACTTATATGAAAAACTTTTCATAAGAAAAACATGTATATTCGAATAATAAGCTAAATACTTATTACACACAGTCAAGAAAATTAGAGGCAGTGTTATAACGTCTGGGCATCAATTCATCAATATTAAAGAAAAATAAATTTTCATTTCTCATTAGTGCTCTTTGACTTCCTTTACAAATCTTTTAATTATATGTTTTCGCCCCAGGCACGCCGTAATCAAGAGCAATTCTTGGATTTCTACAATTCAGTGTAATATCTTTAATTTGAAGAATTTTCTTATATTAACGTATGACCTTTCATTTATTTAAGCATATTACCATCATATTTTCGACGAAAAGTTTCTTGCATCTTGCTCAACTAACAAGTTGAAAATGTTACCTGTCACCTTATGTCAGTGATTTTTAAGAAGACGACGCGGAAATATCAAACTGCCATCTCAGTGTTTCAGTTGCTTTTAGTGTCAAATCAAGGGTAACTTTTAATATGTAGAGCATACCTTATCATGTAACTTAAAAATTTCTTTTTCACGCTACCGGCAATGTAAGTAGGCCTTACATCCCTAGCTACAGGGATTGTAAATGGCTGATAACATTCGTGTACTAGTTACCCTTGACGACGGAACTTAATAGTGTCACTTACGTTCCTAGGAAAATAATGTTGATTTTAACTGTTCGTTGATATGGTAACAAACACAGACAACTTAGAATAATGGGGCTTTTAAAAAATAATTCCGATGACAGCTGTCAAAACGAACTTTTAAAAATATGATTAAATTTCTACCTGTAGGCCTACTTACATTGCCGGTAGCGTGAAAAATTTAATAAGTAACACGGAATGTATCGACTATTAACATTCTCGGCAGGCCACAAGCCTCGGCTTCGCCTCGGCTCGTATTTACCTACCTCGAATGTTATTACGTCTTTACATTGCTTGTTACTTAAATAACTATTAATACACACGGCGAACATATACCGTTTCTCAGAACAGTTGAACTATAAGCAAAATGCATGTGTAATGATATTTTTCAGAATTTTAATGTTCCCAGGATACTTTGGCTAAAGAATTTAAACTGTATTATTGTTATTAGCTGCTATTAGTGCCGTTTAGTTAAAAAAAAATGTCTACATTTAAAATTAAGCAAAAATCTTAATAAATATTAATCAATTCAAGGCGTGTTCTTTAAATCTCAGAGTAACAACAACATATTACAATGTAGCAAACAGGTTGAGGCTGCTGACTTTTAAGCAGAAGTATCGGGTTCCAATACTGGGCGCGACAAACTTTATTATTTAATTAACTTTTACATCAATTCTACATATACCGATACAATTTTTATATACAATTTACATATTATATATTATATACAATTATATAACGTCCGAACTTCATCCGATACAACTAAATATGTCTCAATCACATATTTTGGTGACAAATCAGAAAAAATTGCTAAAATTATAAACAAGACAAATAAATATAAAGTAAGCTTTAAAACAACCAGAAACATCTTAAACATTTTGTTTAATGCAAAATCAAAAACAGACGGTTTGCTAAAATAAGACATTTATAAATTAAATTGTTCGCATTGTAATTCGGTTTATATAGACCAGACAATTAGAAATCTTGATATTAAATATAAAGAACACGTACGTTGTTACAAATACAAACACCCACATAAATCCAATTACTCTAAACACTTACTAGAACACAATCATTCAATGACATCCAATAACACCATAAAATGTTTACACTTTTGTGATGATAAACGTAAATTAGATAAACTAGCAGCTTTTGAAATTCACAAACATTTAAAAACTGTACCGTTAATGAATGAGCAAATTCAAATTCTTTGTTTCATACAATTTAGAAATATCTTCATTGTCAGTTTTTGGCTGATGTCAAAGGCAATGCTGTATTGTGTTACCTGTACATTCATTTACATCGTTCAAAATGTTGCATTTTCTGTTACCATTGTGTATGAAACAAGCTCAGAAGTTTCATTCATTTTTCAGTATATAGATTAATTGTTTATTTCCATTTTGTTGGTGTAATACTAGCCCTAAATATTGCTCAAAACTGTTAAAATGATTTTCAGAATTTTGTAACTTCATAAAGCTAACAATTAGGTTATTTTTGAATTTTTGAAAATTGGTTTTTCAGTTTCATGGAATCAATAATATTGGAAGCGAGGGAAAACGTGTAAAAAATTTTTAAAATAGAAAAAACAATTATTGCGTAAGAATAATCAAATATACTAACCCGGACTTATAAGAACTAATATAAATTTTTTTAAACCATTTACTGATCTTTCTATAAAAGAAATATTGCTAAAAAAGAGAATTAACCTTTTAATCTATTTGCTAGTGCAAATGTAACCTATAATAAATCGAATCGAAAATCAACATTTTTTTTAAAGCAACCCGTCTATATCATTTTCAAGTGCACTGCAACTCCAAATCACTTTCAAGTGCAGTCCAATGTCTAAAAATAAAAATTATTAAAAATGACCTGCCGTTCTTTTTCTACATCAACACCTCACAACCATCCTCTAGTAACACACAACTATTAAGAAATAAACATGTCTAATAATGACAAACTTTTTTTTAAAGCAATGCTTTCAAACCCTTCTCAAGTGGCATGTGAACCAACATATATTACCATTAACAACAACCCCATTAAACAAATATCAGAATGTGTATACCTAGGGCACACAGTCAAATTAGGTAAAGATAACCCAACAGCCGAAATAACCCGGAGAATAAGGCGAGGGTGGATAGCCTATGGAAATTTAGCTCATATATTTAAGAGCGATATACCAATAAACTTGAAACAGGAAGTATACGATGACTAAGTGTGACTCAATGAGCAATAGAGCGGAATATGCTAGGGATAAGACTTGCAGATAGAATTACAAATGATGAAAGTAGACGAAGAACCAAACTAACCGATATAGTGAAAACAACGCAACAAAAATGGAACTGGGTCGGACACGTAGCTAGTCAATCAGAAGAACGGTGGACTAAAAGAATTGCAACATGGAGACGCCGCACAGCCAAAAAAGATAGAGGACGACCCCAAAAAAGATGGATAGACGACGTAAAAGAAGTGGCTAAGACGAACTGGATTGGAGTAGCCCATATAAGAGAGAACTGGAGAAAATTAAGGGAGACCTATGTTCAGAAGTGGACGACACGGGTTAAAGAAGAAGAAACTCAATTCACAATAATATCCAATTTACCATGGAAGTAGAGAAAAATTGCAGTATTCTATTCTTTGACGTACATGTTATACGTAACCCAAGCAGCTTGGGGCACTCAGTTTACAGAAAGAAAACACATACAGACAGGAATTTAAATGCAAACTCGCATCACTACCCGGTGCAGAAAACCACTGCGCTAAAAACTCTAAAAACCAGAGCAGTCCGAATCTCAGATGCAGAACACCTACAACAAGAAAACATTCATCTCGTGATGTCGTTACACCAAAACTGTTATACAGCCACAAAACTTTTTAGGGCAAATGGCACTTTGGAAAACGGTTTTAGATCCGCAAAGAATCAAATATCAAATTAAAAATTAGTCGGAATCTACAACATCCCTTGCTCTTGTGGTTCAAACTACATCGGACAAACTGGTCGTTCTATTGTGTTAAAATTGCGAGAGCACAAAGGTGATTGCAAACACAAACGCATCACAAAATCTGCCGTAGCTGATCATATTGGTTTAACTGGGCATAAGATGGACTTTGACAATGTTCGAGTACTTGCCAGAGTACCTCTTAACTTCTCTCGTATCATACGTGAAGCAATTGTAATTGAGAAACAACCTAACAACATAAACAGGGAGGATAGTTTTAGACTCAGTAAAGCTTGGACTCCAGTAGTTTATCTTCTAAGGATTCGCAAGCACAATCGATCTCACGATCACGCTCCATCGTATCCGTCTTTGCCAAGCGGTGACAGCCAACTCTGCCGTTCTTCCCGACTGGCTCAAAGGGGTTTAAATACATCCGCTTCCCGAATTTGAATTCAGTGCTCTAATCACTCTTAAAATGCAAGCTGTAATGTCTTGTGAAACGTTAGTTTGTATAGCTTCACAAACAGCTAACAGGCATAGGCCGATTAAGTATTCTTGTCCTGGCAAACAAAATATATTAAAATCAAATACTTGTCCGCCCAAGGTTTAAATAATCTAAGCACACTGCCCTATTTAGGCAGGCTGTGCCAACGAACAACTATCGCTCAAGCTTTTAGTGCAAATACTAGTAAAAGCAAACAATCCCCAAATGATGACGCGGTCTAAGCCGAAAGTAAATTCATAAATTGTAATATCGACAATATTTTAGTCATTAATGAGTTTGATTAATAAGTATTGGTTGGGACTAGACAAAGTCACACCTTTTGCAACACCCATTATGGGTCTTTTGTGACAATATTTGCAATCAGTAGTTTAATTTTACGTGCTATAATCTTCTAAATCAACACTGTATCACGTATCTCTTTCTTTCGCAAGTAAATTAGTCTTTTTACAATTTTTACTCATTGATGTTATATACAAATGGGTTCATAATCTATATACTAAAAGCTGATCTGTCGCAACGAAATGACGGGTTATGCTCTTACATCTCAATTTGACTTATTTATTATTATATTTGCTAGTTCCTATGTTTATGTTAGTCACGTAGGGCCACGCGGTACTTTATTTCAAAGACTTGTTTGTTTTTAAGAAGTTATCAAAAAATGCGTAAGGCGTAGGTCACGGGTTCTGCTAGTATAAATTAAGTGTGGATTTGTTAACTTCTTGTTGGTTAAATATTTATGAACTCGTAACTTATTATTTTGGAGTTGCAGTGTTCCATGTGCCTAATTTTGCTTCTGATTTTTCTCTAAACTTAATCGTCGGAAGAATTCTTACGTAAAAAAAAATTTATTGTAAGTATTCATTTTGTTATTATTGGAAATAAAATTAATAGCTAACTTAAGTTAAGAGAAAACCTTAAAGTTTTCGTAAATTAGATGCTATTTTGAGGTTCGAGTGTTAGTAGATTGAGCGATATTATCACTAAAAGGGGCCTTTGTTGTCTTTGTCGAAAATGTGTTTGCAGAGTTTTAAATTAGTTCCTGTGTTGTGTCAACCACATTTGTCTTTACCTTTCTAATCATAGTACTTGCGCAGTTACAAATAAGGGATGATAAGTTGCGGTTTTGTTATTGTTCGTGTAGTTAAATTTGGAACAAAAATTAATCTTGTAGCCCTTAACCCTTTCATTAATTTCACATACACCTACTAAATTACACCACCATCTTAGTTATAACTGTGTATGGTTTATGTGAAGGTGGGAATGTAGATAAACTTGTAACATACGTAATTTGTTTATTAAATTCAGCTTCACTTACGTATCATATTTTAAAATCTATTTTAATTTTGATTTTAGTGTTGTCTCATTGAAGTCGGTAAGAATTGCCACTTTATTGTTTGCTGAAAAGGAAAGTACTACAAAAAACATTGCTACTGCGAAACTTTAAATAAAAGGGCCCGCACGTTTTAAAATACAACATTGGTGACCATTATTGACTATAAAATCTTAATGCCGATTTTTTACAATTACTTTGCTTCTTGTTCTAGCTTGTATACGTATACGTGAAGAAGCCATAAATTACAAAGGTGAACTTTCAGGAACCGTACACAACTTCTACTCGGAAGTTATTTGAGGAAAGAAGGCTTCTCCCACGGGAGCCGATCCCAAAGCTGTGACTGACTGGGACCGACATTTTACCACCAAAGTTTGTGGTTTCAGTTTACCTGACAAACTAGCTACATCTTTTACCCGACTGCCAGATAATTATTGTGATACACTAAAAGCGCTAGCTTCTAAAATTGTAGATAGCCAAATTGCAAGAGTACCTACTGCTACGTTACTACATGAGGATATTTCGGTGTCTATTTCTCTATTCTGTACTGTTAACTTCAAAAAAAGTATCAGAAGTAAATGTTTTAGAACGTCTCTAAACGAGATAACAGTTGTTTAAATGCTTGTTATCACTCAGTTTTAGTAGAAACAATTATTCTGGTACAAAACGCAATATGTGATTACCAGATTTTTTTATTTTTGTAATTTTTAGGTAATTTTGCTGATGACAGTACGCTTATGTGACATTATTGTATTTTAAACTAGCGGAACCAGTGGGCTGCGCCCCACCTTCTTTTAAATAGCAAATAAGCTGCTTGAATTGGTAGTGTAGCGGGCCGTGGATCTAATTTCCCGTTTTTGAATGATATAGAGAATGCTTTAATTATTATACATAAATTGATTTCTTTTGGGTACAAATTCATAGAAGGCGTCACAGACAAATTAGTAAACTGGGACAAGAAACAAATAGTAGCCCATTAGAGCTCTATACGCTTACAAAGTTTACGAAAGTCGTGCGGCCACTTCTCTCTCTCTCTCTCTCTCTTCAACCTATATCGGTCCACTGCTGGACGAAGGTCTCTCCCAATTGTTTCCATTTTTGTCTGTCTTGTGCTTTTCTCTTCCAGTCTTTCCCTGCTGTTCTGGAAATATCATCGGACCATCGTGTCTTAGGTCTGCCGACACTTCTTTTTCCTGTGCGTGGTCTCCAGTCCATTATCTTCCCAGTCCATCTGTCCTCCCGGCATCGCGAAATGTGTCCCGCCCATCTCCATTTTAGTCTTGCAATTCTGGAAGCAACGTCAGTGACTTTTGTAGAATTTCTAATCCACTGGTTTGTCATTCTGTCACGCAGTGTTATATGCAGCATAGCTCTTTCCATAGCTCTCTGACTTACTACTAATTTCTTCATTAGTCCCTTTGTTAAGGACCACGTTTCGGAAGCATAGGTGATAACTGGTAACACACATTCTTCATATACTTTAGTTTTAAGACACTGAGGTAGTTCTGATTTAAAGACGCTTTGTAACTTCCCGAACGCAGCCCAGCCTAATTTGATCCTTCTCGTAACTTCCTTCGCTTGAACGTCTTTGCTTATTGTTATTACTTGTCCTAAATATATGTACTCTGGGACCTCGTCAATATCATTGTCTTTTATTTGTATGTTTGGTGTAATATCAAAATTTGCCATCACTTTAGTTTTGTCCAGGTTCATCCGTAGTCCAACTAGTTCTGAAGCGTTGTATAATTGACTTATCATATCCTGCATGTCTTGCTGATTTTCTGCAAATAGTACTATATCATCGGCATATCGTAGGTGTGATAGATATTCGCCATTTATATTTATACCTTTAGTATCCCACATTAAGGTTTTAAAAAGGTCTTCCATAGCGCTTGTAAATAACTTAGGTGAAAGTACATCGCCCTGTCTTACTCCTCTGTTTATGTTTATTTGTTTCGTGTTTTCATGCAATTGTATAGTGAATGTTGCTTTGTCATACAGATCTTTTATTAGTTGAATGTACCTGCTGTCAATTCTATTTCTTTGTAACGCATCCGTAACGGCCCATATCTCAATACTGTCGAATGCTTTTTCGTAGTCTATGAATGTCATTATTAAAGGTTTGTTGTATTCATTGACTTTCTGCACTAATTCTCTTATGGTCTGTATGTGGTCTATCGTACTGGACTTTCTCCTAAAACCCGCTTGTTCAGGGGGTTGGAATTGATCTAATTTGTCACTAATTCGATTTGCTATTACTTTCATAAATACCTTATACACATGTGACAGCAGCGATATTGGTCTATAGTTTTTTAATTGTGTTCTATCTCCTTTCTTGAACAGTAATGTTACGATTGATTTTTTCCAGTTAGATGGTACTTTTCCTTCATTCAGACATTTATTAAACAGTTCCTGGAGATTTCTTACTAGGTGTTTGCCCCCACTTTTTAACAACTCTGCAACCACTCCATCCTCACCAGGTGCTTTGTCATTTTTCATTTGGTTTATTGCTGTTCGTACTTCATCACTGCTAATTTCAGGTATATCTTCTGTGTAGTGTTTGGTCAGTTTTGCACGCGGGTCTGTTGGATCTTGTTCTTTTGTCTTTTTAGACTCATACAAATCTCCATAAAAGTTTTCAATTCTTTTTATGATTTCTTTACGTTCATGTATTATCAATTCATTTTCGTCTTTTAGTTTGAATATTTCACTTCTTCCATTTCCTATTTTAGATTGAAATACCTTCCTTCCTCTATTATTTTCTATCGTTGTTTTTATTTGTTCTGTGTTATATCTGCGTATATCTTTCCGGATTTGCTTCCTAATAGTTTTATTAAGTTCTACATACTCTATGGACGATGTGAATGTTCTTCTCCTTCTTTCTTCTATAAGCTTTTTTGTTTCATCAGATAGTTTTCCTATCTTGTTTACTGGTAATTTCCCGATTGTCTTTTCTGCCGCTGCAATGACGCTTTGAGTGATATTCTTCTCCAGGACATCTATTGTGTGATTTGTGTTTGCTTCTATGTCGTTTTCTAATTTATCGTTTAGTGTTGTCTGGTATTGTTCTCTTTTATTAGTATTTCTCAATTCTTCTAGTTTGAATTTGGGACTACGAGTTGTCAATAATTTTTGCCTTTCTAATTTTACGTTTATAGCAATTTTTGCGCGGACAATGCGATGGTCGCTACCCGTTCGAAATTTGTTCAGCACACATACGTCTTGCACGATGTTTCTTCTATTAGAGATTATGAAATCTATTTCGTTTTTTGTACTCCCATTGGGGCTGTTCCATGTCCATTTACGATTTTCCTTTTTGTTAAAATAGGTGTTCATTATGTGCATTTGTTGTTTTTCTGTGTAATTGACAAGCGTTTGTCCTCTTTCATTGCGTGTACCGATTCCAAATTTGCCAACGCTTTTTTCTCGGTCTTCAGCTTTCCCTACTTTAGCATTGAAGTCTCCAATTAAAAGAGTAAAATATGCAGCTTGTTCTTGAATAGCCTTGTCAATATCTTCATACACTTCTTCTACCTCTTCATCTGTGTGGGTTGTAGTGGGTGCATATACTTGTATAACTTTAAGGCAATATCGTTTGGAGATTTTTAGTATTATATATATAACCCTTGGAGATATGCTAACAATTCTAACTATATTTGGAGTTATTTTCTTGTTGATTATGAAACCCACTCCATTTATAGAGGTCTCGTCATTTCCTTTATAATATAACATGTTTCCAGACTTCAATTTTATTAAATTTTCACCTTTTCTTCTCAATTCAGATATTCCTATTAGGTCCCATTTGATATTCAATAGTGCGTCTTCAAATTCTAACATTTTGTCTTCTGTAGCTAATGTTCGAGTATTATATGTTGCAATATGCAACTTTGTTAGGCAGCCTGCCGTCGCCCGGGGATTCTTAGCACCCCCTGTCTCGCCGTAACCGTAACCGCTGCCGTAGTCAGGAATAGCGGGACTACCGGGAACTGGGGGCCGTACTTGATCATTGTCTATTCATAAAGTGTATTGGGAGGTTTTTGGCTAATTAGCTCACCATGCTAGCCACTGCAGGTTGATGAGCAGATGGTAGCCTAACTCATTAAAGCTATAAGCGCCGCCGTTGCCTATTACTAGTTAGGTCCTTCGCCGCCGCTTTGAGAGTTCTAATCCCATCTTGATCAGTTCTCACTAGCTGAACCCTCTTCGTCCTCTTGGTCGCATACTGCTTTAGCTAGTCCTTTGGTCCACGGCTCCTTATTATGAATATTCAGAGCAATCCTGTCTCCAGGACTTCCCCCATCCGCCACCCGGGGGACGCGCTCTCTAGGAGTAAGGTCTCCCGAGAGCGGCCACTTCACAGTTTTGTAAAAGAAAATTCTGTTACATAGTAAAATTGTATTCTTCTAAGGCTATTGCAACACCAAATTTAATACCGATCTGTCAACCCGTCTCCTGCGTAAATAAGCTTTAAAACGGAAAATATACGAAAATCGTATTTGTCAGCATTTTAAAGATAATGTGCTCGAAAAAAACTTGAGATTTGTCTCCTTTATCATAATATTATGATAGAAAATATTATTCGGCTTTAACATTTCTGAAATTCGGTTTGTGAAAAAAACGAAATTTTCCTCCATCACAATACATTGCCATGTTGGAAGTATGAGAAAGTAAAAAAGGGTACGGATTTACTGAAATGCGAGAAAGTACTAACGCACTGTAAACGCAGCAGTTTTTTTTTAATTTGTTATTCTTATTCCAGCCCGCAATATTTGCTGTTTATGTTAAACAAACGAACCGATTCGTTCTAGCTCAGACCTACTCGTAAACATGAGATTTTCGTAATGTCTAGACTACAAACTATAAAATAATTAAAAATCATGAGAATTGTCTGAGTTCAAGTGGGAACATGACTTTTGCATTGTTCCATTCCGGTTTTTCCATCCAAAAAAAAAGAAGAAAAAATTTCGATTTTTCCTAATTTTCCACTTCGATTTTTCCATTTTTCTCTTTGAAAAGCCATTCAAAAACGAAAACATACGAAATCTCATACAAAAATACTATACAAAATCATCTTTTGGATTTTCCGAATTTTCCGACTTTTTCGGTGCATTTTCCCAAAATTTTCTTTCAAGCAAACCTTGTCCTGACAATTACGAACACAATAAAAAAAAATGAGCCAAATCGGTCGAGCCATTCTCAAGTGATGATGTACCAAACATGCGGCAATTGATTTTTATTTTTATTTAATTTCATTTGTTTTTGCTTTAATTCTTAGTTTTTTTTAATACACTTCTTTATTTCAAACGTTCGTCATTTTGTTATGGCTAAATATTTTTCTTTGAAACTCTAGGATCAGACGCAGAACTAAAAGACCTTTCAAATGAGGTGTCACTCGACCCCCCTTTCTATTTAAAAAAAATTTTAAAATGGCGCCCAGCCGCCATTTTGAATGATACATTATTTAACATTATTTAATTATGAGCTAAAAAATAGTATTTAATTTCCCATTAAAGCACACCAAATTTTGTAGTAAAATATTAAGTCGTTGAAAAGTTAGTTAGGGGGGGGGTTACTTTATGGACACTGTGTATAGATTTTAATACCTACCCCAAATGCTAAAAATAAACAGGGTGTATAAAAATAAAAAAATACGAGTTATGTCTGTATCATTTCTATTTGATCTTTAATTGTTTTTCTGATTTGTTGGTTCAATACTTGAGGAAACTTTGTACAACCTTCGGTTTCAAGCTTATTCTTATCTGCAAACACAACTAAAAATTAGCTGGGGCTTGTTCACTCAAACCGCTTATTTAATAAATTCATTAGAAAAACAAGTTTTAGCTATTCGTATAAGCTTCAAAATCTCATCGGTAGGCAAGCTGGTGATTGCCATATGAGTATTGCTATAATAGTATATTAAAACACAAGTTGCATAAGGCATTGTCTTAACGTACGAGTCCAAGACTGAAAAACGAGGGAGCGTAGCGACCAAGTTTTTCAATGGACGAGTGCGTCAAGACGCCTTATGAAACGAGTTTTTTATACTATTTTTTCTATTGAGGAGAATTAATGAAAAAACGTTATAAAAAATTGTTGCGAACAAATTTGGTAAATTTAGTATGTATATGTTGGCATACATACTAAATTTACCAAATTTGATCATGAATATATCATGAATACCAATCTTTGTTGGTGAAATTTTACTAAAAACAATGCTTTAAAAGACTCTCTTAAAACACTGTTTTTTTAGCTAAAACAGTGCTTTAAGAATAACCTTAAAAAACCGAAATAGAAAAAATGTTCTAAGATTATATCCATAAATTCATAAGGATACTCATTTATTTCCATAGTAACAAAAACTGTTACCTAGCAATATCAACAGTTTTAACTACGTTAAGTGCAGTGTTGCTAGGCCAAAAATTTAAATTTTACCAAAGTCGTAGACAAAAAGTTTATATTTCACTAAATTTCACTAATTTTTTTCAGTTAAGCAATAACGATACCAAGAAATAAATTGCTTTTTTCACCACTAACCTGAGAAATCCTCCTTTTCTCTAACGATGAGTTATATTTCTCTACCTAGGTAAATAATGATAATGATGAAATAAACTTTCTATGTTTTTAATTAAACACGAAAAACATTTATTATTAACTTAATTTTAAGCCAAAACACAAAACATTATTTAAAATTGTAGTTAATTGTACAATTGTGATTCATCCATTCTTTATTTTTTTACACTTTTCACTTACAATAGCGTATTTTCTGCAAATTGACATTTAAAATAGTATGTTACTTTTTTTTTAGTTTGACAATTGAACTGCCAGCATAAAGTAAATAGCATCGCTAAGCTATTCGCGAAGCTATTTACTTTATGCTGCCAGGCTACTTAACATTTCAAAATATTAAGAAATAATTTAAAAATGGCTAAATAACGATCTAAACGATTCAGATATGTAATTTTTCAATGTAAGTAGTGAAAAAAATATTATATATACCTCAGTTGAGAATACTATTATAAACCTCGCACATTATATCCTTCGGCGCTACGCGCCTCAGGATCTAAAAGTGCTCGGTATACAGGGTGTCAATGAATTGTAGGGACAAACTTCTAGGGCTTGCAAAACACAACAAAGCAAACAACTTTCGTTAATAAATGTGTGGTCAAAAGTGTTTCCTTTCAGGATAGAGCTTCTCAAGGATTCTTTAAGAAGCGCCTAAATGTAGGCAACTCAATTTACTACCTACTATTTGTTTTCATAACGACGGAAATTAATACAGGATAAATAAAGCCCTCTTTACCACTTTTCAAATTCAAATTAAATTTAAATTAAATTAATTTACAAAATGTTTCAAAACTAACCAATAGAAAAAAACAAAATTACAAAGCAAAAATCTACTATTTGAAAAATTTACAATAACTAATTCAAAAATTAACAAAATTTATAGTAAATGTTTAAAATGTCGCCCCCCAGCTTCTACACACAAAGCACATCTACAAAGTAAATTCCTCCCGCAGCCGACGTGATACTACACTAAAGGCCTTGTGCAATGGATGATTCCTATTCGGAAAATGTTCTTGGTACAGGCGAGCAGCTTCGCTTCATGTCATGCTGTTCGGCAACAGTATAATTCGTTATAACACAAAAATACGAAACACAGAACGAAAATAACGAAGAAAATAATTATCAAAAAATCACAGAACGAAATAAACGAATTATAAAAGGCACAGAAAGATACGAATGCAAGAAAAGTCAAAAAATATTACAAAAATATCGAATTGTGTCAAAATTGACGTTATTTGAATGCATGTATGTCTAGATCGTTTTTTTTTCAAAGTTCCGTGTGACCTGTGCAAAATAATTGAAAATGCAATTTGGGTTGCCTATTTTCAGGTACTTTTTAAAGAATCTTTAAGAGGCTCTATTTTCTAAAGGAAACGCTTTTGACCACACATTTATTAACAAAAGTTGTTTGCTTTGTTGTGTTTTGCAAGCTCTAAAAGTTTGTCCCTACAATTCATTAACACCCTTATAATAGTTCACTTTTCAATGGTGTATAATGTACTATATTTAAAATCGGTTAAAAAAGTCTTATTACGCAAGGCACGTACTTTATGGAAATGCATATTTGATAGTTTTGATATGCCAATAAAATGCTTCTGCTGGTATCCACATCCAATAAAATGGAATTAAATGACACCGATTTTAGGGATTTGGAGCATATTTTAAGAATAAATGCATATTTAGATATATTTCTTTAAATTCGCAAAAAAAAACGTTATATTTTAAAATATAAAAAAAGGATAAAATGAGAGGTACACTGGGATTATCAATAAGTGCGTGCTGTTACTAGGTGTTGTTGAGCGGATGCACCGGATTATAGCAGGTAGAATGTTTTTTCCAAGTTTTGGAATTTTTACAATTATTTCTAAGAATTATGCTATTGCGGTAGCAGATATTGGTTTCATTTTGTTTTTCGTGCCTACCACTTTGTAAAACATAGCAAAATAGTAGCTCGCCTTGTGTGTGTTTCTGTTTATACAAAAAAAATACCAAAAGACAGCAAGCAGCTTGCCTCTATTATGGGTAAAAGGTTATCCAGAACTGGTGCCACACGAAAACAATATATTTTGCAAAATCTGCAGCAAAACGGTAAGCAATCTTTGACTTTTTACAATGTTCAAATTTATTGAATATGCATGTAGGTCCAAAGTAACAAAAAATTGTTATCGTTCTAGAATTCATGCGATAAGAAATTCTAAGTGAATCAACATAATAAAACTGCTTTACATTAAGGCAAATGTCAAAAATCTCGGAACCATTAAATGCCGATCCGTGAGTCCATTGCTAGAAAATTTTAAGTTAAACGAAAAAGAAGAATTTAGTTTCGATTTACGCAATGCAATCCTTACCCACAAATAAGACAAAAACTTCCTATAAACATGTGTCCGTAACAGCTTAGTTTTCTAAATGGATTTTTAAACTTTTACTTTTTTTTTGGCTTGGAATTTTCTGTTAAAATTTCTCATGCTTTATAACCTTTTTTTGCTGTAATTAAATTTCAAAGAAATGTCACCAAGGACGTACGTGTGGGTAATGGGGTCATTGTTTTCTAAAAAAAAAACAACATACGTGGCACTGCATTGTTTTTAATTTTTGAATTGTTTTTTTATTCAGATTGCGATAAGGATTTAAAAAAGCAATTGAAAATTAAAAACCATAGCGTGCAGAAAAAATTAACCCCATTATCCATACGTACGCTCCTGGTGGCATTTTTTGAAATTTAATTATAACCAAAAAGGTTATAAGGCATGAACATTTTCAGCGGAATATTCCAAGCCTTTGAAATTTTTTGAAATGTCCAAAAGAAATAAAAACTTTAACATCTCTATCTCGAAAACTAAGCTGTTACAGACACATGTTTATAGGAAGTTTTTGTCTTATTTGTGGGCAAGGAATCTGTCTCTGACCAAGGTCTCATGTTTTGCAAAACACCCTGTATAGCTTATGTATATGTATAGCCATAACATAACCGACAACGATTCGCGAATTCCCAGCAGATTCGGCTATTCGCGGTTTTTATATACGGGAATTACCGAATACAAAAAAAGGCAAAATTAATCAGAAGTTCCCAATCGTCGAAATTATTGGTAGATTAACAAATGGTGATACTTTTAAAATAATTTAAAAAAAATTAAAAAAGTTTTTTAATTTTTATGTTATTACTGAAAAATCATCTAATTTTTGTGCTTAAAAATTGTTACCATTCACCAGACATGCTTGAAAATCACCAGATCTGTCGATTTTTCATCATACCTGGCAACACTGGTTAAGTGGAATTTGTATACACTGTGTCCATAAAGTAACCCCCCCCCCCAAACTAACTTTTGAACGACCTGATATTTTTTTACAAAATTTGGTGTGCTGTAATGGGAAATTAAATACTATTTTCAGACCATATTAAAATTTTGTATCATCCAAAATGGCGACTGGACGCCATTTTAAATTTTATTTTTAAATGGAAAGGGGGGTCGAGTGACACCTCATTAGAAAGGTCTTTTAGTTCTACGTCTGATCCTAAAGTTTCAAAGAAAAATATTTAGCCATAATAAAATGACAATGTTTGAAGATAAAGAAATCTATTTAAAAAAACTAAGAATTAAAGCTTACATTAATTAAATTAAGTGTTCGAAATGTTTACCATTCACTTCTTGGCACATAATAAGTTGGTTATGAAATTCCTGCCTTACATTTTTATAAGTTTCTGGAGTGATATTTCTGAAAACTTCTGTAATGCGTTGCTCTAGTTTTTCAACTGTTTCTGGACGGGTTCTGAACACTTTCGATTTCAGATATTCCTATAGAAAAAAATCTAAGGAAGTTAAATCTGGAGAGGGAGCCGGCTATTCTACAGGCCCCCGCCTAACAATCCATCTGCCAAAAAAATGTCCGTTGAGAAAGTGAGAAGCAGGCCTATAATAATGAGGCGGCGCACCGTCTTGTTGGAACATAACGTTTTCAATATTATTTTAAGCCACCTGATATATTTTTGGGAAAATTTAGTCCTGCAAATGAAAAAGTGGACTACAGGATAAGAAAATCAAACCAATTTTGAACTGAGTGAGTCCATTGGTTTACAATCCGCCATTTTGTTATGGCTCAATATTTTTCTTTGAAATTCTAGGATCAAACGCAGAACTAAAAGACCTTTCAAATGAGGTGTCACTCGACCCTGGATAAAAAAATCAAAACAATTTTGAATTGAGTGAGGCCATTTGTTTAAAATCCGCCATTTTGTTATGGCTGAATATATTTTTTTAAACTCTAGGATCAGACGTAGAATTAAAAGACCTTTCAAATTAGGTGTCACTCGACCCCCCTTTCTATTTAAAGAGATTTTCAAGATGGCGTCCAGTCGCCATTCTGGATGATCCAAATTTTAATATGGTCTGAAGAATAGTATTTAATTTCCCATTACAGCACACCAAATTTTGTAGAAAAATATCAAGTCGTTCAAAAGTTAGTTTGGGGGGGTTACTTTATGGACACAGTGTATATGCAGTTCGTGGAAACTACTTCGTCGCAGCATTTTATTGTAGTTGTACACAAATAAGCAAAACAATTCCTATCTATGCAATTTTCCAACTAAGGAGAAGATCATTCGGTGTATGTTAATAGCTCATAACCTTACCCGTAAAATTAGCACAACTGATATTCCTGTTCACAACTTTATTAGCTTTAAACAAATTTCAAAAAACAAATAAAGGTTACCAAACGAAGGACTGATATAATTTGAACAATGTTACAGCAATAACAATCAGCCCATGCGATAATATACTACTAACGCCACCTATACAGACCGCGCAGTACACCACGAGCGAAAGAAACCGCGCCTCACTTGGCTAAACAGCAGCAGTCCGACTACACCACCGCAAGAGAGCAGCAGCGTATATCGCTAACGAAGCTAATGCCGACTCCAAGAACCAAGAATGAACTGTCAACGGCAAGCAAACAGACCGTCTTGTATTTGGATAGCTTCTATTGGAGAAATATCTGACTACGCTCGACTACTAAGTTTGCAGTTTATTGTTTTATTGTACTTTGTTGTTTATACATATATTTTCTGTATTTTAATGTGTTTGTCGAACTCAAATAAACGTTTAATTTATTTTATCTGTTTAAAATTTCAACTTGGAAGTTTGTTGGTAACTACGTTATTTTCACCTTCTTCTACTGTGATACATTGTTGGTTAGATTATATTATTTCTGACTGTAGATGATTTGTATGAAAATAGAACAAGTTCCAATTTATATAATATGATGTGGCTTCAGTGAAGACAAAGTTATTATGTCTCAACTAAAGGTATAGAGCAACTTTTGTATTGCTTGATTGATTGATTGATTTTAAGCAGGGTTATAGTTAGGTTAATGAGCCCGATTTGCACTTCGACTCTGTGGTCTTTTGTGCCCCCCTGATACTTTGTTTAAAGTAGTACTGTGCCCTCAACGAGTTGCAGGATGTTTCTTACAAGGTGCTCGTGTGTGAAGGTTGGTTCATGCGGTAGAGCGCTGGACAGTCAAAGATTATGTGTGAGGCTGTTTCCTCCTCTTCTTCACATAGTCTGCAGAGTGTGTCTCCTCTGTGTACACCTATTTTTTGGAGGTGTTTTTTCAGGTGGCAGTGTCCTGTAACAAGTCCCACCAACCTTCTGATCTGAGTTCGTCCTAAGTGGAGTACGTCAGTTGTTAGTCTGGAGGAAGGTGTCCTAATTATTGCCTTTCCCAGTGTTTGTTCCTTGTATCCTCCCAGCGAGAAATGTGTTGTGTGACGGTCCACTTTTCTATTGCCGTTCGAATGCTTTTTTTGGGTATACCGAATACAGGCTCCGGTCCTATAAAGGGGGTAGATGCACCAGTTTTCGCGAGGGCGTCCGCCTTTTCGTTTCCCTCTACACCTGTGTGCCCTGGCACCCAGATGAGTTGAACTGTGTTCCTCTCTGATAGAAGTGTCAGGTGGTTTAAACATTCCCTCGTTAGTTTGGAACTAGTAGGAGCTGATTTAAGTGCTTTTAAGGCTGCTTGGCTATTTGACAGGATGCTTATGTGTTGTTTAGTGTACCCACGTTTTGCATTTTCCTGAACACATTGCATTATGGCAAAGATTTCAGCTTGGAATACAGTGGCTTTAGTACCTAGAGGTACACTGATGTTCTCTTTTGGTCTTACGCCATGTATTCCTGCCCCTGTGCCTTCTGATGTGCGGGATCCGTCTGTGTACCACCAGACTAGCCCTTTTGAAAGGAAGGGTGGGGTTCCTTGGGTCCAGTCATTGCGAGAGTATCTCACGCTGAATGGTTTGTCAAACGAGTATTGGGGGAGGGTGTAGTCGGAGCCCATTTTTAGAATGGGTTGGCCTTTGACTGCCTCCTGTATTCGTTTGTGTCCACACCGTTCATGGTTGGTGTCCCAGTTACCGGTGGATTTCATTCTGTGTGCGCCAATCCAGGCCTCCCCCTTTAGATATATATCTAGAGGGATTAGTCCTAGAAGAGCTTCCATAGATGCAGTTGGAGTGCTTTTCATGACTCCACATATGCACAAACAGGCCAGTCTCTGTATCCTGGTTAGTTTGGTGATGGCTGTTTTTTGTTCGACCTTTGGCTACCACAATAGAGTGCCATAGGCTATCATGGGTCTAACTACCGCGATGTAGTACCAATGAACCATCTTTGGTTTTAGTCCCCATGTTTTTCCAAACATGCGTCTGCCCATCATCAGGGACATTTTCGCTTTGTTTGTAATAATGTTTTCCAGGTGTACGTTCCAGTTTAGTTTAGCATCTAGGGTAATGCCCAGGTATTTACCTTCTTGACCGACTTGAATTCTTTCTCCAAAGATTGTGAGGTTTTGAAATGCCTCTACGTCTCTTTTCTTGGTGAAAGGTATTAGCGCTGTTTTGCTCGGGTTTACCTTAAGGTTTTCCCTTTCACACCACCTTTGAGTGATATTTAGCGCCCTTTGCACGAGGGCTGCAATGATTGTAGGGTGTTTGCCCCTTATGAGGATAACGATGTCATCCGCATATCCTTGGGCGTAGAGTCCCTTATCATTGAGTGTCTTTAAAAGATCGTTCACTACCAGGTTCCACAGAAGAGGGGATAGAACGCCTCCTTGTGGACAACCTCTGGCAGCAAGTACCTTGAGAGTTTCACCTCCCAGGTCGGCTTGTATCTGTCTGCCCTCTAACATGGTTTTTATCCATCCATTATTGGTGTCGTCAACCCCATGTTTGCGGGTAGCAGTTGTTATAGATTCAAAGAAGGTGTTATCAAAGGCCCCCTCTATGTCCAAGAAAACAGCCAGAGCTATTTCCTTGTTGGTTATTGACACTTCTACCCTACTGATTAGGTTGTGAAGTGCTGATTCGCATGATTTACCCGATTGGTATGCATGTTGATTGCGATGAAGGGGGTTGCTTTTTATACCCCTGTCTCGTATATGTCTGTCAACCAGTTTCTCCATAGTTTTTAAACAAAAAGACATAAGGCTAATTGATCTGTATGCCTTTGGCTGGGTGTACGTTACCCGCCCTGGTTTGGGAATGAACACCACCTTGGTGGGTCTCCACGCCAATGGCAGATAGTTTCGCGCTAGGCATAAGCGAAATATTTTAATTAGTAGCGGTACCAGAAGGTCTATTGCCTGCTGCAGTAGAGCTGGAAATATTCCGTCTGGTCCGGGCGATTTGTAAGGTAGGAAGGATTTTACAGCCCATTGTACCTTGTTGTAGTTGATCACTTCCCTAGTTACCTTCCAATCGTCCCTTGTGGATTTTCTTAGGAAGTTGCTAGGTAGTGGCTGCGATGTGGTGACAGCTTGGTCAGTCACTATTGATCCTGGAAAGTGTGCTTGGATGAGCATTTCCAGTGTTTCCCTTTCACTTTTTGTGTACTCCCCTGTCGGTTTTTTCATGTTCCCGACTGGGGTTGAAGGGTCTTTTGACAGAACTTTGTGAAGACGTGCTGTTTGCGTTGTGTTTTCAACTTCCCCACAGAACTTCCTCCATGAGCCTGTCTTTGCTTTTCTCAGAGCTTTGTTATACTCGGTAAGAGCTTGGGCGTGTCGGTCCCACTCTCCGGTATTCTTCGCCCTGTTGAAAAGTTTTCTTGATCTTTTCTTCAGGTTGGCCAAGTGATCGTTCCACCATGGGACCTTCCTGTTAGTTTCCCTCGTGATTACGGGGCAGTTGTTCTCATATGAAGTTATTATGGCGTCATTTAATTGGTCCACAATAACCTCAATATCACCTGGGGTCTGGATTTGGGTTTTAACATGGGTTAACTTGCTTTGAAGTTTCTCCCTGTATGAGCCCCAATCAGTATTTGTATTTGTATTGCTTTGTGTTGTACAATGTTTCACATTAGAAAAGTAATGAATCGACTTCGGCAAACAAATTGTCTAGACTAGAAGTACCAGTGTTGTCAAGTCTAAAATTTATATCTCTACAAAAAATTTTTAAAAATGCAATAGATTTTTCTGAAATATAAGCAAACGATCTAAAGTGCACATAAGATTAAGATTAAGAATAAGATATAAGTACTGAAAATGAGATGAAACTTTGGCACGAAACTGTAATATAACTTATCGTCCAGACGCCCACGGATATCGCCTATTTACACATTTCGTTGCGTGAAGGTGACGAAGTAACCAGCGAAGAAAATTTTGAAATTTAGCTAGTAAGCCCCGGATAATTAAAGCAGTTAGATTTTCAACAAATTTGTAGTTAATATAAATCCATTTAACATGTCTTTAGTTAACTTATTACGAATTTTTGTTTTGTTTAAATTTATTTGCGTTCTACTGTAGCGCTCGAATGTAGAAGACTAAATATATTGAATAAAAAGTTACATAAAAAGCAAAAATTTGTGTATTATTATCACCTAATTTTGTATATATTTTTTTGCTCTGGACACTAATTTTCTTAGATTTCAATAAAAATTCATACTTTAATTAACGGAAATTCCTTGAAATTAAAAAAAAATTCCTAGATCTGGCAACACTGGGAAGAACTTTGTTGCTTCATATTGGCATATGTTTTCTATAAAAACCGTCCACATACAATAAACATTCGTATATACAACTAATTGTTTCTTTGTTTTCTATTTTATTTTGATCTTTAACCGCTCTGAATGGAAACCAGCAACAGACGGCAACTTTTGTTTATTACATCAACATAGTGCAAAGAGAAAGTTACCCCAACAAAATCCAACTTTTTAAATTTCAATCAAGTTGCTGTTACTATAAGTTGCTCCATGTTTCTTCAGTAGAGACATAGCTAGCTTTATTTTACTTTAATTGCATAGAGTCAATACAAAAATTGCTGCAATATTATGTGGTAAAAATCGTGCTTTAAAGTTTAAACATCGATTGAATCACTGGTTCTGAGCAACTTTAATCCGTTTTTATGTGAGTTTGCATCAATTTAATTACATCAAATTACTAGTAATATATTACAACACGCTTTATTAGTAATGTACAGTGTGTAAATTAACCAGATTTAATACAGGCAGAGGAGAATCGAGAATGAATGCAAAGCTCAGTAATCTGCAACATCTCGGGTTAAATTCGAACTCGCTGCATTAACATTTCAATGAAATATTTTGCATAATTTCGCGAATTATTACAGATGGGTTTTCTTCTGAAACAAAATGGATTAAAATCATTGTAAATTATTATTCTGATTAATTATTACTTTTACAGTAGCTCACTTTATTTGTTTTACAGTTTTACTGTGCAACTTTGGTTTCACATTTTTTTCTATTTATTATATTAACGTAACTAAGATTAGGCAAATATACAGGTAACTGCCTCACCTATAAATACTAAATTAATTTCATCACTATTATCAGTAATCTTTCGCAGAAGTTGATTACAAACTAAATGCTGTAAGATACGTTCTATATCGTACCGTTTCCGGGATTTTAATGGTGAGCAGAGTTAAAGTTTACACCCTGTATACAATTCATAAAGATAGCTCAATCAAAATTAAACGATAAGTTTTTCTTGGTAAATATGATAACAAAATATACTTCTGGTTTAATATGATAAAGTAATAAAATAAACAATTATGGCACGTGCTGAAGTCGATACAGACGTGGACGACTGCAGCTCTCCTAGAATCTTGACGATATCGAACGGTTACGCTAAATCATGAGCAAATAAAGTACAATTAAATAAACGGGTTTCTCAATTGATAAACTCAAGGGATTTGAACAAAATCGAATGTGCTATCAAAGTAAGCACATTTCAACTTTAACAAAGTTTATTAACCTGCCAGATGATGACGCTACCTGCAAGTAAGCGACAACCTAATCTTTTAACTTTATTCAAATTCGTGTGCCTTCCAATCTATATGCGCCAATGTGAACTGTTCACCTTAATTATAATGTTTATGTTTTATTCAAACTAATCGTCACTTCGTGTACATTTCACGTTTGATTTTCATAAAACAATACATATGGATTTGATTTACTAAATTTAATTTGCCTTGTTCAGCACAAAGCTGGAAGAAAATTTGATAAATCCAGACACATTAACAGACCTTTTTCTTTTGTTTATCAGGCATTTGATAAAACTTTTTAAATTTGCAGTTAAACACTCGAGAACTGTAAATATGAAATAAAATTGATTTCTAAGAGGTGTTGACCAGGCGAAGCCTGGTACGTATCACAGGTGCCAGAGTTTGCACTGAAGTCTCTTGAAATACACTCTAAGCATTGTTTTGAAAAACAGTGATTATCTCTAAAGCTCAATTTGAAACGTTTTCAAATTCTAAATTTTCGAACGTTATTACTAGCGAACCTTGATTTCTGCAATATTCGAACTTGTAATAAGACCAGATCTGATGGGATAGTTGATTCGGCAAAGTTCAAAAGTGAAGTTCTGTCTTTTCTAAGTGCGGAGCGCGGTTTACAAAGAAAAGTTAGAAAAAGGGAACTGTTCCTATTCTTTATGAAATGTAAAATGCAATTAGTTTGCCTTCTTCAGAATATTTATTATTTTAGCTAGAATCTACAAATTACTATACAGGTTGAAAACAAACACATTAAAATTATGAAGTTAGCTTACCAGTAATTGTACAAAATTGTATATTAATGAATAAAAACAATATATTAATGAAATAAAACAATTTGATCACTAATAACTATCATAAATTACAATTAACGAAGTTGACATAAAACGGATTAAGCAACTGATACTAACGCTAGTGAAATTAGGTGCGTTAGAAGATTTCTCATAAGCGACACCAAGGTTTCGTTGGTATGGAGTTTGATGATGTTATTGTAAATTTTATTTAAGCTGTTTATATCGGTTGGGTCGTTTACTGTATTTTTTTTTTGTAGATCATTTCTTTTATTAATCTCCTTTTTTGTTGCGGTTCTTTATCTAGAATTGTTGTATCTTTTAGGTTAAATAAATGCCTTGTTTCTAAATAGGGTCTTTTAAGGGCTGGTGATTCAGTGTTTTTATCTGACGCCTTTCAAAAGTCTTTGAAAAATTTGAAAATGATTAATTATTATTTCAAAAAACGCAAATGCCGGTCGTTATAAACTTTTATCATTTTGATAGACTATTTAATGTACTTTATTAGGATTAGCAAGAATTTTCAACTATTTTAAATAAAAGAAACGATACATCCTAATATCAACAACGCGTTTTCTGGCAGTTACGTGATTTTAACTATCAATTAGCTCTAGGTTAAAATTATACTTTTCAGCTTTTGCATATTATTTGATAACTTTTTAAATAAACTATTTATATCGATATTTAGTCCAAAATCCCAAGCGCATCTAATCAGTTGTACGGCGAGCGGTTCTGTTCTTGCTGTTCTTGTATTGTATGTGACATCATAGAGTTGCCTACATAAATCTAATAGTTGTTAAACTGTACAACGTTATAATTATAAAAAATTACACTTTTGCAAATTCGGCAAGGATTTATTATCAAGTATGGGAAAGTCCACTCGAAGTTAACACTAGCTTTTTTGCAGTTTCTATAAAGTCGTTGCTGATTTATAGTATATTTTTTGAATTTACGTTGATTATCTTGGACTTCAGGTTTTGCGCAGTATCTGGCGCTGCTTTTTTTGGGTCGTATAACTGTTTTTATGTTTTATTTTTTCCCATTCTCAGCTCGTATTATAGCAAATATTAACATTTTTCCTAATCTTGGTTTTATTACTTTCATATTTTTGTTTTCTATCACTTTCCTGATTTTTTCTTGTTTTTTCCTTCACACTTTATGTTTCTTTAGATGTATTTCTTAAGTTATATATATATTCTGTTGCTTTTCCGTTTCTGTAATAATTCTTTCCGGTTTTTTAGCAGTTTATTTATATTTTATGTTTTATGCTCTGTGAATTGTTCCTTTCCTTTGCTGATTTTTTGCTTGCTTCTATGATTGCTGCTGATATTGTTCCATTCGTCTCTCTTATAGTCCGAAACGTCTTTTACTAGCTTGAAATCCGTACTTAGTATACCGTCGATCTCGTTCTTCGTTTTACCGTCTGGGCTGATCCATGTCTATTTTCGGTTTGGTTTTTTTAAATAAATCATTGCATATAATATGTGCTGTTCTAAGAAGTTGCACAATGTGTCGCCTTGTTTCTTTCGCCGTATCCGAAATTTTTTACCTTTTTTCTTTTTTTTCGCTTTTTGCCTAGTTTGGCATTGAAATCGCCTGCGATATTTGTGTAAGTTGTTGGGTGTTTGTCTATTGCAGTTGCTTCTTCTCCGTAAGAGATTATGATTTCTTCATCACTGTGTGCTGTCGTAGGTGCATATACTTGTATGCTTTTTAACGTTGTTCTCGTGGTAATCCTTAGAATTCAATATGCTACTTTTTCCGATATCTCGTTATGGTGTTCAATATTTCGTACCTGTGTCTTTTTTATTTTTATTAAAAATTATATTTTGTTAACATTTCTGAAATTCTCGGGTATCTGTTTTTCTTCAATATGATTCTCATACCCCGGTTTTGCAGCTTTTACAATCTGTCTAGTCCAGTTTGGTTTGCTAGGTGCAGTATTGTTCCTCCATAGAAGTAATGTGGCAACACTATAGTATTATATATTGTAAGCTTACTCTATGTTAAAAGGAAAATTTCTAGTTCTTGCTAACACACATAATTTTTTGATATTTTTCCACAAATAAAATCACCATGATAATTAAATTTTAAGTTATTATTTATCACAATTCTCAAATATTTATATTTTTCAACTTCTTTAATTATTGCTCTACTAATTCTTAGGGGCGTAAATGTAGGGTTTTCAAAACTTCATCGAAAACGTCACAGAGTATAATTATTATCAGACTGTGACACTAACTCTATAAGCCTACAGAATTAAAGAAAAACGCGTTGCCAGTTTTTAATCAATATTTTCATGAATATGTCAAAAATGTTAAAACTATTTGCAGAACACAGTTTCCATTTGTAGCTTACGTAGTATGTGTCTCCTAATAAAGCGTTAAAGCACAGATAAGGTTAACACTACAGATATACGACCCCTTATAAAAAATGTCCGCCAGATTTGGAAACGAAATTAGCGTTAGTGTGGCTACAACGCACCAGACCAATTTTAGGGCGCTGCTATCGCTATTTGTTTATTACTGTTGAAATGTGTTGGAAACTGTTTTATCGCGAATTTGAATGTATCTGTCACAGATGACGTTAAAAACCTGACCTTGTCTGGGATCTGGTTAAAGCGCGTATTTTATATTTTCCTTGTATTTACTGTTTACTGAAAATTGATATATCAGAAAAAGTATCAGTTCTGAATTGTGATAAATAATAAATATTCAACATGTCGACTGTTGTTAGTGGCAAGTGCTCGATTATTATGATTTATAGGAGTCCTATAAAAATATGTAGATGATTTTGGAATTTCTATTAAATTTAATTCACCACAAACAGAAAATAAAGTTTTAAAACTAGACTGTGCAATAAATGTGTATGATTAATGCTTGATAAATTAATTTATTTGCAATAAATTAAAAAACTAGGTACACATCATGAATATAGTTTAAGTAGAATTGGCGTCAATATTAATTATTTACGAAAAATTGCGATTTGACAATTAGGCATGGCAGATGGCTTTTGGTTTGAATATGTGCTAAGTAATCTGCTAAATTACAGTCATCTGTGACTTAATTATAAATTGTCATTGTAGCGCCATCTATTTGCAGATTATTAATCATATAAAACAAGCTGCCGATAGCTCCCATATTTACCGTATATCTGTAGTGTTAACCTTATCTGTGGTTAAAGTAATAATTTTCAAAAAATCGTAGCAACCGATATTTTGAAACTAGAAAATTTAGAAACAATTGTTATATTTGGCATCGGATCTTCTAACAGATTACGTTTTTAAATTTAAAAAATTCAGTGTCCAAAATTAATGGTACGAAGAAACCTTCCGGTTCCGGTTTCGGTTTATTTAAAAGCTTATTTTGTCGATGAATTTTTAATACCTCCCCCATTTCGCAGCTCATCGGCCTATCCATTCTAAAGATATAAGCCGCACATAGCCACATACATACCCATTCATAAACAGATATCTTTTAAAAACATGTATTTTTGTCAAAATCTCCATATTGAAAATTTCCATGAAATCAATGCTTCTCTATAGTAAAGTATAGGAAAGCAGAAAAGTGTATGAAAAATAGTTTATTGCAACAAATGCAAGGAAACAACCACAAAGCTTTTGAATAACGTATTTTCTACAAAGCAAGTGTGTAGACCAAATCTAACCGTCGGTCGCGTCAACGGAGCACATTCATAAGAAAAGCCGCAGCAATTCAGTCTAGTTAAATCAGCCTTAGAATATGCATATCTGAACCCAGACTGTTAATACTTTATGAAGACCAGGGTCTTGTAGTTGCCATGAATTCAAATCTACCATTTCTGGTGCAGAAAGGGTAAAATTGAGCTGAAAATCATCCACTCACAGAACTAAATTTATGGAAATTATTTATGGATTTTACTGAAGGCATTATTATTGTCTAATCTTACATAAATTAAGATATATTTAACTAATGGCATCATTGTGGAAGGATTAAACTTAAGATTGTTTTTAAAGTAAGTAATCTAGAACTGCTATAAATAACACAATACGTGTAAAGGTAAGTGTTGCTAGTTGTTGCCAGTTCTCTAACAAAAATGACGGAAGCTAAATAATAATATATAGAGTAAAATGACACTATTAATAAACGAAAATGCAACAATTAATTGTTCTTAGGTAAATTAAATAGCAACTTGACATTACAACGGCATTAAAAGATTGCTAAAAAAATATGATTATTTATTGTACATTTTTGGAAAGTTGTAGGTGTAGTAATGTTCACTTTATTGTACAGGATTCTTAGAAGTGCTTATGTTTAAAAAAGTGCAAGAGAAAATTTGTCCATTTTATTCAACCTTTAAGTAATACTACAATTTGTATAGCAAAATTTGTTCTATGTGTATAATTAAAACATTATCAATTATTGGTTTATTGCCAAAAAATAATGTGTGTTATAAAACGTACCCCATTAATTTTAATGTGTCTACAAGCACAAACATGGGAGAAGCACTTTGCCTGTACTGTTACAAAATTTTTTTTTTATTTTTTCCACAGTATTTAATACGAGGGTAAATTAATAAGCAATCTACTATCTAGCTATCAAAGGAAACACGCGGAGCTTTAACAAAATTTTATTTTTCTACATAACTTCTTTCTACACGTATATTCCATCGTTTTTCTAAACGTCCCATCCCCTCAGAATTAAATACTTTTGGTAACCCTCCAAAATAGTCTTCTACGGCATTTTTCAGTTCATCGTCGGAAGCAAATCGCTTTCCTCAGAGACTTTAAGTGTTTGCACAAAAAAAGTTACAGGGAGCCAGGTCGAGGCTACAAGGTGGATGCCTTAACTCAGTGAAGCCAGGATTCTTAAGAATCTGCTGAACTTTATACGCCTTATTCACCCGACAATTGTCATGCAGCAACAAATTCCTTCACCTACAAGAATGCGGCCGTTTTTCTTCCAGTGCTTCTTTTAAATTTCCTATTGTCTTTTCATAGCATTCTCCATTTCTAGTAGAGTTGGTTATTGGTTATTGGTAGTAGCAATTGCAGAGCACGGTTTTGTGAGTCCCTGAACACCCCGGCCAATAAGGCCTATTGTGTTTCTCTGCCTTTGCGTTTTGACTAAGGTGAATAGGTTAAGGCCCTTTACTAGGTTTAGTAGCCTGTGGACCAGATCTTTTTCCGGTATGCCTACCTGTGGGTCTATTTCGCCCAACAGGTTGTGACGTCGGCGGTTTAATACTTCACATTCAAAGATTACATGAGAGGCAGTTTCTTCCTCTTCATTACAGAGTCTGCATATGGGTTCTTCTGTATATACGCCCATTCTGTGCATGTGTTTCCTTAGATTGCAATGACCGGTTAGTAGCCCCGTCGCAATTCTAAGATTCTTTCGGTTGAGTTTCAGTATTTCAGTTGTTAGAGTCTGAGCTGGTCTTCCTATCATCAGTTTACTGTGTCTTTGTCCTTGCATATGGTTCCAATATTGCTGGTGTTGTTGTTTGATCCACTCAGTTATTACCCCACGTGCTGTTGCCTTTGTGATACCTAGTACTGGTTCAGGACCAGTAAAGGTTGCCTCAGACCCTAGCCTCGCTAGTTGGTCTGCTTTTTCATTGCCTGCCATGCCCTTATGACCTGGCACCCACACCAGTGTTACTCGGTTGTGTTTTGCCAGGGTTTTCAGGTTTTGCAGGCATTCCCAGACTAGCATGGATCTTATCTGTTTTCATGCTAATGCCTTTAGGGCTGCCAGACTGTCAGTGAGTATGTGGATACGTTTGCCTTTGGTTTGCCTTCTCAAATTCTCACAGACACAGGTTCCCAGAGCGAATATCTCCGCTTGGAATACCGTGGCGTTTTGCCCCAGTGAGACATGCATGTTGTGCCTTGGGGTTTCGCCGTGTATTCCAGCACCTGACCCGTTATCCATCTTGGACCCATCTGTGTACCAGATCAGCCCTCTTGACGGATTCTGTTCTTCCCTACGACGCCATTGATCCCAATCCATTTGGATTTCAAATGGTTTGTCGTATGAAATTTTTGGAATCATAGTGTCGCTACCTATGTTTAAAAGAGGGTTTGTGATATCATTTGTGATTCTGGTGTGCCCAAGGTTATTCTGGGTTTTCCAGTTCATGTTACATGTCAGCCTGTATGCTGCCATCCTGGCCTCTCTCCTGATAAAAATGTCGAGGGGGGTAGGTTTAGACACGGTATGAATGCTGAAATGCTGCATCACTAGTTGGAGACAAAGATGTGAGGTGAAACGCTTTGCCGACTGGCTGTTTGGAAATCAGATGATTGTATCTGTAGTATCGTAAATCATCTAAGGTAGTACTTCTTGATCGTCCATATAAGCAAAGTAAAAATTCTTCTCCTGCAGCAGCTATCTCTTCTTTGGTTGCAGAAGGATTGTTAAACACTTTCATGACGGCACGGTCTTTTTGAACATAGCAGCGGTGGTGTCACAGCCTTATACTGCATGTGCAAACAGAAGAGCCTCACTAGTTTCTCCCAGCAGGGTTTGCTGTCGTGGTGTAACAAACACGGCTTGTTGTGTTTTAGAATCAGAAGCTGAGCACAGAAACAGAACCTTGTCAGTTTTGGAAGCTAACAAAGTTAATAGAACAAGCAAATCTGTGCCTTGGCCAATAACCACGACTGTACCGCTATGTGCTGCTTCTCTAATGCTGCCCGCCTGCCCGCCTGCCTGCCTGCCTGTAGTAATGCAATACAGTTCGATCACTAAGCGACCAACTTGTGGAAATATGGAATAACGCAGGAGCGGAACTACGTTACTAGCAGGAGAATTAAGAACCAGGAAGTGCTGTATTGTAGGTTTTGTTTCCGTTTCGTAAAACCTATAACACAACACACCGTGATCACGTCATAGTTTCAGTCCTTTGCTGTTTATTATTTTGGGCACTAAATATGGCCGCTTAGCGGTAGAAATGTACATTTGCATTTCTAAATTGTTATAAAAACCAAACTGCTTTTCTACTCCATTAACACTTAAGTGTAAATAACAAAAATAAAGTACAACATGCACTACTGTCATTGTTTCCGACTGCCGCCGTTTGAACACATAGTTTAAAAGTATTTTGCATTTTTCATTAAATTTTGTTGTGTAAGGGTATCCAAGTTTCTCTAACCAATCGATGACAACCTCGGTTATGACTAGAGTTGGGCAAATATGCTGTAAAGATAGTGCATATATGCACCAACATATGTAGCATAAAACCGTCAATATATGCACTAAAATATGCCGCATAAAACCTTCAATATATGCAAGAATATGCAGTAACCTTTTGCGATATGCACTAAAAAAAATTGTTGGTTTATTTAGTGCCTAATATGAAAATCTGATGTTTATTTGAATCTGCAGTTTAATACTAGTAATTATTATATGAGTTAAAGCACGTTTTGCATCAAATGTAATTTTTCGTTGAAAGAAAAAGATAAATACATCAATTAATGATTTTCATTATTTTTAGTTACAAACACTCAACATTCAAAAAATCAAAAGGGTTTACATAATACAGAAACGCATTATTATTTTCAGTTAAAACTGCATTTTTTATTTGCATATACAAAAATACAGGTAGAAGTAAAATCAATAAATAACACAACCTATTTATTACAATAAATAATCATGTGCTTTTCAATAATGTCAACGAGAAAATTTTGCCGCTTATCTTCCAATATATTTTTGTAGCTGGAAAAACTTCTTTCTACATCACAAGAAGTTACTGGACAATATTTAAATAAATGTGAATTTTTAACTGCAAAACATTCGTCATTGTGGCCATTGCTTAAGAAATCTCCATTTAAAATATTTTTTATGGAATTCAGAGTTGAAAGTCCGCTGTTTTTCTGAATTAAATCGTCCATTTTGCTGCTAACTTTTTTGCATATTTTATTTTTATTTATATTCAAAATTGAATGAAATTTTTCGATTAATTCTAAAGATTCAGTGAGAAGCAGGTTTTGTGTTTCTAATTTATTAATGATGGTAGGAATTTCCGAAAAATAAGCCTTTATGTAGGACAACTGAGGTTGCAATTCCGGACACTTTAAAATATCAACTGACAATCTGCTATAGACTGAGCAGAAGTTGAATCAAAGGTGTTAACAACATTTTTAAATTCACTGTAATTTTCACAATAAAATAGAGCGGCTTCTATCCACGTTCCCCACCTGGTGAGAATTGGTTGTGGAGGTAAGGGGGCACATCTTTAAGCAAGTCTTTGTAAACTTCGACGCGAAGTGGTGATTTTAAAAATACCTTTTTTCCGTTATTAATTAATTTATTGACTAAAAGAAACGCAGTTCTAACCACTTCGGCCACCCTATTCATCGCATGGGCCAAACAAGTTACATGAATTAAATTTGGGAAAAAGATCTTTTAATTTTGACCTGCTTTTACCATGTGTGCGGCACCATCAGTCACCATGTATAAAATTTGATTTGGCAAATAAAGTAACGAAAGGGTTTCATTGACAAAACGTGAAATTGTCAAATTGTTGGTTTTTTCTAATTGTTTAACAGCAATTAAATAACTGGAAGAAGCACTGCTGTTTAAAACACCTACAATAAAATTCGCTACATATCTTCCTTTAGCATCGGTGGTTTCGTCAACACTAAACCAAATACAATTATTCGAAACAACGTTTCTTTTTTTTGAAGATTTTCTTCGTATAATTTTGGAATGCACGTTCTGGAAGCTGTTCTTCGGGAAACGACGTTTTGTTTTGTATATTTTTCTAAGAAATTTCTAAATTCGGGAACGTCCATGTTATTTAATGGAATGTTGCATGAAACCATCATTCTACACAAATCGTCGTTGAAATTGTTGACATTCTTATTTAAGCAGTTCAGCAATAATTGTTGTTTTGGCTCGTTTGTATTATTTTTTCTTTTTTGATGCGGACCGGTGGCTACGTGCTGATCAAGTTGAAACTTTTTATTAACGTTTATCTGTAAAAACAATATTTAAGTACAATTTACTACAGCTTACACAAAGGAAAATAATTGAATGTGCCCTGTGGCCTGTGCCATATCCTTTGCAATATCACAAAAAAAAACTTTCTAATTTTATTCTTAAATTGTTTGCTTAATTACAAAATAAAATAACAAATTAGTATTAAATTAGTTTTAACTCGCTGTTTTGGCTTGTTTGAAGTTTTTTAACTTTAAACAGAGTAAACAGTTTTTTTTAATTCAAAATTCAAGATAAACCGATAAATACCTCTTTTTCACAGATGACGCACAACACAACACTTCCATCGTATTTAAAACATGTATACGGCTTCAACCACTTCTTAATTAAATCGTTTTTTGAACTAGCAACTTTAGGCATTTTCAGGGTATAGACTGGACAATTACACTTTACAGCTCTCTGTCAAGGCAACAAATGAACTAGTCAAGCATTAAAATTATAAATAACTATTTCTAAGAATAAGTATAAGAAAAATTTCCAAATATTATTTTCAAAGAAATTTTTACCTAAGGAATAAGACCTATCCAAATAATACAACCTTTGTCAGTTAATCCTTTATTTCCTCTACCCCTACTTGGAAATTCAGAAAGTGCAAGTCTAGGGTTCATGTGGTTTCACTAGAAGAAATTGTGCAATTTCTTCTAAGAACTACGAATATTTTATTTGATAATTTATTTGAAATTTTATTTTTTTTGCTAGAATATGCATTTAGATGCCATTAAAAGCTAAAATATGCACTAATATATGCCGTAAAGTTGTAATATATGCCAAATATGCAAAATAAAATTTACTTTTTATGACTCTAAACATCACGAAACGTGTATATACGAAAAATTAACATTTTATGATCAATAGGAAAAAAGATGCAAATATGCATTTGCCCAACTCTAGTTATGACATTTTTAATCTACCGGTTATTATCGCCTCTGCAGCATGCAGAATTTGATAGTAGAGACAAATCGGGTAGATTTCAAACTGTGATTTGCGGCAGACGGTTGTTCGAATTCTGAACCTGCTGATATGAAGAAGTTTTTTGTTTTTATCAAATATTTTGTCATGTAAGGGTACACAAGTTTTATATCGTAGAAATTAGAAAAAAAATTCTCTATCATATGTGGTCAAAATATGGCTAGGTTGCTAATAAAAAATGATGATGGAATAACAGCGTTGGGAGTATTGGTCAAAAAAACCTTTTGAAGTATGCGGAAAAGTCTATAAAATTTAACCAAAAGTTTTTATTAATATATATATATATATTTAATAGAAGCGTAATACGACCACTTCTTATAATAAATCTACAGTTGCCCTGTCTCTAATTTCCAGCAATTATTTGATAGTCTATTACTACTCCAAATTGACATCATTACCTATAATTGCGAATCCCTCGAAAGACCGGCCGTAACCAGCAAAACAAAAAATTGTGTGCACTTAATTACTTTTTATGAGAAATTGCTTCTCCAATCATCTATAGATCTTCTGATTTTAGTTCAACCGCTTCATTAATCTGGAAAATAGTTCATTATTTTTAGTGAGATATGCCGTATTTGCGTAATCATAAAATTCAGTCAGATAGAAAATGTAATATTCCACGTTATAAAAATTATGGTCCAATTTTGTTCGATTTACTTTAATTTAGGAATGTGTGCTTGAAAAAAATAGGTTACTGATTATAGGTTTATTTTTAGTAAATAATTTTTATTTAAGATAATCAATTTAAAAAAATAATTTGTTTGTGATCCTTACATGACAGCAATAACTTCATAACGGGAATGTATTTAGCGATTTCAGTATTGAAGTTTACAAAAGTCTAACAAAATACACAAAAAATAGAATAGAAAAAAGTGTTTTCTTTCTGTGTGTTTGCGCACGCGCATGTTGTCATGTGTGTGTGTGACCCATTGAATTCTTAGGAACTTAGTTTGGATTAGCCTTAAGTATAACACAAGTTTATAGAAAAAGAGCTTCTTTAACGATTTGAAACCGGAAGAGAATATTAGACAAGGTTGTTTTAATATAATTTTTCCACATATAGAAATCTGTTAATACAAAAGCCGATATTTGTAAACACCTGGATATAAGTCAGATATATTTTCCGTATTTTTAAGTTTCAAAATCCCGTGACATGTTAAAGCTGAACTCCTTCCCGTTCTATTATTATTAATTCATTACCAAGAAGTGTAAAATTTTCCATATTTTCATAATCAATTAAATACATAAATGGGGATAAATGTCCCTAGAGACATCTGTATGAAGCACGGCGAGGGAATAAATGTAGCAAAGCTACAATACACACAAAATCGATGAACTGGCTAAGCTGGTACCAAATCGCAAGGATGCGGATGTAGTGGCGCAATCATCAGTGCACTATGCACTTATCAACCACTGCTCTCTTAGAAGAGAAGAAAAGATGTTAGACTAATAGGACTAAAAAAATTGGGCAAGCCGTACCTTGTGCGCCTTGCTTTAGGTATGAAAAGCACCTTTAATGATCTCCATGGTACTGGTAGGTATCCGGAGGCAAAGCAAGTGCGAAAAATGTGATACAGCAGTCTTTTGAGCATGTCCAACCCTTTCTAAAAAAAAAAGCCAGAAAAATGCTATTGAGCCCCGGACTCTTGTATAGATCGTATGTGGATAAAGCCTATCTGATCCTTTCGTACATCACTACTTTCAAGCCGATGTGCCAGTTTAGCGGAAAGATTCTGATGCGACAAGTCCGTGTAGGTGGGATGTTATTGCGCACAGCCGTTGAGCCAGGGAAGTGCACTTTTAAGAGATGCTTGAGATGTTTCTTCATTAGCGGCCGTGTAGACACCGGAAGAGAATTTTAAAATCTTCAGTTTAGTTGTCGTTTGAGACTGATTTGTGCAGTCTAGCTGCCTCCGGTAAGATTTCAATGCCTTCCCAGAAAGCTTTCCATGCCTTTCTTTTTTATTTGCGAATAGAATCTTTGTAATTACGTTGGGACAGTTGGTGACTGTCCCAGTTGTCTAGAGACTAGGTACGCGTTGCTCTGTTTAAGAACCTGCGCGTCTCCTTACGTTGCTTTTAAAGTTCGGAGTTTCACCAGGGTACTCTCTTCGCTCCTCCACCATAACGCAGCGAACAATTGTTCTCGTATAAAACAGTGATTGCGATGTTGATAATTGCGAGGTTTAATTCTATATCTTGCGAATTGAAGGCGTTGTCTTGTAGGTTCTACAGTCTATCTAAAAACTTCCTCCTAAAGAGAGCCCAATCAGCAGAGTTGGGAGTCCTGTAGACTTTGCGGTCACGTAGTCGCAGCTTTAAGTTAAATTATATGCGTCGGTGGTTTTAAAGAGACAGTCCGAAGCAATACCATACTAATGTCACAAATGAATTAACGTCATTACAGAATAAACGTATTGCTTTATATAAAACAGCTAAAAAAAAGTAGTAATAAACAGGACTGGGATAGATATGAAAATTGTAAAAACCAATATAATCGAACAGTAAAACTAACAAAATATGACTTTTATCAAAAACAAATTGATGTTGTTAGAGGTGACTCAAAACGCTTGTGGGGGAAACTCAAACAATTAATCAAGAAGGACAACGAGCGTATTCCAGTGTTTATTGAATTTTCAAACGGAAGAGAAATGGAACCCAGCGAAATTGCTAACAAGTTTAATAGTTAACTCATAGAAAGTATTAAAGAAATCCGTGACAGTATTCAAACTGACGACGATGAAGTTGACTTAAATAGCATTAAATAGCAGTGTATCCACATTCAGCTTTGAACCAGTTAACTTGGAAAAATTAAAAACAAAATATCTCTGAAATAAAAAGTAAGAGTAGTACTGATGATATTACAGCAAAAACTATTAATGATGCTATGCCAATTATTGGTGAAGTTCTTTTAAGATAATCAATGAATCATTTCTAACTGGTGTTTTCCCTAACATATTTAAAACAACAATAGTTAAACCCATTCCAAAAGTAAACGGCACAGTAAAGTGCTCTGAATTTAAACCTATGAATATGCTTCCCACCGTTGAAAACATTTTAGAACGCGTTGCTAAGGAACAACTTGAACATTATTTAGAGGCCAACAAATTATTAGTTGATATCCAATCAGGCTTTCAGAAGAACCATTCGTGTGAAATGTCTCTCAATTTGGTATTAGCGAATTGGAAAGAAGAAATCGAGAACAACAGAAAAGTAGTAGCAGTGTTTCTTGACTTTAAGAGAGCATTTGAAACCATTGACAGAGAATTACTCTTGACAATAACAGAAAAATATAGAATTAAAGGTACCGCTTTAAAATAGTTTAAAAACTACCTCACTAGTCGACAACAGATCATTAGATTTGAGGGCAAGGATTCTGTAGCGAAAGAAGTAGATTTGGGTGTGACTCAAGGATCTATCTTAGGCCCGCTTCTGTTTATTTTGTATATTAATGATTTAATGCTTGCTGTAGACTGCAGCAAAATAAACCTTTTTTCGGATGACACATTGAGAACGGTGGCTGACAGTGATCTAAATAGTGCTGTGACTAAAGTAAATAGTAATCTAAAAAACATTTTAACGTGGCTAAAAATCAATAAACTTAAACTAAATACTTCAAAAACAAAGGCAATGGTTATTGCTAGTAGATTATCTACTTTGGCAGAAAACGTAATTGTTCATGACGCAATTATAAAACTTATGCCGGTTATTAAATATCTTGGTGTTGTTATTAATAATAAGTTAACATTTGGGAAACATATAGATTATGTAGTAAAAAAGGTTGCTAAAAAAATGGGGTTTTAGGCAGAATTAGTAGTAAATTAAATATATGGTCCAGAATAACTGTGTACAAAACTATTATTGCACCGCATTTTGATTATTGTGCAACAATTTTATTCTTGGCAAATGAAGAAGACTTGCAAAGAATGCAGAAATTGAAAAATAAAGCAACGAGAATTGTTTTAAAGTGCAATAAACGAACGAGAATTTTTTAAATGCTAGCTATATTACAGTGGCTCAGCATTAACCAACGCATTTATTTTAATACTTTGGTTTTGGTTTTTAAAATAAGTAACAATAAAATGCCTGATTACTTAAATCAATTTATAATATTTAATAAGTGAAAGAATAGTCTTTAATGTTAGAGTTATTTGTTGTAAAGATGAAAAGTAGGTGTTGAAAAGAAAATAAAATAAAATACAGTCATTAAAACATAAATAAAAATTTTGTAACAAAATATAAAAAGTTCAATAAATATTGTTTAAATCAGTGATTATTCATTGCATTACCAGTAAAAACAACAGGTTATGGGCCCAGTCCCTCTCGCAGACTAGTTAATTTATTACTCATTTTGAGGTTATTGCAAAAATACTCGAGTGGAGCTTAGGACGAATTTACTGGTTGACTTTTGTTGGACATTAAAACTGTATAAAAACATGAGTGATTTGATTGAACTGAAACGAATCGTAAGTTTGGATGGGAACGGCAATAATTATGCGGCATGGAAATTTCAAGTGGGGATTCTGTTGAAGTCGTCAGGATTATATAAAATAGTCAGTGGTGCCAAAATTCGGAGTGGATCCAAGGTCGATGAAAAGAAATGAAATGAAGAGGATCTCAAGGCACAAAGGATTATGGTGACAACAGTAAAGGAAAAAACAATTACCCACCGCATTTCGTGCCAGAATGCAAGCAACGTGTGGACTAGGATTCGAGCTCTGTATGGGAAAGCAACGGAAAACAATATCCACTGTCTGAAGCAACAGTTCTACGCGTACGTGTACAAGAATGAAAAAATTCCAAACATATCGCTGATCTTGAAAATTTGAGTCACGAACTCAAAGCCTGTGGCGAAGCAATAAGTGAAAATATGCTTGTTAATAAAATTCTAATGACTCTTCTAGATAAATACAAGCACTTTCACTCAGCTTGGGGCAGTCCTGCAACTAAAGATCTCAATACACTAACTGTAAGGTTGATGGGTGAGGAACAACGAAAGGAAAATAGAGAAGCACATCAACAGGAGGTAGCTGGTGCACTCACAGCAAAGAATACTAGTGGCAACGAAGTCAGGACCGAAAAATGGAAAAATAAATTTCAGAAAAATGGTGCCTGTCATTACTGCAAAAGACGAGGCCACTGGGAGCGGGAGTACTGGTTTAAAAAGCAAAAATTTTGAATGAAATCAGCTGGTAAAAGTGGTGAGTTGCATGCTTTTACATCCACTAATAATTTGACTAACGGAATGAATGAGTACTGGTTACTCGACAGTGGTGTGAGTTATGATATGTCAGCAAATCAAGATTGGTTTATCAATTATAATAAATTAGATTTTGACCAACACATAACCATTGGTGATGGTATAAAATTAGAAACTGTTGGACGAGGTACCATTCCAATAAGACTTCTTAAGAAAAATGATAAATGGGATAATTGTGTGATTGAAAATGTATTGCATGTGCCAAAATTAAAATGCAATTTATTCTGTACAAGTAAGATCACAGATAAATGTTATGTAGTAATAACTGAAAAAGATAAATGTAGCATTTTAAAAGAAAACAGGGAAGTCATGTATGGCGAAAAGAGGGAAAACTTATTTGTGTTAAAACTGCAAGTAAGGAGAGATGACCTGACGATGTATACAAATACAAAAAGTCAATCATTAGAAGAGTGGCATTAAAAGTTAGTACATCAGAATATCACACATTGTAAGAAAATTCTGCAAAATAGTGGTTTCACCATTGCACATAAAGGAGAGTTTCAATGCGAACTATTTTTGCTTGGTAAACAACATCGATAACCATTTAATTCTTCTGATGCAAAAACATTGAAGTCAGGAGAAATTATTCACACTGATCTTTGTGGTCCTATGGAAAATGTATCTATGGGTGGTTCAAAATACTATCTTCTGCTAAAGGATGATTACTTTGGTTTTAGAACAGTATACTTTTAAAAGGAAAAGATATAATAGTTGGAAAGTTAGGGGAATTCATTTCAAGATTTGAAAAAGATACAAATCAGAAAATTAAGATAATCAAATCAGATACTGGACTGAATTCAAAAATCAAAAGGTGATAAATTTGCTCAACAAATATGGAATACGTCAACAATTTACATGTCCATATACACTAGAACAAAATGGTTGTGTTGAAAGAGAAAACAGAACAATAGTAGAGGCAGCAAGAACTTTACTTTATAGGCAAAACATTGAAAAGAAACTGTGGGCAGAAGCAGTAAAGACGGTCGTGTATGTCTTTAATCGAACAAGTAAAAGTTCAATACCTGATAAAACTTCTCTTGAGTTGTACTTTAACAAGAATCCAAACGTTGCCAACTTTAAAATGTTTGGAAGTGTAGTGTATACCCACATACCAAACGAAAAACGAAAACAATGGGATGCTAAAAGTCGAGAAATAATTTTTGTAGGTTATTCCGATGAAACAACAGGTTATAGGATTTATTTTGGAAGATAACAGAGTAGATTTGCGCAGGGATGTGGTATTTAAGGAGAAGGAACAAAATTCTACAACAGTGATTGTAAGAACAAATAAAAATTATACACAAATAGAACAACCAAGAAATAATGAAGAAGATAAAGTACATGAAGGAACGAGACAATATAAATAAAAAGAAAGTACACAGTTGGAAAATATGTTTGAAAATGTAGTAGAAAACAATGAAGATAGGACGTTGCGAGACGGAAGCAGAATCAAACAACCAGTTCGATTTGAAGATTTTGCGCTGCAAAACAGAAAATGGAAGAAAGCTATAGAAGAAGAGTTCGATGCCCTGATCAAAAACAGAACCTGGAACTTAACCTATGCGTCTGAAAGCAAAAAGGCAATAAACAGTAAGCGGGCATTCAAACTAAAATCAAACAATTTACACAAAGCACGATTAGTAGCGAAAGGTAGCAGTCAAAGATATGGTATTGATTACCTGGAGACATACAGTCCAGTGGGTCAGTTTAAATCAATTAGACTGATACTTGGAATCGCAGCAGCATACAAAATAAAGCTTGCACAATTTGATGTTAAAACTGCATTTTTGAATGAAGATCTTCAAGAAGAGATATATATGATGCAACCTCCTGGATTTGAAGATGGCACAGAAAGAGTTTGTCGTCTAAATAAAGGGCTTTATGGATTGAAACAAGCGCCAAGAAACTGAAATTTAAAGTTTGTAAGTGTATTACAAGAATTTGGCTTAAACAAATCTAAAAATGATGCATGTGTGTTCTTCAAAAGCACTGAAACAAAGCTTATCATTGTTATATATGTAGACGATGGTTTAATTGCATCACACAGTGAAGAAGAGATTGAAAAATTACGAGAGCAGCTAGAAAGAAATTTCAATATGAAACAAGAGGAACTTCGAAATTACTTGGGTGTGGCGATTAAACGGTATAATGCTGGACAAATATTCATAAAACAAAAAGGATATATTGAAAAGATACTAGAAAAATTCAACATGAAAGAATGTAAAGCAACTTCTACTCCTGGACCAACCAAATGGCTAGAAAAATCAAACGATATACTAACAAATGCTCCGAGAGAAGCCATAAGAAGCTTATTATTTTTAGTATCAGTAAACAGGCCAGACATTGCTTTTCCAGTAAACTTCCTAAGTAGATTTATGGAAAATCCATCGTAAAATAATTGGAAATGGTCAAACGCATTTTAAGATATCTAAAAGGAACACAAAACTATGGGTTATTATTATATAGATTAAAAGGAAGCACAGATAATAGGCTACAGTGATTCAGACTTTGCGGGAGACAATGAAACCAGAAAATCAACATCTGGTTTTATAATGATTTTTGGAAATACACTAATATGCTGGTTTTCGAACGACAACCAATAGTAACACTCTCCATGGCAGAAGCCGAATATGTAGCAGCAGTTGAAGCTATGAAAGAAATGATTAAACTGACTAGATTGGGCGAAGAATTAGAAATATGTCAAAAACCGTATCTAGTAAAAGTGGACAATCAAAGTTCTATAAAAATGCTGAAAGAAGAGACATCACAAAAGAGAACTAAAAATTGCAAATGGCTGACTGTGAGTAGACACGTGTTTCTCTGCTGCGGTAAATTTTGTATAAATATCGTGGTCATAGGAGTAGTTATAGTAAAATCGAATTGAAAACTAGTTTCTTATCATCACTGCATCGTGCACATAAGAAAAAACGGGGTTGACGCGAGAAAATAAAATCGAGATCAGAGAAATTGTAAAAGAAGCAATTACCACGCTGTTAAACGACGATCAGTTTATATCGAAGATTGCCGATAAAGTGTTTAAGCAATTGAGTGCAAAATTGGAAGATTTTAAGGAAGAATGTGAAGATAAGGTGAAGCTAATCAGCAAGGCCTGTGAAGAGAAAGTGGATCTATTAGAACAGTACACAAGGAGAAGCAATGTTCGTATCTTCGGAATACCGGAGGAAGAAGGAGAGAAGCTAGAAGAAAAAATAATAGATCTGTGTAAGAAAAAAAGCTAATATTACTATCGTCCCCGATTCAATAGATCGCTGTCATAGTTTGGGAATTCCGGAGGAAGGCAGAATCCGTCCAGTAATAATCGAGTTTACTAGTTATAAACATCGCAGCTCCTTGTTATATAATAAAAGAAAATTCGCAGGATCGAAGATAGTGGTAAAAGAAGACCTCACTAAAATAAGGTATGCACTTTTTAAAGCCTGTACCCAACGATTTGGATTCCGCAATGTGTGGACTGCAGACGGTATTGTTAAGGTCAAGGCCTGAGAATAAAATTTGGACTGTCAAAGATATTGAAACAGCTGAGAGCATTGTTCAAGGAAATTAATTCATTCAGTCTGCGTATTAAACTTCATTTTTAATTATCTTACCTTTTTCGGTAAATTGTGTGATTTGAGTTAAATTTTCGTATTCAGTTATTATAATGTTAAACCACACGCAGAGACGTGTAACGTTTTTTTTTGTATTGCTAAATCTTAAATTTTTTGTTTTTAAAAAAAAACTTAAAATGTTACTTACTAGATATTATACAGCTTAATGTAATGAAAACAGATAAATTTAAATTTGCACATGTAAATATTCGTTCTTTAGTAAAAAGCACAGATGATTTGAGGGATCAGGTATCGATTAATAAATATCATGTACTCGCAATCGGAGAAACATGGTTAAAAGATGAGGTATCAGACAGATATATTGAATTACCAGGTTATAGAATAGTTCGTAACGATAGGACTCATAAGCGGGGGAGTGGATTAACGTTTTACCTCAACAACTCGCTAGAAGTCAACGTTATGCCTACATCTGATTCGATTGAACAGTTTGGGTTAAAGTTAAATTAGACAAAAAGCAATATATTTTTGGTGTTGTGTACAGGCCCAACGACGTGAGTTTTAATACTTTTCTAAACGACTTTGATAATACTCTCGCTTCTTTTATTGGAGATTGTAACGAACTAATTTGTATGGGAGATTTTAACGTAAATATGATTGAATTAGATGATGCGAAAACTATTCACTTAAGATCGTTAATTGAGAGTTATAATTTAAAACAAGTAATTGAAGAGCCAACTAGGATAACTAGTACCACTGCCACACTTATAGATTTAGTCATATTGTCGGATAGCCTTATGGTGTGTGATAGTGGCACGAGTGATTTAAATTTAACTGATCATCAATTAGTATACTGTACACTACAGCTCCAACCGTATATTCAAAAATGTCTGTTAAAAACCTATCGTTTTTTTAAATACTTTGATTGAGATGTTTTTACAGCAGATTTATTGTCGCTGCCTTTTTTTGAAATGTTTGATATGGACGATGTTAACGCAAATATTGATTTTCTAACAGGCTTATTAAATAAACTTTTTGATATGCATGCACCGGTTACTGTTTCTAGGTTTACTAAGCCCTATGTACCTTGGCTTACTGACAACATCAGACTTATGATGACCCTTCGAGATAATGCTCTGAAAAAATTCAAAAAAAGTAAAAAGCTGTCACATTGGAATTATTACAAACAATTGTGTAATTACACAACACAAGCGGTAAAAAATGAAAAGAAAGCGTTTTTTGAGCACGACTTGCGAACTTTAGATTTATAAATTATTATGGAAAAAACTAGATGAATATAACATACACTCGAAATCAAAAACGGAAATACCGTTAGCTTTAAAAAATCCGAATAAATTTAATGATTTTGTTATCAATACTATCCCAAAGGTAACTAATGTTAATAATAGAACTGTGAATTTTTACAATAACAGTAAATTATTGAACGGGGAATGTATATTTAACTTTAACGAAGTTGATGATCAAACAATTTTGAAAACTATTAATTCAATAAAAACAGCAGCTATAGGTGCGGATGGTCTCAATATCAATATGATAAAACTTTGTTTACCTCACATTTTGCCGTATATACGTCATATAGTAAATTTTTGCCTTATAGAGGGAATTTTCCCAGAAAGTTGGAAACTAGCAGTTGTAAAACCATTACCAAAAAACAGTAATCCCGTTGAATTTAAACATTTTCGGCCAGTCAGCATCTTACCGGTACTCTCAAAAGTTTTAGAACAAGTAATTGATATACAAATTAGAAATTACGTGAGTCAGCATAGCATACTTCCTGATACGCAGTCAGGATTTCGGCCGGGCTATAGTTGCAGTTCTGCTCTCCTTAATATATATGACTATATGTTTAGACAAACAGATGATAATAGACTTACACTGTTTGTTTTGTTGGATTACAGCAAAGCGTTTGACAGTCTAAATCATGAAATTCTCATTGCGATGCTTAAATACATTGGTTTTGGTGGGATTCCGCTTAAATTGTTTAAAATATATCTAACTGATCGGAAGCAAGCTGTAAGAATATCCAGTGTTATATCAGACATGCCTCAAGGCTCTATATTGGGTCCGCTATTATTTACAATTTATACGTCGACGTTTAATAAAACACTAAAATCTCTAATTCTCATCAATATGCGGACGACACTCAAATTTATTATTCTTTTACTGCACACGATGCAGCGATAGCTTGCTCCCGCATCAATAAAGATATTCAAAGCATTGTTGAAATTTCACAAAATCATTCATTAATCATTAATTCCACTAAGACCAATGCTATTTTATTTGGGCCAATTAAAACTCGAAATTCAGTCCTACCATACATTAATATCTCGGTAAATAACGAACCGGTCGCACTTACAAATGTTGTAAAAAATCTAGGTCTAACAATTGATTGTGATTTACGATTCTCTGAACAAGTAGTGTAAATTTGAAAGAAATCTTATGGAAATTTAAGAATTTGATATCCTTATAGATACATTTTAACAACCAAAATTAAAATTTTATTATGTGATGCTCTGGTGCTTTCTCATCTCAATTTTGGTGATGTAATTTATGGACCTTCTCTTACTGTTGTTGATAAAAAGATCATCATTCAGTTATCAAATTGCCAATGTTTTAAATAAATTAAAGCCTCAATGCAGATCTATGAGTTACATATCTTTTAAAATATATTATAGGAATCTTTTGTTATCCTTGCAGAGTTGAAGCGCTAACCATTCTCCTTCTTATAGCAATTTTATATCTGGTGCTTCCATTAAATCTATTAAATTTAAGCTTATCTGTTTTCCTACTAAACTTATTTAGATATATTTTATTTTTACTGTAATTATTTTTTGTTTGATTTTGCCATTGTATAAACACACTATTTTTCAAGGTTAGGTGTAAGATCAGCTATGCTGAACCTCGCCTTGTGTGTTCTGTATCCTTTTTTTTTTCTATTTGGATAGAGAATAAAAGACTATTATTATTATTATTATTATTATTATTATATGGATGTTCGCTTTCGATTTTTAGAAGAGAAACTATTAGATGAATTTCAAGTCGAGTATGTTCAAATTGAAGAACAACTGGCCGACATACAAAATCGTTGAATAGGTCAAGACACGAGAATCTAAGAAGAAAACTAAATATTAAACAAGAGGGAGTGAAAAAATAGTGTTTAATGTTAGAGTTATTTGTTGCAAAGATGAAAAGTAGGTGTTGAAAAGGAAATAAAATGAAATACAGTCAATAAAACATACATAAAAATTTGGTAACAAGATATAAAAAGTTCAATAAATACTTAATGAGTATCTGTATACAAAATACTTAATTACTTTAACAATATCTATTTATTTTAACCTTATACGTATTTCGGCATGTTTACATGCCATTGTCAAAGGTTATATGAAAAAGTAAACAGTTAGTGTTGTTATAGCAATAGAACTTTGTGACTTATCTTGGTAATCGTCTGAAGATGACTTGATTTCTCATTCCAAAACGTCCAGTAGAGGAGAATTTAAGAGATCAATTTACTCATTCATTAACGGTACAGTTTTTAAATGTTTTTGAATTTCAAAAGCTTCTAGTATATCTAATTTACGTTTATCATCACAAAAGTGTAAACATTTTATGGTGTTATTAGGTGTCATTGAATGATTTTGTTCTAGTAAGTGTTTAGCGTAATTGGATTTATGTGGGTGTTTGTATTTGTAACAACGCACGTGTTCTTTATACCTAATATCAAAATTTCTAATTGTCTGGCCTATATAAACCAAACTACAATGCGAACAATTTAATTTGTAAATGCCTGATTTTAGCAAATCGTCTCTTTTTGATTTTGCATTAAACAAAGTGTTTAAGATGTTCCTAGTTGTTTTGAAACTCACTTTATATTTATTTGTTTTGTTTATAATTTTAGCATTTTTTTCTGATTTGTCACCAAAATATGGGATCGAAGCATATTTAATTGTATCGAACGAAGTTAGGGTATTCGGATAAATACTGTTTAAATCAGTGATTATTCATTAAATTACCAGTAACAACAACAACATTCATAACTATGTAACTACAAATATAAATCAGTTTAGGCTACCTTTAAACACGAAAAGCTGCTCACAAAATAGTTTGTACTATAAATGGTTGAAATTTTATAGTGAAATGCCAGACGAAGCCAAGCAGAGCAATTGTATTTGCAGGTTTAAAAAATATTGTTTTAAATTATGTTAAGGAAATATGTAAACTGTGGTGGATTATTTTTTGTAAACATTTTTATGATGAACAAACTAATCTAATCAAATGCGGAAGAGTTTCCACGGTTGAGTACTTGGTGTCCGTGGTGAACAAGTACTGTAAAAGACCTTTTTCCCTGTTGTTGACATCTCGCTGCATTTCTTCTAACTTTTTTTTTTTTTTTAAATTATTAATACACTACAATCTGTCATATTTGACAATCAATAGTTGGTTTGGCTTACATACTAAATTACAAGCATGGAGGTTGATTATCCAGTGATAATTCACCTATATTACTTTTAATACTAGTTTGACATATTTTGGGATATTTACAATTTGAACAAATATTGTTGTTAGTTAAATCTGTGTGGCAGATCGAGCGGTTTAAACCTTTTTAGTCTTGGTTGCACTTCATTGTCATTTTCAATCATGCGCTCCACTAGAACGTTAGGATGAACACTGATTCTATCACTATAACGCGCACTGTATCTTTTTATTTCCTCATTAATGGTGGGTATTTTAAGGTCGCGGGATATTGTGTCATTAGGAACGTACCAAGGTGCGTTTGTTATGGCTCGGAGTACTTTAGATTGGAATCGTCGGATTATTTCGATATTGGATGTACTGGCTGTGCCCCATAGCTGTATGCCATAGGTTCATATGGGTTTTATCATAGTTTTATATAGTAGTGTCTTGCTTTCCAGGGTGAGTTGTGATTTTCTTCCTATCATCCAGTACATTTTTTTGGATTTCAGGCCCAGCTGCTTTCTCTTTGTCCATATGTGTGTCTTCCAGGTTAATTTCCTATCCAGATGGATTCCTAGATACTTTGCGCTGTCAGCTTGGGGTATTTGTATGTTATTGATCGTGACCGGGGGACAAGTGCCCCTTCTTAGGGTGTACGTTACTTGTACTGATTTATTTTCATTAATCTGAATATGCCACTTATTGCACCAGCGCTGTATTAAGTCAAGATGTGTCTGCAGTTGCTGGGATGCCAGAGTTGGATCCGTGTTGGATGTGAGAATCGCCATGTCGTCAGCGAAAGTAGCCATCATGTTTCCTGGCATTGTCGGGAGGTCTGCTGTGAATATGAGGTATAATATCGGCCCCAGAACACTGCCCTGGGGAACTCCAGAGTTGACGGGGTATGGATTTGTTGTTGCGCTACCATATCGGATGATAAACTGTCTATTTGCTAAGTATGACTGTAGAATTTCAAAGTAATCAGTTGGTAGAGTTTGCTTGAGTTTACAGATGAGTCCCACATGCCAGACCTTGTCGAAGGCCTGCTTGACGTCTAGAAAAGTTGCTGCACAGTATTTCCGTTCTTCAAAGTCGTTAATAATTTTGGATACCACTCTGTGTACTTGTTCTATCGCAGAGTGATATTTGCGGAAACCAAGTTGGTGGTCTGGTAATAAGTTGTTGTCCGAGATAATTGGGGAGAGTTTCTCTAGCAGCAGTTTTTCAAACACCTTCGACAGGACTGGTAGTAGGCAGATTGGTCGGTATGATGTCGGTTGATCTATTGGTTTTCCTGGCTTAGGGATAAGTATTGTCATACCTACTTTCCATTGTTCAGGAAAGTGCCGAAGTCTTAGTATTTCATTGAAGAGTAGGGTTATGAATTGGTATCCTTTGTGAGGTAGTTCTTGAAGGATTTTTCCTTTTATTAAGTCTGGGCCTTCTAACTTTTGGAATTAATTTGATTTCCTAAACTTATAAATGTACATAGTTGTTTTTTCATTGCACGTTATGTATAATATAAGTAGTTGGCTGTGTAATTAATACAGCTATATCTATGTTTAATTGTATTTCTGCAAAATCTTCCAAACTTTAATTTTTATGTATTTTAATAACACTAGTTTGCTTGCTCTGCTAAATTGTGGACTGTAAGAGAATTACGAAAATGTGTAATTGATTAATTTCCGTTATTTTCTATATAATTGCAGCTAGAAGCAAAAGTTCATTAATGGCAGTTGTGAATTTACTTTTTTGTAATTAAAAACTTTCAATGCATTTAATTGCGTAAAACCGTGATTTTTAAATTAAGTTTCAGTTTGTACTAAGCTACAGCATCTCACAATTTCTATTTTAAATTCCTTCTTTCTTTAAACGCTTCAACTTAACTTCCATTTGCATCTAAAATCTGACAACCATTTTCATGTTTTATGTAAAGGTTTCGTACAACTGCTAATGAATCTCGAATTTCTTAATTTAAAGTTTTAAGATTGCATATTTAATTGAAAATGTCAGCCAGAAAGTTTTGTGATAACACCTTTAGAGAAGCATGAAAACTGATTTAACGAGCTCGAAGAGAAGCGTGGAATTATGGTGGTGTGTAGTTCAGTATTACTATTATTCAATAACTGAAAATCATGCCTACCACAATACTCCTCAAAAATATTTTCCGCGTAAATATGCAAGGTGCGTCTGAAAGGTTTATCTTAACTTTGAGGGCAGGTTATACAATAAGATAAAGTTTTATTGTTATTGAGATACGTGGTATCTATTAACAATTTGTTGGTTACACGAAATGCATAATAATTACAGCAATTACAACCTATACAAAACAATTGCAAAATTTTTTTAAATCAGCTAAAAAAATATAAAATATTACAAAGGCGGTTTTTGCAACATATTTTGTTATTTTCAACAACCATTAAAAAAATTAAAATTATTTACCAAACATTACAACACATTGGAATGCTCCAGATTACTGACGTTACCAAAGGACAAAACAATGTTTTCAGCCTTTTTACAAATAAACGCGATAGACTATTGTGTGTAGTTTTCGATAGAAAACAGAACTTGTTGATTACTCCAGCGCACTATTTGTTTCTCTGAGGGATGTTTGTTTGGTCTAGCAGGGGATTTGTAGAATGTGGTGTAAACATTCATAAATTATTCGCTGAGTCGTTTAAACCGAAAAATAGTAAATTATTTAATGTTTTAACATTAGATTTTTCAAACTAATAAATGCAAATGTTAAATTCTTTATAAAAAAGCACAAACTAGCTGTATAAAAGCTAAAATAAGCGCATATAAGCGGTTTAAGGAGCAAAATACAAAGTAGAGAAAAAAAGCAAAATAAAAGTGGTGTCAAATTATTACATTTTTTATGAATCGTGGAGCTACAAAAGGATTTTTATTTGCTTACAACAATAGTGCATCAGCAAAATGCTTGAAATCCGCTCTCTAATCATCATATGCCTGCTTCAACAACTATGGCTTTTGCTTTAATGCACTTAAAAGACTCTCTTATTTGGTCCTTGTACCTTGTACTTCGACGGATTTTACCTTTGAAACTCTTTAATTTATTTTCATCTTTTTTGTTATTGTCCATGTTTCCGATTTATATAATAAGACTGGCGTTATTAGCGCTTTACAAATAGTATACATTGTTTTTATCGAGAAACTATTTGATCTTAAGTGAAGAGTTACTCCATACAAGCACTTATTTGCTGTTGTTATTATTTTTTATATTTCAACATTAAGAATACTGTCACTAGTTATTTAAACACCTGCATGCACAAACTGTTTACAATTTCAAATTTATACTCTTCCACCATTAAATTCGTTTTGTATTTTGTTTATCGTTTGTTCGTCTCCATCCTTAGGCTGGTTTCACACGAGACGACAGCGATACGATATGTCGCGCGCGATATATCGTTACGATATCGGATGCAGCAAAAGCCTATGTAATATGCGGGAGTCTTTCACACTAGGGCGATGCGATAAATAGTATCGCGCCGACAAGGCGATATCGCAATTACACGCGATTTGTTCTCTAGAACCGCCTCGGATTGTTATCGCGACGCCTCTTGCTGACAATGCATATTAGGCTGGTTTCACACGAGACGACAGCGATACGATATGTCGCGCCCGATATATCGTATCGCATCAGCCCTGGTGTTTCACATGTATACGATAATGTCGCGATAACGGTAATTTAGATTCTTTAAAAGTTGAAGAGTTTGCCCAGTGTTGCCAGTGTAAAATAATCGAGGATGGAAAGAAAACGTGTTGTGTTATTACTCTTGATACACCGCAGGCGCCAGAGAAAGGCAGCAGTTCTTAGACGTTATTGGATTCATCCTTCACTAAAAGTTCGTTATGTAGAAGGTGCTTTTTACACAGTTTTTGAAAAGTTATTGTAACATGAAGATAAATTTTTCAATTACTTTAGAATGAACATCGATACGTTACCTGTCTTCTGTCTTTCGTTCTCCTTTAGATCGGCGAAGTCTTTGACAAAGAAATTACAAATTTCATTCCAAGCTCTATCACGTATGATTTTGCTTTTGTAGTCTTCATCGGTTTTGTCCCAAAGACATGGTCTTTGTTCGACCATTTCTATTAAATCTAGCGGCTCACAATTCACTTTTCTTCTTGTCGTCATATTTTTTAGCAGTCAACCTTCATCCATGCAACGCTGCGAAAGACTAAACTTCCGTAGTTCATTGTTAATCCAGACGATACTGTACTGTTTATCGCTTCCGTGTGCAAACACACATATAATATGCATTGTCAGCAAGAGTCGTCGCGATAACAATCCGAGGCGGTTCTAGAGAACAAATCGCGTGTAATTGCGATATCGCCTTATCGGCGCGATACTATTTATCGTATCGCTCTAGTGTGAAACACTCCCGCATATTACATAATATTTAATGCCCCTGCTATGTTTTGGAATATTTCTTTTACTAAGCTACCGATTAACACCAGGTTAGCCGCATAAGCCAATAATTGTGTGGCTTTATAAATTGTTCCTATTACATTTGTTCTTGCGGTTTTTACTACCTTTTTCAGAGCAATGTTAAACAATAGACACGATAAGCCATCTCTTTGACTTAATACTTTATTCGATATGCATATTTTACGGCTGAATCGTACAAATTGTGAAAAAATTCTGTAAGGATCATATTGTAAACATCATACAGCATCGTTTAAGCCAAAAAAAGTCGTACCGTTTCATTTAAAAATAAACAGTTGAAAATCGCTATTTTGACATTTGACATCCAATCAAAAAACTGCGCCAAGTTGTAGAGCATCCTTCGAAACATATGCACACCAAAAATTTTTAATAAATTCCTAATAATAAACTCACTAAAAAACAGGCGTATAGCTTGACTCAGCCTATACATTATTACTACCAAATAGCACAACGAAACTGCATATTATATTAGCAATACTTTTAAATATATTACATAGTATATAAGTAGTCTTGGATTATAATGCTAATGTTAAATTTTAAATATGTTTAGTGCACTCACTAATTTCAAAATTTTTTTAATATTTTTCTTCTATTGGATACATTTGCTTTTAATATTACAACATATGTATACTATGAACTTAGGCCCTTCAAAATCAGGGTCCCCAATGCAATATGCAATTGCATTGGCTACATTGGCGCAATAAAACTTCCACTTAATTTTGAATAAACTAATATTTTGTTCAATATAAACAAATGTCAACTTTTTCCAGAATTATGCACAAATTGTAATTGCAAAACTAAATCCCGTCTAGACACTGATACAGACATAAATAGCATTAGCAGCATAATGAAATTGTAATGGAAATTCAGACCATCAAGGAAATGTCCTATATTGAATCAAAGATCAAAGATCAGTTTCCGTCGCGTCGGTCGGTTTACGATTATTGTGTTCCAGCTTATTGGCAACATCGACACTAGCAGATTTGTTTTATATGAATTTTCTCTATGAATATAAAAGTTCGTAGGTGATAATGCGAAAGTACTATTATAAAAGGTATAGCAGGGTTTACTCATGTATGCCAATATAATTTACTATATTAGAATTTCGATAATGGCTTAATATTCAACAACTTTTTTAAGATGATTCGCTTTTAACCTTCATATTGACTTAATACTGTGACAAAACAAAAGATTTTTGTACTTTATAAAAAAAAAGCGTCAGTTTATAATATGATTTTGTTATGATATCACAAATTACTTCCTTGTAACAAATAATGTTTGTTTCTGACATTTTAAATTTAAATACAGTATACGGGTGTCCCAGCCTAGCGAAATTCTTTGATAACTGCTTTGTTTCTTAAAGTTATCAAGAAGATATTGTACACGTTGGCTGCATGATAATTTTTGCATATTCTAAAATTATTTTCGTTTATACTGGATGTTCCACATTAGATAGGCATACCAAACTTAGGTTTTTTTTTAAATTTAACACTCTGTATATTTGCGCATATTCTGATTGGCCGTTTAATTGCCTCTATGAATGTTTTTTTTGTTAATTCCGTTGCGGCGTTGCCAAGTTATTCAACTTTTTTAAACAAATTTGACATTTGCAGACGTCACTCATAAAATATTTACAAGCCGAATTTTAACAGATTTAAAAAATTGCTTTGGTTATGTTTTAGTCAATACAGGGCGTTTGTTGCAACGGTGTCAAAGCTTACAACTTCAATGTATCATAACTCGATTTTTTTAAATAGAACATTTTATACAGTGCGATCGAAAATGATTGAACGTGCCGCTTCATACTGATTTGATCTTGTCCGCTTACTACTTAATGTGATCTTGACTACTTCTACTGGCGTGCAATGGTAATTTAAATAGCGCGGGAAATTTAAAAATGGGTGGCGTGTTCTTTATATGAATGTTGGTGCACCATATTTTTTAGCGAAATAATTACTGCTAGGGACTTTTAAAGACTTTTCTTGTTGTAAATTACAATTTATGTTAGTAAATTTTTATATTCCAAAAGTTAACCTATAGGTTAAAAAACAAGACAATTTAATAACATAATTTAATAACACAATTTAATTAATAAAAAAACACATTTTTCTTGATTGTTGCTTACAATAATTGCTCAATTTAACAATTTAATAACAGTTTAAATTAATAAAAAACACATTTTTCAATAACACAATTTAAATGAATACAAAAACCCAATTTCTTTGTAAGATAGTTGTTACAATAACTGCTCGAAATGCCCTCCATCATTGTCTAAACAAACATTGACCCTGCGCTTCATATTTTCAAAAACGGCTACTAACTGTCTCGGTGTGATTTCATTCACGGCATTTACTATGGCCTCTTGTAACTTCTCAATTGTGTGTAAACGATTTGCATATACAACATTCTTAAGATGGCCAAACATAAAGTAGTCTAGAGGTGTTAAGTCGGGCGATAGCGGTGCCCAACGACCTCTACTTATTATTCGTTCATCAAAGAATTCCCTTAAAAAGTTCAACGTTGCACCTGCTGTATGAGCTGTTGCACCATCTTGCTGGAAGAACCCATGCTGCAGTTCGTCATCGTGGAGTCGATCAATAAACGGTCTTAAAAGTAGTCGTTGATAATTGTTAGCATTGATGATTTCATTAAGAAAAATAGGGCCAATTATTCTTCTTCTCGACATTGCAATCCAAACCCCAATTTTAAGCGGATGCAATGAGGTCTCCCGATATACATGGGGATTTTCAGTTGACCACGTACGATAATTTTGCCAGTTTACGTAGCCACTTAAATGAAACCAGGCTTCATCACTGAAAAATGTTAGATCCAAAATGTCATCATTGTTGAAGTTTTCATTAAACCATGTACAGTATTGTCGACGCTTTCCAAAATCTGCTGGTAGCAACTCTTGCACCACCGACACTTTGCACGGGTGCGTATGAAGTATTTTTTTGCAAGCCTTCTGACACAATCCGTATGAAAGACCTGAAACTAACATAGATAAATCAATTACAAAAACAACATTATGCTCATTACCTGTTTGAGCAGATTAACATCTTAACGATTTGTTGGGACTTGCATCCATTCGTTGGTGAATATCATGTACAGTGTCTTCGGTAAGTACAGATGACCTGCCCGTAGACTTTCCTTTGCAGACGCTGCCTGTAAGTTGTTATTTTTAATCTAAAGTGCTGTGACCGGCCTTAAATTATTTAAGGGGCGAAGACCGTAACAAAACAATACAAATATGATTTTTTACCAGTATTTTGGTAGGTGGGGCATTCATATTTAAAAAAAAACACATTTTTGTAAATTTTTTCTTTATATTGCACTATTATTTAGACACTAGGTATCTAAATGTAGATTTTCAACTCCAATGATGTCTCCACATCCAAAATCGGATTGATATTAATCTAAACTCACCAATTTTTTTGTGAATGAAGTGTGAAGTTTAAAAATTGAGGATGTGCCAGTTTGAAATGTGACATGCAAAAAAATGAACGTTTGACAGATATCAGCATAGATAAAAAATATAATACGTTGATACCAGCAAATGAAAAATTTAAATTTTCCTATGACACACTTGAATCATTTTTCCTCAAAATTTAAAAACTTCATACACAAAAGAATTGATGGATTTAGATTAATATAGCGGTTCGAAGCCCGCGTTAAACAGTAGGTCCCCTATGTCTGTGTGATTCACTAAAACACGCTCACCACAGGTATAGAAAAGAGAGTCGTCACGGCCTTTTGAATGCAAATGACTTAGAAGAAGAATAATAGAATCCGATTTTGGATTTAGAGACATCATTGGACCGAGTGGCTGAAGAATGGTGCCGAATAAAAACAAAGACTAATTTACGAAAAAGGGACATTTTCAAATATGAATGTCTCTACCTACCAGAGTACTCGTAAAAAATCAGGTTTGTATTGTTTTGCTATCGTCTTCGTTTCTTAAAATGATTTAAGCGTGGTTACAGCACTTGACATTTAAAACAACAAAATACGCTAAAGAAATCAATTAAGGTTAAAAGTTTCCAAAAATAGTGCAGGTGTATCAGAATGGTCTCAAGATTTCAAAAATGTCAAAATTTACCGGGTGTCCAATTTGAAATTCAAAACTTTGCATCTTTTAAAAATTCATTGAGGGGGGTGACAGAAAAATTGCGCTTGCGCAAATCGGCTATTCGACATACATAAAATACATGTTTGAGAATGCCTGGTTAGAAAATATTACAAACGAATTTAAAATGATGCCAAATAGCATCTTTTAGACGTATTTACATAATATAAAAGGTTCACAAGTACATAATTCTAAATGTGCTTTCTTTTAAATAAATCGTTGCCAGGAAACATGAATGTATGCGTCTGTTTGGTTGACTTATACATCTACCTATCAATTAACAAATGATGTCTCGCGTATTTGAAAGCTATGGTATAATTTTAATTTTGTAATGTCCAGCCGAAGAGCTTCGCACATTTTCTTGATTGAAATTATTTTTGCCAAATATTTTGGAGTGTTCAACATACGCATTTTGCGTTATGAATTATTATTTCACACGTTACAATTTTTTTTTCTAGAAGTGTTTTAATCAACGTTTTTTTAGAAAATCATATTTTTTTGGTTATTTGCAGTATAAAATTGATTTTAATACAAAATTAATATGACAAAACTTGAAAAAACGAAAATTATTATTTATTGAATTGAATTTTTACTTAAGTTGGTCTAACTTATTCACATTGATGTATTGTTTCTATTTTTAACCTTTATAATTAAATATTTAACATACACCGTAGTCATTATTTTTATAGTTAATTTTAGTAAACGGCTGAACACGCAAAAACTGCAATGAAAGAATATTTCCTTGTGAGGTCTATAATAAAGAAGTTTTTCGTTTTATGGTAGGTAGTGTATAAAGCAGTGTAGTTGCAGTAAAACAAAAATCATGTAATTGCTTTTAACAATCTGCTACATATGTCTTGTCCCACTAAAAGCTGCAGCGCAAAACTCATCAGTAGCATAAGTAGCATAATAGAAATACTAGTTTCCTGCAAAAGTTTTTAAATGTTTTTCCATTAAAAAGTGCTCCTGTAACTAATGCTCTTGGAACTGATTGAAACAGGAGGGATAAGAGTACTGCCAAACACCATTTTGGTCACGTTCGCCGGATCTAAAGTACGCTTCCAAAATAAATTTATCATGCTCTATTGTCCGTCCGTCATGGCGGATGAGGAGGGACTGCCTCCCGAGGCGATCCCACCAGATATTTACTTTAAGTGCCATAATAAGTTGAAATGCACTACAGTTTTTTGTCTATTATGTGATGGAGCCTACCACAAAAGTGATTTTAATAAGAAAAAAGGTGGAAGATACATAAATGATGTGATAGTGATATGTAGTGACCACGAGGACGTCAACATAACCCCAAAAAGTGATGTAGCACGTGTCGTGTTAACCTATTTCAAAAAAGAAAATGAAAAGAAACAAGAAGTAATAAATGAACAGAACACTAAATATAATATTTTAGTAACAGAATATAATAGTCTAAAAAAGAAATACGAAGGACTACTTAATGAGAAAAGAAATGACTCTAAAATGGACTTGGATGAATCGTCACATGTGGATGAACCTACACTCATATCTGCAATTAAAGAAGAAAACAATTTACTCCGGCAACTAAACGTAGAATTAACTGATAAAAATTTATTACTAAAAGAACTACTAGATAAAGAGAGAGAAGTGCCTAAAATAAGTAAAAGAACATTTGCTGACGCTACAGCTAACGTAAACTATCAGACCAAAAATGTCCCAAGAATAATCATAAAAAGAAAAGATGAAGAAGACACATCCAACATGGAAGAAAATATAATAAAGCAGATAGTAAAAGACAAGAAAATACAAACAAGGAAAATCATTAAAGGGAAGAAAGATACCATTATTGTAAACTGCATGAATCTAGAAAGTGCTAAAGCGGCTGAAAAAATTTTGGATGATAAGTTCAGTAGCATATATAAAATTGAAAAGGAAAAACCTAAAAATCCAATAATAAAAATAGTTGGAATCACAGGAATTGATATCAAAGATAGTCAACATATAGAAAAAGATATAAATAGCAGAAACTTCTCAGAACATAATAAAAAAGGTACAGTACTTCATTACTACAGAAATAACAAAAATAATGCTATAACAGTATTGATGGAAATTACATCAGAGATGCATAAACAAATAAAAGAGAACAGAAACAGAATATTTGTAGAACATCTATGCTGCAGAGTATATGATGTAATAAGTGTAAAACCTTGCTTTAATTGTGGCAGAGTGGGACATAGTGTTAATAAGTGCCCGAACCAAATAGTGTGCCTTAAATGTGCAGGTAAACATAAAACAATAAACTGTAATAGTGAGAATAGTAACAAATGTGTAAACTGTTGTTACAGTAATGACACATATGGAACTAAATATCAAACCAACCATACAGCACTTGACACTTTACAGTGCGAAATCTTAAAAAGGAAAATAAAAAAGGCAATTTCTACTACATGCTATGAAGTCAGTCCGGATGTACCAAGATTCCTCGGTAAAATTGGGAACTTCAGGAAGAAACAGCAACAGGTAATGAGAACATCTAACTTGCCGGCGCTCGCAACTTTCAGTGGCAGCAATGAATCACCCTAATAGATAAATATTGTATCGTATTTCAATAAGAAAAAAATTTAAAAAACTTTGTTCAATTTTTAGTTTTAAGTTAGTATATAAGTTAGTATGTAAGTTCAAATGTACCAGGCCTACGCTCGGGCAATTTATTTGCCTATTGTAGGATTACTATGTAATTATTACTGGTTTAAATAAATAAATAAATAAATAAATAAATAAATAAATTGTAAACACCATATTAACCTAAATTAACCACCTGTTATCATCCTCATGTAAAATAAACTTTGCAATTTTATTGTCTTACCTAATAAAGGAAACGAATACAAACTTTGAGTTTTGAAAAAAACTGTTATAACGTGGGGATTACAAAAACAAGAACAATAACACAAAAGAAAACAATAACTGTTATTATTACGACATTTGACAGGTAGAATGCGCGTACGCTAGTGGATTCCAGGGATGTAAGTATTGATAAACAACAGGTTCGCGGACACATTGAAACGCATTTTTGATAATAATGAGACCAGATCGTGGTCACGTGACCTTCAATCATTTTCGATCACATTGTATATTTTTACATAGTTGGATAGCGTTTTCTGTGCTTAATAAATTTTATAAAATAAATTTAATAAATAAAATAAAATTATACCTATATCCAACGATTTACGATATAATTAGATTCTAACCAAAAAATCAGATAATTTCTAGAAATACAGACATCATAGGAGGCATTGACACCAGTTTCTTGCTTAGAATAAATTTAGTATGAATACTTATTAAAAAGACTTCGAATTGTTCTAAATAAGTTTTAAGCAAAGATCAATCTACATCTACATCTTACTTCAAAATTTAAAATATGGAATGGAAGATTAGGCAGTCAGTTTCAAAATTTATAAAAAACAAATGTTTTACATGACTTGAAACAATCTTCGCAGTCGTTTCTTGCAAAAAACGAGAAACAAACAGGTGTCAATGACTCCTTTGATGTCTGTGTTTCTAGAAATTACCTGATTTTTTGGTTACAATATAATTACCTCGAAAACCGTTGGATATGGGTATAACTATTACTTAATAAAATTTTAAAGCACAGAAAACTCTATACAACTATGTAAAAAAATATATGGTGTTCTATTTAAAAAATTCAAGTTATGATACATTAAAGTTGTAAGTTTTTGCACCGTTGCAAGAAGCGCCCTGTATAATCAAATTTAACTTTAAAATATCTGTTGAATAGCACATGGTATTGACTAAAACTTATCCAAAAAATTTTGTTGAATCTGTGGAGGCTTGTCCAGGTTTTATCAGTGACGTCTGCAAAAAATACAAGGTGTTTAATTTTAAAAACCGTAAGTTTGGTATGCCGCTCTAATGTGGAACCCCCTGTATAAACGAAAATAATTTTAAAGTATGCAAAAATTGACAAGTAGCAACGTGTACAATATGTTTTTGATAACTTAACGAACAAAGGAGTATCAAAGAATTTCGCTGCGCTGGGACACCCGGTATATATTGCAATGATATGCGTGGTCTTGTGACTACTAGAAAACAATTCCCTAAACTGTCTGCAATTCACGCAATTAAATTAAACTTTCTATGAGACTCTTCTAACTTTCTCAGGGTCGGTATTTAGCTTGTAAAATAAGTTATTTAAATTAATTTTAAATAGAAATAAACACACACAACGATATCAACTTTACAAAATAAGGTTTTATTTAATAAATGAATTTCTAAATGTGGTTTCCGAAAAATCAAATGAGTTTTACTAATTACTATCGTCTTTTTTTAAAATAGAACACTTATCTTAGCGTCTCCTTATTAGGATATTCTTCGCTCGAGCAAAACGCTGAGTGTCCAACTTCTATTTCGCTGTGCTGTTTTCTCAAGTAACCACAAATACTCGCTTTTAACCTGAATCTTTTTCTGCTCTGTTTTATATTATTTCCAACTTGGTCTTACCACCATCTTAAACGAAGAAACTTTCTCGATCACCTTTTACTTGTAATACTTCTGGACTTTTTTTTTTTCAATTCGTTGTTACTTCGTTGTATTTTCTTCTTTTATACTCGTAATTATTTTTATATGGCTTTTAGACTCGTTTTTCCTCTTTTTTCTTCCAGAGAATCTCAATTCTCTGTATTTATTTACAAAGACCAGCCGTAACTAATCAAAACAAATTTTCCTTTTTTTTCTTCCTTCTTTGATTTCCATTTTTATAACAAACAAATAAATCTCATGACCATGAGTTTTAAAACGTTTGTGACATTGTCACTGACATCCAAACTGACATTTATCGACGCACAAATCAAGTAACTCTAAAACTTCTTATAAATTAAACCTTTTGAACAATTCTGAACTAAATTATAATTAAAATTAACATAATTAACCATCGTATCAATCTGTTGTGTTTTTCTTTTCTTTCAGTAAAAACAAACCATATGAAAAATAATAATTATTAGAGTTTATAACAAGAATTATAGCAAAAATACGCAACCCTGAGTTTAAAAGTTAGAGTATCAAAACCTTACAGTGTTCATAAAACTCCAATCACAAATAGAATTGCAGCAAGCATTTCAAAAACTGCTCTCCAGGAATCACAATACTCCAGACAAATCAAACGCCTCTAAATATCATAGCAATATAAATATTATCTTTCAGAATAGAGTAATATAGAGTGTTAATAAAGTATGAATAGGTCAATAATTTTAGCGTTTTCGAAAAACCCTTGCACACGGCAAAACGTATATACTCTTGCGGATGTTTAGGTGTAGTAAAAATATTCCCTCCCCTGCCTTTTGAAGTAGTGACTTGATCAAGGTTTCTTTTCCGACACTGCAAATTTTAAATTTCGGTTTTGGGTACCTTATGGTATTTTATTTACGGTAGTATAAAATAGTTTAAGTATTACATATACTACAATACAAATTTAGAAATTTTTGTTTTCAAAATATTTGTTTTACCAAATTCCAGGAAAAATGCTGTCTAGAATTAAAATATTTTAATAAAAGTTGTTCAATCTGTATTTCTATTCGACAAATCAATTAAAAAGGTGTTTAATTAACGAGTGTTCTTAAATAAGGACAAGAAAATAGCAAATATTTTTGTAGGATACATCTCAAATAGTACATTATACACTAAGGGAGAGAAACGTCTTATTTTTACCGAGGTTTGTCGAGGGAAAAATGGTGGTCTCTCCCAAGGTGTATATACTATTTTTTTCACGATCGGGAGTAGAAACACTTAATTTCATAAATAAAGAATTATAATAAATCGGAGCAATATTACAATATTTAGAAAAATTTGGGATGTTTCCATGCAACGTACCATGACAACAGACATTTGTTTACAAAAATAAATATGAAATGAAATAAAAACTCGCGTAGGGAATTGTTGTCTTATTTTGTCCCTAGAGAGTAAATGCTTTACTCTGTCACAATTTTGATGCCATAGAAACCGACTTCTACTCCCGGTCGTGAAAAAAACATTTTTTATACAATGTTACAGGTAAAACAAGTACATAAATGTCAAACTAATTGAATTTTTATGTTTATTAAAGTGGAAATTCAAATATTATGACATGGTGCGCGAGTCAAGCGCTCTTATTTCAAGAGATATAAAGAAGGGTTATAAAGAAGAGTTGTTGAGAATTATCTAAAAAGTGGGGAAGAAATACGGAATAAAGGCTGTAGGGCTTTAAATATAGGTTTTAAGAAAAAATCCTTCAAGGTACAGCGATTTAAGTTCAGAGACATTGTATGAAGTTCTTCAATTTTTTCCTGTTCAGTTGTTTTTGTCAGGCGATGTTAGAAACGTTTTTTTAATGGCAACATAGCACGTGTTGGGTATTGTTGCATAGCGTTTTTTTCTCTTTTTATCGATTTAAAAATTTTACAGAGTTACATTAGAAAATTATTGAAAATAAGAATAATTTAAAGTTATTGCATTTTAAAAATTGACATTAAATTAAATGTTCAAAATGTTCACCATTGACAATTTGGCAGTGTCTTAAACGTTGTAATCAGTTATTTTGACTATTTCTTAAGTACTCTGCTTCTATTTGTGCCACCTCTTGCTGGATTCCGTTTTTTAGATCTTCTACATTGTTTGGCTTTTGAGAGTAGACTTTGTTCTTCATATAAAGTAGTCTAAAAGTGTCAAATCAGAAGATCAAGCTGGCCAGTCGAGGAGGAGCAGTCGACTGGCCAGCTCGATCTCCCGATTTGTCACTTTTAAACTTTTTTCTATTGGAATACTTGAAGAGCAAAGCCAAACACTGTAGAAGATTTAAAAAACGGAATCCAGCAAGATGTGGCGCAAATAGCAGCAGAGTACTTAAGAAAAACTTTAAATAAGTTTTTACAACGTTTAGGACACTGCCAAATTGTCAATGGTGAACATTTTGAACATTTAATTTAATGTCAATTTTTAAAATGCATTATGCAAAATTATTCTTTTTTTCAATAATTTTCTAATGCAACCCTGTACAATTTTTAGATCGATAAAAAGAGAAAAAAGCTCTATTCAACAACACTCAACACGTCCTATGATGCCATTTATAAAAACGTCTCTGATATCACCTCATCAAAAAAATTGAAGAACGTTGTACAATGTCTCTTAGCTGTACCCCTTGAAGGACGAATTCGAGCTACACCACGGGGATCTCGCTTATTTGGAGAGATAGAGAGTTGGTTAAATTGAGGCAAAGTTGACAAATTTTATGCCTAACAATAATCGGCAAAGAAATTTAAAGTAGCCACTATGGTTTTTCAGATATCTGAAAAAAACTGAAGTTTTGGATTTTTAGTTTTCGGCTATAACACATTTATCATTTATGTTACATGTTTCTAGTTAACGCATTATTGGGACACTTCTTGATAACCGGCATGTTCCCCCTAAATTAGAATTCGGTGTACACATATTGTTGATTACATTTTTTGTGTGGCGCGTTTATTAACTTAAATTGTTTGTGAAACGCTGACTTCCTTGACAGCTATGGTTTTTATTTTAACGCAACTCTGGTCTTTTTGTTTTGCGACTACTTTAACATGTGCTCAGCATGTCTCTTATAATTGTAGTCAAATTCGAATTTCATCCCTAAATGCAGTTTCAGTGTAATATTCGCTATGTAACCGCCCTACTAATCTTACACAAAAGTCAGTAGGGCGTCAATCGTGAACGAATATATGTACTTCAGTAGGTCAAAACCTTAAAACCTATAAATTGTAAGAAACTATAATAAGGAAAGAGCATTCCTAAAAGTTTAATTTCTAATTCTAGTCCATTATTAGCTTTAGAAGTTGAAAAATATTAATCATCTAGCAAGTTTTATAAATAAGTCATTTGAAGTACCTTATATTATATACACTGTGTCTATAAAGTAACCCCCCCCCCCCCCCCCCCGAACTAATTTTTGAACGACTTGATATTTTTCCACAACATTTGGTGTGCTTTAATGGGAAATGAAATACTATCTTTCAGACCATATTAAAATTTTGTATCATCCAAAATGGCGACTGGGCGCCATTTTAAATTTTTGTTAAATGGAAAAGGAGGTCGAGTGACACCTCATTTGTCAAAATGACAATGTTTGAAGATAAAGAAGTCTATTTAAGAAAACTAAGAATTAAATTAATTAAATTAAGTGTTCGAAATGTTTACCATTCACTTTTTGGCACATAAAAAGTCGGTTATGAAATTCCTGCCTTACATTTTCATAAGTTTCTGGAGTGATATTTCTGCAAACTTGCTCCAGTTCTTCAATTGTTTCTGGACGGGTTCTGTACACTTTCGATTTCAGATATTCTCATAGAATAAAATCTAAGAAAGTTAAATCTGGGGAGTACGCCGGCTATTCTACAAGCCCCCGCCTACCAATCCATCTTCCAAGAAAATGTCCGTTGAGAAAGTCAGAAACAGGCCTGTAATAATGAGGCGGCGCACCGTCTTGTTGCAACATAACGTTTTTAATATTATTTCCAGCCACCTGAGTTATTTCTGGGAAAATGTTTGTTCTGCAAATGAAAAAGTGGACTACTGAATTAATAAATCAAAACAATTTTGAATTGAGTGAGTCTATTTGTTTAAAATACGCCATTTTGTTATGGCTACATATTTTTCTTTGAAACTCTAAGATCAGACGCAGAATTAAAAGACCTTTCAAATAAGGTGTCACTTGACCCCCCTTTTTTATTAAAAAAAATTTTAAATGGCGCCCAGTCGCCATTTTGAACGATACAAAATTTAATTTTTGGCTAAAAAATAGTATTTAATTTCCCATTACAGTATACCAAATATTGTGGTAAAATATCAAGTCGTTCAAAAGTTAGTTAGGGGGGCGAGGTGGGTTACTTTATAGACAGACGGTATAGTGGCAATTTTAGCAGTTTTGGATTGGACCAGCTGTTTTAAAACTCATGCGCACTATAGTGTTTTAAATAGTTTTCAGAACTTTAATGCGTGTATTTCCGAAAACATGTATGGTTCACCTAAAGTAAAAAAATATCAGAATTGTTATTCATTATGAAACAATGTTGTGTAACTACATAGTCATTATCTTTAATTTATACACCCGACAATTTGAGGAGGAACGGTTAGACGTACGAAATGGATAGAGCAAAATTACTTCCCGCAATCCAGTATAAAGTGACAGGAAAACAAAGAACTTTACCGTACGGCGCAACCCAAATCTTTTTAAATTTAAATGGTTTATTTAATTATCGATCGTCAATTTCAATTTAAATTGAAATGCAATCACTGAAGCTATTTTAAGACAAAGTGGTGTTGCAAAAGCGAGTTATATTTGTTAAAAGAATTTTGAAATGTTCACCGAGATATAGTAATCACATGATTCGCTAAATTTTAATAATATTTCGGTCGAAGCAAAAATAAAACTTAAATAAAAAACTGCGTCGGTTTGGTTTCACAGTTGGGCCTGAGAGTTTGAAATATTAACATATACGTTTATGTCAACGCTTTGATACGATAGTTTTTGTTCAGTTAAATTTTGTGAAATAAATCCAGTCTGTTTGATAATTCAACTAAACGTAGCTGGATCACCTAAATTGAATCTCATAGATTAATGAACCTTAATTAAAGAAAATTGCTTTCAGAGTTAAATTTTGTCAACGTAAACTGAACTAGCAGAATCCGTAGTCTACGCCCCACGCTACTTTTGGTAATGTATATTAAAAAATGAATAATTACGCTGTGTATAGACAGCAAATACCCAATCATTAAAGTAAATGTATGAAATTTTAATTACGTTATTTCATTATGTACCCACTTTCCCTTTCAGTTGGCCTTTATCATTAGTGTTCCTATCTGTAATGCTTACAGTGGAAACCTCTAACTTTGATTTTTATTCCAAAATAGTGTTTGTCAAGTTTAATTGGTAATGCATTAGGTCATCGAAATTAGTACAATGTTCCTATTGAAGTTATGCGGAAGAAGAATTCTCTGCTTTCGCGATTTCCTCTGTTGCAGTGGTCTGTACTACAGCTGCCGCGCGTTTTGTGGAAAAGCAGCTAATTTGTAGACTAAAATATACATATTAAACGCGGTGCCGTTCGATTTTACTCAATTTTTTGACTGCGTCGTGCGCTGCCGACCTTCCGTTCGTTGCAGGCTGCACGGCTACTCAGTTCGGAAACCGCCTTTGCAGTTGGTATAACAAAAAACACAACGGGGGACACAGGTTCACAGGTTCTACTAATGCGTATGTAGTACCGATGTGCATTATAATAAATAGTTGAAACTGATGCATGAATGTGTCCAAAACCTTTGAAATAAACATTAGAAGGCAATCGTAAGAGCAATTCTACTCTATGCAAGTTGTTTGCGGGCACGCGCCCCTGTGAAGTCACTCGAAGTCACTTATGTGGGTATTTAATTACTTTCAAGCTCCAAGCGAGTGCCTTATACGCCAATGCGGTAATCCGTCACTAATGACTATGATATAGGGACACGTTTAATTCTAGCTTGTGTAAGTTTCAAAGTTTTATCTTCCATTATTATTAGTAAATTACGTAGTTGTAATGTGAAGGAAGCGGGAGTATAAACTAAAATAGCTAACTGGCTATAAACGCCAGACGGTGAAAGAAAACTTCTGTCTTAGGGGTGCAGTTAGGCCTTGCACCTTTAGCCAAACCGCGCTCAAAATCGCAACGTACCACCTTCACTAATGGGTAGTGCGTAATCTTAGATTGCGTCCTTCTTGTGGTAATTTTGTAAAACTAAATCTTACGAATCTAAATTGCAGAATTGATAAATATTCCCCCAATGCCCTTGGGGTACTGAGCGTCGCCTTATGTATGTAGCCTTGCTTCAACAACTGTCTTTGTGTGGGCCGACAACAACCAACAAACCAAATTTCAAAAAAAAACTCCGAAAGGGAGTTCTACTCGCGTTTCATAACATCCGAACAGAGAGCTTCGTCAGAAGTAAAAAAGCTGTTGCAGCAGGGGCTAGCCAAAATTAGAAACCGCAGCGGGGCTAAACATAAAAGATGTAGTAAGACTAAGGCTCGAATTAACCGATGCCAAGGCCTTCCAAATCAAGAAGCGAAGAAAGTCAAAGACGTGGTGTAAAATGTGGCCTACCGCAATGCAGCACCACAGCTACTGCCCAAAAAGCAGCAAACACGAAAAAGGCAAAACATAAACTTTCAACGTACAGCCATGCTTTAACTACCCGGAGGTAACGCTCTGACGCTCAGACGATCTTCATCTAACGTTCATTGAATATGAGTGTGGAGGATCACCCTTAAGGTACACCGGCATTTCTGTCCCTGTTCGATAAATTGTGCTGGTTGGAACTGAGGGCAATTTTTGTGATATGCGCCGACGAGCCATCGCAATTATTTTATAAGACGAAATGTATGGAAAGACGAGTCCGCTGAGGTCCGGTGCACCGGGTAAAAATTTTGAAGCGTTTTGAGCTTTTCAAACCCTGGACTCCAAACCAAATTGTGGAGGATCCGACACCAGCACGAGAAACTCCTACCGGTGCGCTTTGTGCTTGGCGTCAACGAAACAAAGCATATGCAGGTATGATAAAAGTGTCTTTTACGGTCTTTAAATACGTCCGCGAATCCAAGAAACCCAATAAGAGTCAGGATGCGCAGGAAGAAACCTGTAAGCGCCGAGGAAGACGACTACTAGGTCTTTCTAACTAGATAACCGACTTACATATTAACCTGTACCACAGCGTCGCGTCGCTGTGACTTGTTTTGTTGATCGGCAGCTGCCTATAGGGCAACACATTTAGTTCTGATATAGGAACCTTGGATTGACAAAAACTATGTAAAAGTGCTAGTTAGCGTAGATACAGTTTATTACTGTTTCTACACTAACCCAAGAGCATGGAATTATAACATGTAAAGTCTAAATGCTCAACTAATACTACACTTTGGCTTTAGAGACCTGGTAGCAATACGAATGTGCCTCGTGAGTGAAGAAAGGAAGACAAACTTTTCCGTTTGCTTGGTTTCTCTTTCATATGACTTTCCCACCCACCACTATCCCAAGAGTTGGAAAACGTGGTTAACTACGGCAAGGCCAAACAACTCCCCTTGCGTAGAGGTTGCGACGTCAATGCATACCAGACAACATAGGGCAGTTCAGATGGCACCAGGAGAATGTGTTCTTCTATGTGACAGGGTAAAATTGTATTCAAAGTATAGAGCGCGCAAAATTCGCGTATTTGTAGTTTTACAATTTTAATTAGACGAACACCGCCCTTAGTTCACGAAAAAGGCGCGGATGGCGCTTCTAGTACCGACCCATCTCAGATGACTGAGCGATGACATCTCCCACTACAAACAGAGAGGGAAATGCGCGACAGTCGAACCGCAAGCTGAGCTGGGTTAGCTATAAAAACGAAAGGAGCTGCCGAATCCACAGTCTTCGAATCCGACTCCCACAGAGAGTCGGACACAGTCTCCGACAAACAATTCGCTAGCCTGGCTGGCGAATATACAGTTTGAACTTAGCCTGTGTATTTGAGTTCACATTTAAATAAATACAGTTTAAAAGTAGTTAAAGAATTCATACCAGAAAATCCAGCCGTTTCCGAATTGTTTTACTGAAAACAAACCGAACTGTTCATCAGTGTACGCCGTCAATTGAATTATAATTGTTGTAATTATTTTATTACTGTTCCAGTTACCAGTATACCGACATCCGAGAGATCCAGCCTGTTTTGCATTCACATGTTCCAAATTCCGGCAAGTATTAAAGTGCAGTTCACGAATCACTTTTACCTGAAATTAAAAGTTGCGTTAAAACTTATCAGTTGCGATTTGAGATCACTTTCAATGTACGAACCTGTTTATGTCAGAGGACAGTAATTATTAACAGTCAACTCTTGGAGCGTGGTGTTCAATGCTTCAGAGGCCAACTGTTTCTTCCGTAGGGAATTGTCGATAAAGTTGGAGGCGTAGGATCTTCAAGTATTGTCAGTTCACTATCTTGCTAAATAACTGTTGACTTTTTCCTGGGTGAAAAATCACAGGGGAAATCGATGTTAATCTCAGATTACGGGGTGCAAAATCCTAAGAATCTTGAGGTGTGTTATCCTGGGGAATTTCCAAACGTACTAGGCGAAACTGTCAGTAGTTTGTGGTTAATTTACCCCTCCGTAAATGTACTTCATCGCATGGCGAAAGAAGTTAACATTCATTAAACCAATTAGTATAATACTCCCTGCAACAGATAAAACAACGAATAGTTGATACCCAAACGCAGCCTGGTTGTTTAAAGCGTAATCAACAGGTGTGATTTTAGTGGAAAGTATTTTAAAAACTAGCATTGTTTGTTTCACTTACATTTTGAAATTGCGGGCGAGGTCACTACTTTATACTATATTGGTAACCGTTGATTTTAAAGTCAGAAACTACCGTTAAAACGTTTAATGACACTTATGAACCGTTCCCGAATTTATTCGTCCTGTATTGATACAGAATGCACGACGAAAACGTACTAATTTTGTTTAGGCTTCAAAACACCCGTCCAACCGTTCGTCCAATAACAAGCGTAGAGACTGGCGCGCAAACGTACCCAGACGTCCGCAGGAATTTGAAGGCCAGCGAATTCGAAAACCGTACCATACAGAGTGCGGCAGAAATTTAGATGCCACCAGACGTATTAAAACAGCGTTTCCGAAATTAATATTTTATTTATTTATAACAGATTGAAGTACTTAATTTTATTTTCCAGTGAATACATACATTTAGTTAAATTGTACATAGTTATATATATTATACTGATATTAATTTAACCCGTTTCCGATTTGTACATTATTGAAAGGTTCTGGTAACCCAGGTGAACCCTGGACAACTCCCTGAAGCTACTCGAAACAAATATAAATAATTTAACGTGATTCGAACGTAGTAAAGACGAGAACGTTACACGGAAAACGTCTTAAAGCGTTGAAAACGTTACATCTACACCCCAAATCTGGAAATACTCAACAGTGGAAACCCTCTCACAGAAAAAAGGAAGTAATTGTTCTGACTTTTAACTGCACTTTAGTTGCCCAACGGACAAGAGATTGGTATATTGCTTTGGAACCGTCTTTTTAGGCCACCGAAATATACGCTCTAACCTAGAAATGCGACAACATTACCATAAAGTCTTCAGAAATGCTAAGTCTACTTATTGAGTTTTCTTTAGGAGGGACCTTCCAAACAGACTAAAGAATAACGCTCGCAACACTCGAGAGGCAGAACAAAATTATATAACTACCAACAGCGTGATCGTTGTCTCTTACGAGTACAGTTGTCCGTTGCGTTATGCTGGATGAGCGTGGAGGGTACTTTGGTGGAACTCCGAGCTCCAAAAGCAATGTATGGAAATGCGCAGGCTCTTGAACAAGAAAATACTTACACTGAAGCGAACATTCCACCAACTACGGCGCCGTACGACGGATCGCCGGAGCGTCGTAATGCAGCGCTGCGTAGGGTTTGACTCATATGTTTAACAATAGACGTCATTCCACTCAGTGCGGTGCAGCAAAGTCTGTGCAGCACGGCGCAGTGCAGCGCTGTACCGAGTAAAATATTTATCAGTTGAAACCACTGAACTATACTATACTGGAACGCGCACTGGCGGTCTCTGCCATAGAAAAGAAGCGAGCCGAGAGAGATAGCGCGCAAGGATCATTCCTGTTCTTTTCGTACCGCTCCGCGAGTTCCTTTTCAAACGTTGCGACATGACAATCGACTGCTCTACGCATGCGCATACTCTCGAGAGTAGGACAGAGATGATCCTTGCGGCCCTCTCTCTCGGATCGGGCTGACGGGCCGAGCGCGCGTTCCAGTATAAGTATAGTTCAGTGGTTGAAACGTATCGTTCTGTGCGTCAACTACAAATTTTCGTATAAGTACAACTCTCATAGGAATTTTTGGTGATAATGGGAATAGAAGAGCGTCTTATTTGTGCTGTGGAAAATAATCCCATAATTTACGACAAAACATTATCGGAGTACAAAACCAATAATGCTCGAGAAAATGCGTGGAAAGATGTGGGGAAGGAATTGAAAATAGAAGGTATATAGTTTTATTACTGTAGAATATATTTATTGTATCTTTACACACTATTTTAACAAAAAAGCAATACCTATTTTTGAATAGCCTCATACTGCCAAGGGACTTCCCCGGCAGGAGAACTAAACCAGTCGGCAAACCGATTACGAATGTCCATAGCATGTCTTGTTGGCTTTGCATATCGGTTATTATCATTGTCTACACAATGATTATTTAATAACGTGTATCTATTTAAATTATTCGGTATGCTTGCATCTGCTGAAGTGTCATTGTTCGAACTTTCTGTAAGGATAAAATTGTGCAGAATGCAACATGCTACTGTTATGATACTAGTATAATCAACATTAACTTCTATTCGCTTTAATAAAATTCTCCAAACATGAGCAGTAATACCAAAAGCATTTTCGACAACTCGTCTTGCTCTTGATAATCCGTAGTTAAAGATCCGTTCACGATCAGATAAATTTCTTCCGGGAAACGGTCTTAACATATTTTCTCTCAGAGGAAATGCTTTGTCTGCAACCAAAACCAAAGGCAATGAAACATCCGAATGTGGAAGAGTATTCTTTTGTGGCACTGCCAATTTCTGATCGTTACTTAACCACGCTTTCCCAAAGGTACAATTTGCAAAAATCCCACCGTCACTATTGGATCCATATGACCCAACATCTATCATAGTATATTTATAGTCAGCGTCTACAACGGCCATTAAGACAATTGAAAAGCTGGCTTTATAATTAAAGAAAGCTGATCCAGAATGGCTATGTGCAAATATAGTCACATGTTTGCCATCTACTGCCCCTACACAGTTTGGCTTATTCCATTTTCGATAAAAGCCGTCACGAATGTTTTTCCACATTTCCGTGCTTATTTTTGGAATATATATGAGGAGAAGATTCTTGCGTATGGCAATGCAAGTGTCCTTTACAATCTTATTTACAGTTGTTTCTCCAATACGGTAACTAAAAGCTATTGCTCGAAAGGACATTCCTGTTGCTAGAAATCTGAAATGCATTATCAATATTAATATCAAAATCTGAAATGATATGGGATACAATATTTAAAAAAAACATATCGATAATTTGAAAAAGAGGTGGCGTACTTTGCGTGATGCTTTTATCAAATACTATCGCATTGCAAAAACCTTCAAAATTGGTACAGCAGGCGAAAAAAAAAAAGAAATGGGTTAATTATGACCTAATGCTCTTTCTTCTACCGTATATTGAATTCAGGGAAACTGTTGATAGTTATGAAGACGGTTCAAATTCTAAGCTAGACCAGTCGCAAATCGATAACACGCAAATGGAAGAATCCCAAAGTGAAATTCAGGATAGTGAGAGGGAGGGTGATGAAGCTCCAGAAAATGATGCAGTTGTTGAAAGTCAGCATTCTATGACAAACTCCGTGAGACCTGCTAAATCGACCTTACAACAGCATCAAGGATCTGTCGTTATCAATAACAAAAAACAGCAGCAGCCTTGTTTGAAAAATAAAAAAAATAACAACAATTTAACAGATGAAAAACTGTTAGAAATAGTGACACAAAATGACGATCCTGACGAACAGTTTCTGTTAAGCTGCCTGCCTGCTTTGAAACGGTTAACTCCTCGAAACAACATGCTCGCGCGCATTAAAATTCAGCAATTGTTGTTTAACATAGAATATGGTCGTGTTGATGAAGAACGGTCTACTGCGAATTCTGGTAACACCAGATCGTCAGCGCGGTCATCATTTTTTAATCCACAATCGCCTTATACTTTGTCAGCTCCAGAAAGTCCAGAAGCAGTAATTTCTCGGATTCATAATAAGCAGTGTACTACAGCAATCATCGTCAACAGATGATATGGGTAATATCTACTCCGGATATTAATATTTAACACCAGGTTGCATACATACCTACTTATTAAAATTTAATTGTTTCTTATCGGTAATAAATAGTGTAACTTAAATTTATATGGTATTTCTATTTACCTTAGCAAGACGTTCTCTAGTAGGGATGGCTTCTCTGTAATTTGTATTTTCTTTCATTATATCTACTTCGATCAAGGCATGCAACCTATCAAAGCTTTTTTCGACAAAAGTATTGAAAATACTTTTCTGGAAATATTTCCAATTCTTGACATAAGCGATTGTATTCTCCCAATGTCACCCTTCGTGTATTAAGTGGGTGCACCCAACATTTTGCAAAACGTTTTCTCCTTCTTCTTAGCAACAATAGTGCCAAAGCTCGTCTAGCAGCTCGAGACAGTGACATTTTACGAAGAAATCCAGACTATAATAATATAATTTATCAAAACTTTCATTCACTTAAGTAATAAAAATAATTTAATATTTTTGATGCACCTACTTTAACTGCATCAGGTGGACTGACCATATACGACACGTCAACGTACAGAATTTGACGGACTGTCGCGATTCGTTGTACGGCGCGGCGCCGTAGTTGGTGGAATGCTCACTTGACTCTTCAGACAACTGAGACGGTTACAAACGTTATCAGCTGAATTACAAAAAAATTATTCGTAGATCAAAAAGAGCGTCCTGAAAAGCTTTCTGCGAAAGCATTAAAGGATTACTAAAAACAGCTTAAGTGCACAAAATACTCTCGAAAAATTTCACAATTAGATTAGAGACCCTTTAAAACGGTATTTTCCTGGATTGATTGACTCCTTCAAAATGATACGACATGTCAACAACACGTAGATCTTAGATAGCTTCTGTCATTAAATATGCCAAATTTTAAATTTATTATTTAATAGTCGTACTTTATTTAATTTTTTTTCCATTAAGTACACGGAAAAATAGCATGTTCTACTAGTAGGAAAAGTGCGTTTATCTACTCCCGTTTTAAAATGATCACATTAATATGTCAATTATTGTACGTGAAGTGTTACATTAATGAAATTGTGCGTAAAAGTATCAAAATCGTGTGCAAAAGACCAATGTAAATTAAATGGGACTTTCATTATTAAACGATTTCTATCGACAAAAAACAATCGAGAAAAGGCCACTTTGTTTATGGAGCGCTGTATTCGTAACGTCATTTCTCGTTAGTTTTGTTTGACAAATATCCCAACTTCGTTCGATACAATTAAATATGCTTCGATCCCATATTTTGGTGAGAAATCAGAAAAAATTGCTAGAATTATAAACAAAACAAATAAATATAAAGTAAGCTTTAAAACAACTAGGAACATCTTAAATACTTTGTTTAATGCAAAATCAAAAACAGACGATTTGTTAAAATCAGGCATTTACAAATTAAATTGTTCGCATTGTAATTCGGTTTATATAGGCCAGACAATTAGAAATTTTGATATTAGGTATAAAGAACACGTACGTTGTTACAAAAACAAACACCCACATAAATCCAATTACGCTAAACACCTACTGGAACACAATCATTCTATGACATCTAATAACACTATAAAATGTTTACACTTTCGTGATGATAAACGTAAATTAGATATACTAGAAGCTTTTGAAATTCACAAACATTTAAAAACTGTATCGTTAATGAATGAGCAAATTGATGTGTTAAATTCTCCTCTACTGGACATTTTGGAATAAGAAATCAAGTCATCTGCAGATTACCAAGATAAGTAAAAAGTTCTATTGCTATAACAACACTAACTGCTTACTTTTTCATATAACCTTTGACAACGGCATGTAAACATGCCGAAATACGTATAAGGTTTAAATAAATAGATATTGTTAAAGTGATTAAGTATTTTATATACAGATACTCATTAAGTACGAAGTGCACTTTTGCAGCCTTTGCTGGTCTTTACGGTCGCAAATATATCTATTGATGAGAAATTAAATTAATTATTGTAGCAACAACGGTAATTTCTGTTATTTTAGTTAGAATTGCAATGGAAGAGCAAGAATTATGTTGTACACCTACCTAAGTGGCGCGCGAGGCCTATAACATAACCTCCAACTTACTACCCGTGAATTCTAAGAAATTGTATACGAATACGTATAAGGACTTTTTGGACTGGTGTAATAAAAAAAAAACGTTAAAAACTATACCGAAAACGTTATCATCGCTTATTTCTCGGAAAAATCACGTAGTTGTAAAGCATCGACCCTTTGCCCACATTATTCAATGCTCAAAGCAACTTTTAACATAAATCAGAATATCGATATAAGTAAATTTACCAAATTGATTACGTTTTTAAAACGTACATCAGAAAATTATCAACCAAAAAAAATCAAAGATATTCACCCTACAAGAAATAGAAAAATTTATCGATGAGCTCCGGACAACCAATTCCTAATGATGAAGGTAGGAAAAGTAAAAAATATTAATAAATTGTATGTGTATAAAAATTAACTCTTCAGGTTGTGGCCATTTTTGGAATGTCGGGGGCGTGCCGTCGCCAAGAATTATCAAATATTTTAATAGACGATATTCAAGATACAACAACAGCTCTAAAAATAACTATCCCAGAATGCAAAAATAAAATACCTAGAACTTTTACTGTTGTCGACAACAAGGATAAAATACCCAGTTTTTTGCAAATCTATCGGAAATATGCCTCCTTACGGCCACCAGTAACTAATCACAGACGATTTTTTATATACTATAAAAATAATAGATGTACAAAACAACCAATTGGTATCAACCAATTTGGGAAAATACCTTCTCTAATTAAACTAAACGACCCTAATAGCTACACAGGACATTCTTTTAGACGATCGTCTGCATCTTTATTAGCAGACTCAGGTGCGGACATTACTGCAGTTAAACGGCTTGGAGGATGGAAATCTTCCACCGTCGCTGAAGGTTATATTGAAAATTCTTTAGAGAATAAAAAAGAAACAACTAGAAAAATCTTTGGAATTGGAAATCAACAGCTGCAAACCCAACCATCTACTTCTTCACCAACACGTACTCTTATAAAGGAGGTTCTAATTCATCAAGAAGAAAACGAAAAAACTCTGAATATTATATTAAGTAACATTAGTAATTGCCCAAATTTAACCATTAATATAAATATGAAGAAATAATTAGAATGTTAATATTCCATTGTTAATGTAAAAAAGTTATTATGTCAATAAATTTTCGGTTCGTAGATAAAATATTGTATGACAGTCATGTGTGAAAGACTTTTACGCACGAATTGCGAAGTTTAAGGCACGAGCCGAAGGCGAGTGCTTTAATCGCAATGAGTACACTTGTATGAGTACACTTGTATCATAAATATTTATTTCCAGCTCGCTACAAATTTACACTCGCTGGAAAACTATCACTTTTCTTTACTTGTAAAATAATCTATTATTTCTTTATAGCAACGACCTAGAAACACTTTTCTTCATAGCAACGCCCTAGCAACACATTTCTACGTACCAACGACCATGTCAATAGCACATAGATCTTAGATAGCTTCTTTCATTAAATATGCTAAATTTTAAATTTATTATTTAATAGTTGTATTTTATTTAATTTTTTTCCATTAAGTACACGAAAAAATTGCATGTTCTACTCGTAAGAAAAGTGCGGTTTTCCAGCTCGGTAAAAATTTACACTCGCTGGAAAACTATCACTTTTCTTTACTTGTAAAATAATCTACTATTTCTTTATAGCACCACTTTTCTTTATAGCAACGACCTAGAAGCACTTTTCTTCATAGCAACGCCCTAGCAACACATTTCTACGTACCAACGACCATGTCAATAGCACATAGATCTTAGATAGCTTATTTCATTAAATATGCTAAATTTTAAATTTATTGTTTAATAGTTGTATTTTATTTAATTTTTTTCCATTAAGTACACGAAAAAATAGCATGTTCTACTCGTAAGAAAAGTGCGGTTTTCCAGCTCGGTAAAAATTTACACTCGCTGGAAAACTATCACTTTTCTTTACTTGTAAAATAATCTACTATTTCTTTATACCAACACTTTTCTTTATAGCAACGACCTAGAAGCACTTTTCTTCATAGGAACGCCCTAGCAACACATTTCTACGTACCAACGACCATGATCATAGATCTTAGATAGCTTCTTTCATTAAATATGCTAAATTTTAAATTTATTATTTAATAGTCGTACTTTATTTAATTTTTTTCCATTAAGTACACGGAAAAATAGCATGTTCTACTCGTAAGAAAAGTGCGTTTTCCAGCTCGGTGAAAATTTACACTCGCTGGAAAACTGTCATTTTCTTTACTTGTAAAATAATCTACTATTTCTTTATAGCAACACTTTTCTTTATAGCAGCGACCTAGAAGCACTTTTCTTCATAGCAACGCCCTAGCAACACATTTCTACGTACCAACGACCATGATCATAGATCTTAGATAGCTTCTTTCATTAAATATGCTAAATTTTAAATTTATTGTTTAATAGTTGTATTTTATTTAATTTTTTTCCATTAAGTACACGAAAAAATAGCATGTTCTACTCGTAAGAAAAGTGCGGTTTTCCAGCTCGGTAAAAATTTACACTCGCTGGAAAACTATCACTTTTCTTTACTTGTAAAATAATCTACTATTTCTTTATACCAACACTTTTCTTTATAGCAACGACCTAGAAGCACTTTTCTTCATAGCAACGCCCTAGCAACACATTTCTACGTACCAACGACCATGATCATAGATCTTAGATAGCTTCTTTCATTAAATATGCTAAATTTTAAATTTATTATTTAATAGTCGTACTTTATTTAATTTTTTTCCATTAAGTACACGGAAAAATAGCATGTTCTACTCGTAAGAAAAGTGCGTTTTCCAGCTCGGTGAAAATTTACACTCGCTGGAAAACTGTCATTTTCTTTACTTGTAAAATAATCTACTATTTCTTTATAGCAACACTTTTCTTTATAGCAGCGACCTAGAAGCACTTTTCTTCATAGCAACGCCCTAGCAACACATTTCTACGTACCAACGACCATGATCATAGATCTTAGATAGCTTCTTTCATTAAATATGCTAAATTTTAAATTTATTGTTTAATAGTTGTATTTTATTTAATTTTTTTCCATTAAGTACACGAAAAAATAGCATGTTCTACTCGTAAGAAAAGTGCGGTTTTCCAGCTCGGTAAAAATTTACACTCGCTGGAAAACTATCACTTTTCTTTACTTGTAAAATAATCTACTATTTCTTTATACCAACACTTTTCTTTATAGCAACGACCTAGAAGCACTTTTCTTCATAGCAACGCCCTAGCAACACATTTCTACGTACCAACGACCATGATCATAGATCTTAGATAGCTTCTTTCATTAAATATGCTAAATTTTAAATTTATTATTTAATAGTCGTACTTTATTTAATTTTTTTCCATTAAGTACACGGAAAAATAGCATGTTCTACTCGTAAGAAAAGTGCGTTTTCCAGCTCGGTGAAAATTTACACTCGCTGGAAAACTGTCATTTTCTTTACTTGTAAAATAATCTACTATTTCTTTATAGCAACACTTTTCTTTATAGCAGCGACCTAGAAGCACTTTTCTTCATAGCAACGCCCTAGCAACACATTTCTACGTACCAACGACCATGATCATAGATCTTAGATAGCTTCTTTCATTAAATATGCTAAATTTTAAATTTATTGTTTAATAGTTGTATTTTATTTAATTTTTTTCCATTAAGTACACGAAAAAATAGCATGTTCTACTCGTAAGAAAAGTGCGTTTTCCAGCTCGGTGAAAATTTACACTCGCTGGAAAACTGTCATTTTCTTTACTTGTAAAATAATCTACTATTTCTTTATAGCAACACTTTTCTTTATAGCAGCGACCTAGAAGCACTTTTCTTCATAGCAACGCCCTAGCAACACATTTCTACGTACCAACGACCATGTCAACAGCACATAGATCTTAGATAGCGTCTTTCATTAAATATGCTAAATTTTAAATTTATTATTTAATAGTTGTATTTTATTTAATTTTTTTTTCATTCGCAATCGCAATCAGCCTTTACGTCCCACTGCTGGGCACCGGCACTCTTCTCTGCCACGTACTCTCCTTAGCGCTAAAGTGGAGTACGGGGGACCTACAGTTTAACGTCGAATCCGAACGACTAAATTCCAGAGAAGGTTTCAGGCATTAAGACCGCACGGCTGCCTACACCGGATTGGGGAATGTGAGAGGTGGGTTGCGGCATAGATTTTTATTGCTGCATAGCTTTGGCGGGGAATCGAACCCTAGACTTATAGCGTTAGAGGCTAAGCGCCTAACCTCTGAGCTACCACCACTCCCTACTCCATACTCCTCTACTCGTAAGAAAAGTGCGTCTTCCAGCTCGGTAAATATTTACACTCGCTGGAAAACTATCACTTTTCTTTACTTGTAAAACAATCTACTATAACATGCTACCTTATAAAATTGAATTTCTAATCCGGGTTACTTGAACTAAAAATGTAATTTTTAACGTCAGTTGTATAAAAACTATATTAATCAAAATACGTTTATATTAAAAATTTTAATTTTATTACATTTATTTATTTATAATTATATTGTTTTCGAACAGATTCTACACCAAGCAAGTACAATATTAATAATCATTTTAAAGAAAATATTTCAAAATTAAAATAATTAAAACCATTAAAATGAATTATAATACCTAAATATTCCAAGATCCAATTGTATATTCTTAAAGAAATGGAAAGTTAAGGACTGTTTTATTTTGCTCTAATACAAAAGAATCACAGAATATAATTTGACGTAACAATGATACGCACTGCCCGAAGCACTTCAAAGACTTCATTAAAATAAAAATAAAAAATCGATAGGTTAAATATAAACGATTGGCATTTTCGTTTGAATGAGCGTATCTAGAGGAACAACTGTAGGAACCAATACTGACGAAATAAAAAGGCACATGTTTATAAAATGGAATGATTTACAGTTGAACGAGTTTTTTACATGTGCTCTTCGTACGAAAGTGCAGAATAACAAACATAGCAAAATTTTCTCATGTTGCTGAAGATTAGTATTTTCAGGTCGAGTGTAAATAATTTCCATTCAAAACACCCACGTCAAGGTATTTATAGTTCCATTAACTTTTGTGTACTCTCTACAAATAGGCAACATCATGTGCGGCTCGTAGAGAATTAAAATCTTTATATCGTTGCCATAAAACAGTTTTATTGTTTGATAAATTGATATCGGCTTTTCAACGCGTTTTGTCTGGATCTATCTAGGTCGGAAAACATACAGTGCCGTAAAGATTCACATAATAGATGTTTTTCATTTTGCTTCAAATCAACAAACAGGTAATATATTTACTACATATGTATGTAGTTTATAGTGGAGAACAATTTTGTAGTAATAACGTTTGTTTCAAGCCCTACAAAGATTTGATATTAAAGTCGTAATGCCGATAAACCTGTATTCTTTCGATTGAAAATATTCTGAACGATTCTTGTGGTAATATTTGCTTTATGCAAGTATATTGCAATTTCAAGTCCAAAGTATGAAGACGACGATTGTCTACCGTTAATATTAATCTTAGAATAAAAAGACTGCATAAAACAACAGTGATACAGGAAATTCTTATCTGCAGTGTGTGTTTCACTTTTCTTGAACACACCTTCATATTTTGCTGCGTTTTAACGTAACAATTTTTAATTTTAGTTATTTGTATACCTCCTTAAGATGCATATTTTCATGTATACATCTCAAATTTAAATAAATACATTAGCTTACTATGATTAAAAGAAAATGTGAATTTTCATATGTTGGTGAGCAGATTGTAAATATAAATAAAGTTAAAAAAAAAAAAAAAAATATGTTGGTGCAGCAATAACAAAAAATGAGAGATTTGGTTTCAATTATGGCTAGGGTAGACCCCGACGCGTTTCGTTATCATTGGAACTTTTCAGGAGGCCACAATCCCATCCAATATCGACTATGGATGGGATTGAGGCCACCTAAAGAGTTATAATAAGAACGAAACGCGCCGTGGTCAATACCCATTAATACAAAATATCTTGTTTTTATTTGATATTGCTGCACGGGCGTTTTATTGCTTTGTACATAGAAGTCGGTTTGACTGCTGATATCTGCTTAGGAGACTCATTTAAATTTTATCGGTTTATAGCAACTTATCGCCGTATATGGACGATATTTTATTTGTGGCTCCTCAGCTCAGCTTTCGTCGGTGTATATACACTGTGTCTATAAAGTAACCCTCCCCCCCAACTAACTTTTGAACGGCTTAATATTTTTCTACAAAATTTGGTATGCTGTAATGGGAAATTAAATACTGTTTTTAGGACATATTAAAATAATGTATCATCCAAAATGGCGACTGGGAGTCATTTTGAATGTTTTTTAATAGAAAGGAGGGTCGAGTGATACCTCATTGGAAAGGTCTTTTAGTTCTGCGTCTGATCCTACAGTTTCAAAGAAAAATATTCAGCCATAACAAAATGACAATGTTTGAAGATAAAGAAGTCTATTAATAAAAACTAAGAATTAAAGCTTAAATTAATTAAATTAAGTGTTCGAAATGTTTACCATTCACTTCTTGGCACATAAAAAGTCGGTTATGAAATTCCTGCCTTACATTTTCATAAGTTTCAGAAGTGATATTTCTGCAAACATCTGTAATGCGTTGCTCCAGTTCTTCAATTGTTTCTGGACGGGTTCTGTACACTTTCGATTTCAGATATTCCCATAGAAAAAATCTAAGGAAGTTAAATCTAGGGAGTGAGCCGGCTATTCTACTGGACCCCGCCTACCACTCCATCTTCCAAGAAAGTGTCCGTTGAGAAAGTCAGAAACAGGCCTATAATAATGAGGCGGCGCACCGTCTTGTTGGAACATAACGTTTTCAATATTATTTCCAGCCACCGGAGATATTTCTGGTAAAATTTGGTCCTGCAAATAAACAAGTGGACTACTAGATAAGAAAAGCAAAACAATTTTGAATTGAATGAGTCCATTTGTTTAAAATCCGCCATTTTGCTATGGCGAAATATTTTTTTTGAAACTCTAGGATCAGACGCAGAATTAAAAGACCTTTCAAATGAGGTGTCACTCGATTTCTATTTATTTAAAGAAAATTTCAAAATGGCGCCTAGTCGCCATTTTGAATGATACAAAATTTAAATTTTGGCTAAAAAATAGTATTTAATTTCCCATTAAAGCACACCAAATACTGTGGTAAAATATCAAGTCGTTCAAACGCTAGTGGGGGGGGGGAGGGGGAGGTTACTTTATAGATAGACGGTATAACTAGCGGATCCCGTGGCTTATGCCTCACATTCTTTTCTTAATATTATAGAAGCTAAGTAAGTAGAAAGTGTAGTGTTTTTGATCGAATTTATTTGCAATCTGTTTATATCAACAATAAGCAAATCTGCTGGTGAAAATAGTATGAAGAAAACAAAGTATGGAGTGGAGTGGATGTCCAATGACACTAACTTTATGAAATATTCCACCATGATGACATAACATTGCTACTAGTGCATGCTTAATATCTATGTGGTAAATTTAACGGTTCTATGTTCTTTTTCAGTCTGTACTTGTATACACTATTGTCTATTAAACAAACATTTAATGAGTTGGGATGCACTTTTTAAGTATTTAGCACTGGTATTAATTATTTCTTTTTTAGTTGAAGGTATATTAAGGTCATCACGTATTTCCTTGTTTGGTATAAAATAAGGAGCATTGACCATTGCTCGAAGTACCTTGGATTGTATACACTATTGTCTATTAAACAAACATTTAATGAGTTGGGATGCACTTTTTAAGTATGTAGCACTGGTATTAATTATTTCTTCTTTAGTTGAAGGTATATTAAGGTCATCACGTATTTCCTTGTTTGGTATAAAATAAGGAGCATTGACCATTGCTCGAAGTACCTTGGATTGTATACACTATTGTCTATTAAACAAACATTTAATGAGTTGGGATGCACTTTTTAAGTATTTAGCACTGGTATTAATTATTTCTTCTTTAGTTGAAGGTATATTAAGGTCATCACGTATTTCCTTGTTTGGTATAAAATAAGGAGCATTGACCATTGCTCGAAGTACCTTGGATTGTATACACTATTGTCTATTAAACAAACATTTAATGAGTTGGGATGCACTTTTTAAGTATTTAGCACTGGTATTAATTATTTCTTCTTTAGTTGAAGGTATATTAAGGTCATCACGTATTTCCTTGTTTGGTATAAAATAAGGAGCATTGACCATTGCTCGAAGTACCTTGGATTGTATACACTATTGTCTATTAAACAAACATTTAATGAGTTGGGATGCACTTTTTAAGTATGTAGCACTGGTATTAATTATTTCTTCTTTAGTTGAAGGTATATTAAGGTCATCACGTATTTCCTTGTTTGGTATAAAATAAGGAGCATTGACCATTGCTCGAAGTACCTTGAATTGTATACACTATTGTCTATTAAACAAACATTTAATGAGTTGGGATGCACTTTTTAAGTATTTAGCACTGGTATTAATTATTTCTTCTTTAGTTGAAGGTATATTAAGGTCATCACGTATTTCCTTGTTTGGTATAAAATAAGGAGCATTGACCATTGCTCGAAGTACCTTGGATTGTATACACTATTGTCTATTAAACAAACATTTAATGAGTTGGGATGCACTTTTTAAGTATTTAGCACTGGTATTAATTATTTCTTCTTTAGTTGAAGGTATATTAAGGTCATCACGTATTTCCTTGTTTGGTATAAAATAAGGAGCATTGACCATTGCTCGAAGTACCTTGGATTGTATACACTATTGTCTATTAAACAAACATTTAATGAGTTGGGATGCACTTTTTAAGTATGTAGCACTGGTATTAATTATTTCTTCTTTAGTTGAAGGTATATTAAGGTCATCACGTATTTCCTTGTTTGGTATAAAATAAGGAGCATTGACCATTGCTCGAAGTACCTTGGATTGTATACACTATTGTCTATTAAACAAACATTTAATGAGTTGGGATGCACTTTTTAAGTATTTAGCACTGGTATTAATTATTTCTTTTTTAGTTGAAGGTATATTAAGGTCATCACGTATTTCCTTGTTTGGTATAAAATAAGGAGCATTGACCATTGCTCGAAGTACCTTGGATTGTATACACTATTGTCTATTAAACAAACATTTAATGAGTTGGGATGCACTTTTTAAGTATGTAGCACTGGTATTAATTATTTCTTCTTTAGTTGAAGGTATATTAAGGTCATCACGTATTTCCTTGTTTGGTATAAAATAAGGAGCATTGACCATTGCTCGAAGTACCTTGGATTGTATACACTATTGTCTATTAAACAAACATTTAATGAGTTGGGATGCACTTTTTAAGTATTTAGCACTGGTATTAATTATTTCTTTTTTAGTTGAAGGTATATTAAGGTCATCACGTATTTCCTTGTTTGGTATAAAATAAGGAGCATTGACCATTGCTCGAAGTACCTTGGATTGTATACACTATTGTCTATTAAACAAACATTTAATGAGTTGGGATGCACTTTTTAGGTATTTAGCACTGGTATTAATTATTTCTTTTTTAGTTGAAGGTATATTAAGGTCATCACGTATTTCCTTGTTTGGTATAAAATAAGGAGCATTGACCATTGCTCGAAGTACCTTGGATTGTATACACTATTGTCTATTAAACAAACATTTAATGAGTTGGGATGCACTTTTTAAGTATGTAGCACTGGTATTAATTATTTCTTCTTTAGTTGAAGGTATATTAAGGTCATCACGTATTTCCTTGTTTGGTATAAAATAAGGAGCATTGACCATTGCTCGAAGTACGTTGGATTGTATACACTATTGTCTATTAAACAAACATTTAATGAGTTGGGATGCACTTTTTAAGTATTTAGCACTGGTATTAATTATTTCTTCTTTAGTTGAAGGTATATTAAGGTCATCACGCATTTCCTTGTTTGGTATAAAATAAGGAGCATTGACCATTGCTCGAAGTACCTTGGATTGTATACACTATTGTCTATTAAACAAACATTTAATGAGTTGGGATGCACTTTTTAAGTATTTAGCACTGGTATTAATTATTTCTTTTTTAGTTGAAGGTATATTAAGGTCATCACGTATTTCCTTGTTTGGTATAAAATAAGGAGCATTGACCATTGCTCGAAGTACCTTGGATTGTATACACTATTGTCTATTAAACAAACATTTAATGAGTTGGGATGCACTTTTTAAGTATTTAGCACTGGTATTAATTATTTCTTTTTTAGTTGAAGGTATATTAAGGTCATCACGTATTTCCTTGTTTGGTATAAAATAAGGAGCATTGACCATTGCTCGAAGTACCTTGGATTGTATACACTATTGTCTATTAAACAAACATTTAATGAGTTGGGATGCACTTTTTAAGTATTTAGCACTGGTATTAATTATTTCTTTTTTAGTTGAAGGTATATTAAGGTCATCACGTATTTCCTTGTTTGGTATAAAATAAGGAGCATTGACCATTGCTCGAAGTACCTTGGATTGTATACACTATTGTCTATTAAACAAACATTTAATGAGCTGGGATGCACTTTTTAAGTATTTAGCACTGGTATTAATTATTTCTTTTTTAGTTGAAGGTATATTAAGGTCATCACGTATTTCCTTGTTTGGTATAAAATAAGGAGCATTGACCATTGCTCGAAGTACCTTGGATTGTATACACTATTGTCTATTAAACAAACATTTAATGAGTTGGGATGCACTTTTTAAGTATTTAGCACTGGTATTAATTATTTCTTCTTTAGTTGAAGGTATATTAAGGTCATCACGTATTTCCTTGTTTGGTATAAAATAAGGAGCATTGACCATTGCTCGAAGTACGTTGGATTGTATACACTATTGTCTATTAAACAAACATTTAATGAGTTGGGATGCACTTTTTAAGTATTTAGCACTGGTATTAATTATTTCTTTTTTAGTTGAAGGTATATTAAGGTCATCACGTACTTCCTTGTTTGGTATAAAATAAGGAGCATTGACCATTGCTCGAAGTACCTTGGATTGTATACATTATTGTCTATTAAACAAACATTTAATGAGTTGGGATGCACTTTTTAAGTATTTAGCACTGGTATTAATTATTTCTTCTTTAGTTGAAGGTATATTAAGGTCATCACGTATTTCCTTGTTTGGTATAAAATAAGGAGCATTGACCATTGCTCGAAGTACCTTGGATTGTATACACTATTGTCTATTAAACAAACATTTAATGAGTTGGGATGCACTTTTTAAGTATTTAGCACTGGTATTAATTATTTCTTCTTTAGTTGAAGGTATATTAAGGTCATCACGTATTTCCTTGTTTGGTATAAAATAAGGAGCATTGACCATTGCTCGAAGTACCTTGGATTGTATACACTATTGTCTATTAAACAAACATTTAATGAGTTGGGATGCACTTTTTAAGTATGTAGCACTGGTATTAATTATTTCTTCTTTAGTTGAAGGTATATTAAGGTCATCACGTATTTCCTTGTTTGGTATAAAATAAGGAGCATTGACCATTGCTCGAAGTACCTTGGATTGTATACACTATTGTCTATTAAACAAACATTTAATGAGTTGGGATGCACTTTTTAAGTATGTAGCACTGGTATTAATTATTTCTTCTTTAGTTGAAGGTATATTAAGGTCATCACGTATTTCCTTGTTTGGTATAAAATAAGGAGCATTGACCATTGCTCGAAGTACCTTGGATTGTATACACTATTGTCTATTAAACAAACATTTAATGAGTTGGGATGCACTTTTTAAGTATTTAGCACTGGTATTAATTATTTCTTCTTTAGTTGAAGGTATATTAAGGTCATCACGTATTTCCTTGTTTGGTATAAAATAAGGAGCATTGACCATTGCTCGAAGTACCTTGGATTGTATACACTATTGTCTATTAAACAAACATTTAATGAGTTGGGATGCACTTTTTAAGTATGTAGCACTGGTATTAATTATTTCTTCTTTAGTTGAAGGTATATGAAGGTCATCACGTATTTCCTTGTTTGGTATAAAATAAGGAGCATTGACCATTGCTCGAAGTACCTTGAATTGTATACACTATTGTCTATTTAACAAACATTTAATGAGTTGGGATGCACTTTTTAAGTATTTAGCACTGGTATTAATTATTTCTTCTTTAGTTGAAGGTATATTAAGGTCATCACGTATTTCCTTGTTTGGTATAAAATAAGGAGCATTGGCCATTGCTCGAAGTACCTTGGATTGTATACACTATTGTCTATTAAACAAACATTTAATGAGTTGGGATGCACTTTTTAAGTATTTAGCACTGGTATTAATTATTTCTTCTTTAGTTGAAGGTATATTAAGGTCATCACGTATTTCCTTGTTTGGTATAAAATAAGGAGCATTGACCATTGCTCGAAGTACCTTGGATTGTATACACTATTGTCTATTAAACAAACATTTAATGAGTTGGGATGCACTTTTTAAGTATGTAGCACTGGTATTAATTATTTCTTCTTTAGTTGAAGGTATATTAAGGTCATCACGTATTTCCTTGTTTGGTATAAAATAAGGAGCATTGACCATTGCTCGAAGTACCTTGGATTGTATACACTATTGTCTATTAAACAAACATTTAATGAGTTGGGATGCACTTTTTAAGTATTTAGCACTGGTATTAATTATTTCTTTTTTAGTTGAAGGTATATTAAGGTCATCACGTATTTCCTTGTTTGGTATAAAATAAGGAGCATTGACCATTGCTCGAAGTACCTTGGATTGTATACACTATTGTCTATTAAACAAACATTTAATGAGTTGGGATGCACTTTTTAAGTATGTAGCACTGGTATTAATTATTTCTTCTTTAGTTGAAGGTATATTAAGGTCATCACGTATTTCCTTGTTTGGTATAAAATAAGGAGCATTGACCATTGCTCGAAGTACCTTGGATTGTATACACTATTGTCTATTAAACAAACATTTAATGAGTTGGGATGCACTTTTTAAGTATTTAGCACTGGTATTAATTATTTCTTTTTTAGTTGAAGGTATATTAAGGTCATCACGTATTTCCTTGTTTGGTATAAAATAAGGAGCATTGACCATTGCTCGAAGTACCTTGGATTGTATACACTATTGTCTATTAAACAAACATTTAATGAGTTGGGATGCACTTTTTAGGTATTTAGCACTGGTATTAATTATTTCTTTTTTAGTTGAAGGTATATTAAGGTCATCACGTATTTCCTTGTTTGGTATAAAATAAGGAGCATTGACCATTGCTCGAAGTACCTTGGATTGTATACACTATTGTCTATTAAACAAACATTTAATGAGTTGGGATGCACTTTTTAAGTATGTAGCACTGGTATTAATTATTTCTTCTTTAGTTGAAGGTATATTAAGGTCATCACGTATTTCCTTGTTTGGTATAAAATAAGGAGCATTGACCATTGCTCGAAGTACCTTGAATTGTATACACTATTGTCTATTAAACAAACATTTAATGAGTTGGGATGCACTTTTTAAGTATTTAGCACTGGTATTAATTATTTCTTCTTTAGTTGAAGGTATATTAAGGTCATCACGCATTTCCTTGTTTGGTATAAAATAAGGAGCATTGACCATTGCTCGAAGTACCTTGGATTGTATACACTATTGTCTATTAAACAAACATTTAATGAGTTGGGATGCACTTTTTAAGTATTTAGCACTGGTATTAATTATTTCTTTTTTAGTTGAAGGTATATTAAGGTCATCACGTATTTCCTTGTTTGGTATAAAATAAGGAGCATTGACCATTGCTCGAAGTACCTTGGATTGTATACACTATTGTCTATTAAACAAACATTTAATGAGTTGGGATGCACTTTTTAAGTATTTAGCACTGGTATTAATTATTTCTTTTTTAGTTGAAGGTATATTAAGGTCATCACGTATTTCCTTGTTTGGTATAAAATAAGGAGCATTGACCATTGCTCGAAGTACCTTGGATTGTATACACTATTGTCTATTAAACAAACATTTAATGAGTTGGGATGCACTTTTTAAGTATTTAGCACTGGTATTAATTATTTCTTTTTTAGTTGAAGGTATATTAAGGTCATCACGTATTTCCTTGTTTGGTATAAAATAAGGAGCATTGACCATTGCTCGAAGTACCTTGGATTGTATACACTATTGTCTATTAAACAAACATTTAATGAGCTGGGATGCACTTTTTAAGTATTTAGCACTGGTATTAATTATTTCTTTTTTAGTTGAAGGTATATTAAGGTCATCACGTATTTCCTTGTTTGGTATAAAATAAGGAGCATTGACCATTGCTCGAAGTACCTTGGATTGTATACACTATTGTCTATTAAACAAACATTTAATGAGTTGGGATGCACTTTTTAAGTATTTAGCACTAGTATTAATTATTTCTTCTTTAGTTGAAGGTATATTAAGGTCATCACGTATTTCCTTGTTTGGTATAAAATAAGGAGCATTGACCATTGCTCGAAGTACGTTGGATTGTATACACTATTGTCTATTAAACAAACATTTAATGAGTTGGGATGCACTTTTTAAGTATTTAGCACTGGTATTAATTATTTCTTTTTTAGTTGAAGGTATATTAAGGTCATCACGTATTTCCTTGTTTGGTATAAAATAAGGAGCATTGACCATTGCTCGAAGTACCTTGGATTGTATACACTATTGTCTATTAAACAAACATTTAATGAGTTGGGATGCACTTTTTAAGTATTTAGCACTGGTATTAATTATTTCTTGTTTAGTTGAAGGTATATTAAGGTCATCACGTATTTCCTTGTTTGGTATAAAATAAGGAGCATTGACCATTGCTCGAAGTACGTTGGATTGTATACACTATTGTCTATTAAACAAACATTTAATGAGTTGGGATGCACTTTTTAAGTATTTAGCACTGGTATTAATTATTTCTTTTTTAGTTGAAGGTATATTAAGGTCATCACGTATTTCCTTGTTTGGTATAAAATAAGGAGCATTGACCATTGCTCGAAGTACCTTGGATTGTATACACCATTGTCTATTAAACAAACATTTAATGAGTTGGGATGCACTTTTTAAGTATTTAGCACTGGTATTAATTATTTCTTGTTTAGTTGAAGGTATATTAAGGTCATCACGTATTTCCTTGTTTGGTATAAAATAAGGAGCATTGACCATTGCTCGAAGTACGTTGGATTGTATACACTATTGTCTATTAAACAAACATTTAATGAGTTGGGATGCACTTTTTAAGTATTTAGCACTGGTATTAATTATTTCTTTTTTAGTTGAAGGTATATTAAGGTCATCACGTATTTCCTTGTTTGGTATAAAATAAGGAGCATTGACCATTGCTCGAAGTACGTTGGATTGTATACACTATTGTCTATTAAACAAACATTTAATGAGTTGGGATGCACTTTTTAAGTATTTAGCACTGGTATTAATTATTTCTTTTTTAGTTGAAGGTATATTAAGGTCATCACGTATTTCCTTGTTTGGTATAAAATAAGGAGCATTGACCATTGCTCGAAGTACCTTGGATTGTATACACTATTGTCTATTAAACAAACATTTAATGAGTTGGGATGCACTTTTTAAGTATTTAGCACTGGTATTAATTATTTCTTGTTTAGTTGAAGGTATATTAAGGTCATCACGTATTTCCTTGTTTGGTATAAAATAAGGAGCATTGACCATTGCTCGAAGTACGTTGGATTGTATACACTATTGTCTATTAAACAAACATTTAATGAGTTGGGATGCACTTTTTAAGTATTTAGCACTGGTATTAATTATTTCTTTTTTAGTTGAAGGTATATTAAGGTCATCACGTATTTCCTTGTTTGGTATAAAATAAAGAGCATTGACCATTGCTCGAAGTACCTTGGATTGTAATATTTCAATGTTTGACTTTGAGGCTGCGCCCCAAAGCTGCACACCGTACGTCCACACTGGTTTTATGATTTACGTCCAATTAACCAATAGTACTCGCGAAATATAGCACCAAGCTGATAGCGCTTTTTAAAGATGTGTGTGCGCCACGTGAGACCTTGGTTTAAGTGCAAGCCTAAATACTTAACACTATCCTTTTGCGGTAATGATTGTTCCTTAATGGTGACTTGGGGTGAGATCTCACGACATTTGGTAAAGGTAGTATGCACTGACTTATTTTGATTAAGTTTGATAAGCCACCTATCTGTCCACTGTTGTATCCTGTTTAGATTTTCTTGCAAAAGTTGGGAAGCTACGACCGGATCAGAATGTCTTGCGGTAATCGCTAGATCGTCTGCAAACGCTGCAGTGTCTGTATGACTGTCGGTAGGTAGATCTGCAGTATACAATAAATAAGAGGATTGGTCTCAAGACGCAACCCTGTGGGATCTCGGCTCTTATAGGAAACAGACTAGTTATCTCCTGTTCGATTTTCACTTGGAGGTGTCGTTCTTCCAAGTATAATTCTAGGATAACGTAAAGCATGTAAGGAAGTGCTTTCCTTAGCTTGCACTGACATCTAGAAAAGCAGCTGAGCAGTCATTTTTCTTTTCAAACGTGGTGTTTATTATATCGACTAGTCTATGAACTTGCTCTACTGTACCATGCTGCCTCCTGAATCCAAGTAAGAAGTCTGGGATAAGCTGATTTTTATTAACTGTTTGTAGTAGTTGTTTTGCTATCATTTTTTCTAGCAGTTTTGATACTATGAGCAACAGGCTTATTGGCCTATAGTATATAATATCAGTGTCCGGTTTACCTGGTTTGTGGATTAGGATTACTTGAGAGACTTTCCATTGGGTTGGAACATAGCCCAGTCTCAACGTTGCATTAAAAATACAGGCAATCATTACAATTTCCTTTCTGAGTAGTTCATTTATGTTCTGATCTGTAATAAGGTCGTACTTTGGAGCTTTATTTGGATGAAGGTTTTTGTTGACTGTATTTTTTACTTCTTTTATTGCAAACGGTTTTATAGGCGAGGACAGCTGATATGGTGACTCCAGATAGTCTTGTATTTCTTCACCTTACGATACTGCAGATAGAGGTTGAAAGTGTCTAGCAAAGGTTTCTGCTTCTTCTACGTCTGTGCGTGCCCTAGAGCAATCTTCATTATGGAGTGGTGGTATTTGTTTTTTAGGTCGATTTAGACGTTTTGTGGCTTTCCAGAGCGAGTAATTTTTATCGGCTATTAGGCCTAAGGTTTCCAGATATTTTTGAAAAGCTTAATTTTTAAGTGAGTAGATCAAATGTTTTAAGTCTTGTGTTACTTGGTTCAAACGCCGTTTATCTTCAGGGGAACAGTTGCGGAACCATATTCTTCTCAAACGACGCTTTTCTGCAATCTTTTGTTTGATTACCACAGGACAGTTTTGGGTCTTCTTAAGCACTAATGTGTGTGGTGTAGCCTGTAGTGCCGTGGTTTGGATGTTCTTTAGTAGGACTTCCACTGCACTTTCAATGTCTTCGGCAGATTTTAGTGGGATATTCAGATCTAGTTTCTCGTTATTGATGTCTCTAAAGAAGTCCCAGTCTGCTTTGTTGTTGCACAGCAATGGGTTTTTCATCTTCTCGATAATGGTGACACTAACAGCAAAGATTACTGGTGTATGGTCTGATGTTAAATCTAAGCTGGGTTTTAATCTAGATATTCATTTGGAATGCCTTTAGTTACAAAGAGATCCAGGAAATCCGGGATTTTGTGTGGATCAGATGGCTAGTACGTTGATGTGTATGTTGATATGTCTTCAAGTTGTTTTTGCTGAGTAATTTCTAGCAAAACTCTTCCACTGCCAGGTAATGAAATTCGTGAACCCCATTGGACGTTATTTGCATTGTAATCCCCTCCGGCGAAGAAACGTCCTCCAAGAGAACCAAAGAATTCTTCGAAGCCTTCTTTATTAGGTCTGTAATTCAGTGGGCAATAGACAGCTGAGACTACTAGGGGGTTCTAGCTAGTCACTAATCACCACGCTTGTTGCTTGAAGGTAGTCTTTGTCATATTTTGGAAGTTCTTGATGTTTATTATGTTTTCTTATTAGTACAGCTGTCCCACTTTTTGTACGTCTGTCCGCATCAGAGTGTTGGTTATCGTAAGTGTTATAATTGGGTATTTTGGAATGCGTTCTGTGATTAAAGTGGGTTTCGCTAACTAATGGAATGTCTATTTGATTATGTTTTAGAAAGGTAACTACTTCGGCTTCGTCATTTTCAAGGCCGTTTGCGTTCCATAGAGCTATCTTGTACATTGGCGCCATTTTATTTTTTTGTTAGGGTTTCTCTCAGACATTTAAGTTCAGCTGTTAAGCTGTTTATTGTTTTCTGTTGATTATTAATTGTCTGTTGCATTGACATTATGATGAAGTTTGCATTTTCCAGTTGATTGTAGAGGTTTTAAAGCCGCTTGGCTATTGGACAAATTAAATATATATGTTTATTATGCCCTTCTTTTGTTTTCCCGCTTACATTAGAGAATCTTATTAATGTCAGTTTGATAAATGGAGGCGTTTTTGCCTAGTAGATAGATTACATTCTTTTTGGTTTTTCACCGTATATCCCTGTTCTAGTGCCTGTGTCTGATTTTGAACCGTCCGTGTATCAGATGACTTCCGGAATAAAAACCGTGTCTAGGTTATGTCTACTCTTTGCGATCTTGGATTATTAAATCAAAGAGTAATCTCTACGAGTTGTTTTGAAGTCATATGATCCGTTCTCATTTCAAATAAATAACTTTTTATGCTACCAATCAAGCTTGTTTGCTCTATTTTCGTCGAGTCCTTTAGTCTCGAAAGAGCGTGGTGGACTTTCTCTTCTATGGCTGTGGTGATCGTGCCTAATGAATCGCACAGACATAGGGGACCTACTGTTTAACACTGGCTTCAAACCGCAGGAAATGCAAGCATTTCTTCTTCAGAGAAAGTTTTCTTGGCAGAATACCTCGCTGGTTTGCCATTGCCCTGGCGAGAAAGAACGATCGTTAAAAATCCGATGTTTCTGTACTGGGATTTGAAACCCAGACGCAAGTTTGTTTAATAATCGAAATTTCTCTATTATAACTCATTTCACCTAAAGGAACCGTTAAAGTGTTATGTATGATGGACCTCTATGCTGCTAATTTATGTGTTCCGTTAGGTGAAATGAGTTATAATAGTAAAATTTCGATTATTAAACAAATTGCATACAATAATGGTAATAATACTCAACTTATTGATACACTAATTAAAGAGAAAAATTAGAAATTAGCTATTCAGAAAATTTATCCAACTACTTCATCAGATAAATTGAAATACGCCTCAATTCCATATTTTGGCAATCAATCAGAAAAAAATTGCCAAAATTATAAACAAAACAGATAAATGCAAAATAACTGTTAAAACAACAACAAACATTTTAAACACTTTGTTTCATGCTAAAGAAACTTACTAAAATCAGGCATCTACAAAAACAGTACTAGTTAATTTGAAGTGACGGAGACGCTTGTAAAAGTCGATTTCATTAGAGTGATTTAAGAAGTGCCTCATTGATTAATTGTAAACTCAGCTGTGAATACCAACTGTTTGCTGAACCGGCTAAATAACTTTGAAAAAAAACGGATAATGACGTGTAAACACGTTGAAATACGTATAAAGCTAAAATACAAAACCTGTTGAAGTTAAGAATTGTTTTAATTACAATAAATAAATATTAACTTCAACGAAGTAAAGCTCGAACTTATAAATAAAATATGTTGATAAATCCCTACCACTAGGATAAGCAGGGAGAAAACCCTTCACTACTGAGGTTCCTTAGCAGACTATGACAAGTTTAAACTTTTACTACTTTAACCTGTACATATTTTTGATTTAATATACATATAAATTGGCGTTTTTCGTAGCAAAAACCTAATAAAATTTAGCGTGAATACGTAATGCAAGTACAATGAGGTCCGAAAGCTGTGGAGACTTGCCTGCTTTTCTTTATTATACAAACAAATAATAGACTTCTAAATTTCTTTATCTATTTTTATTATCGAAGCTGCATGCTATAAAAAAGAATATGCTTTTTATATAATCGACTCATAAGTATGTCGGTTTTGTAGTAGGGTCCCCTTACCACTAAAAGTTGATACAGCTTAAAGGGATCCGGCTTTAATATGGATTACCGATGGTAAGCGATTTAGCTATAAAAGAAAGTGGTACACCAAAGTGAGATATTGTTATCTCGCTTTTGTTGTATTAAAACGGTTAAATTGTACAAACCAATTTTAATGGACCAATAAATTTGCGAGTTAAAAAAAATGCAATCTCAGTTTCTCATAGAATCTTATAAGAAAAGTTTCTAATTTTTTCCACCGAACTCTATACCGGGTGCCCGCGAGAACTGGTAACAACCGGCCATTTACTCAATTTTTAAATTATTAATTTCCATTTTCATTCAATTATTCAGTTATGACCGTTTAAAAAATGAGATTATTTTATTTTTTAATTATCTTCTTGCCACAATAAAGTGTTTAAACAAGTTAATTAAAAAAACACTTAAAGTTTATTATTCCTTTGTTGTCAAAGCTAACTTTAAAAAAAATAATTAATTATGAATATGATTATTAAGCATTTAAATTGTTTTTAAACGCTCTCTGGTGGCCAAAATTAAAAGTTAATGGGTAAGTATTATACATAGCTGTAAAGGAAACTAAAAGGTCTATCTGAATATGCAAAATGATACCAGGTGTTTTATTTAAAATAAAAAAAATTGCTATCACTTCCGATTAAATTGGAATTCCAAACTTTTCGTTTCGTTTTATGTCATAATGAGCATTTTTATGTGTATACTACCCAGAAAAAATTTGAAATTATAAATTTAAAAATTGAGTAAATTGCCGATTGTTAGCTGTTCTCGCGGCCACCCGGTATATTAGTATTAGATACTATATAGTTAGTATGTAATTTCTAGCAGTTAAATTGCGAAATCAAAACGGAGGAGGACAGAATACTCGTAGAGCCCTTTAAGCAGTGTGATTAGTCTATGCGCTAAGGCAAATTAAAGATATTCTTTAAAGATTCTGCGGTTGGTAAAACTCAATACAGAGAAACAATAAAGCATGAAGGAGAGTATGATTTTATGCTCGATTTATTGGGTTAAATTTATTCCAGCATAGAGATGTAAGGATTTTTATTGTTATTGAAGCTGTATGAGCATTGCTTGTAGCGAACCTTTCCTGGATTTGATGTAGTTCAATTTTTTATGTCATCTTGAAAATATCTATTTCTGTTTAAAATACTGGAAAATCCTTTCCGGTTACCTTTAAATTGGTACATATTTCGCATTAGATATCCATATTTTTAAGATAATAATATTACTACTACAAAATTGTTGTCAGAAAATATGTACGTATTTCTAATTTGAAGGTAAATTAATTCCCTAAGTTTGGACATTTTGGAATAAGAAATCAAGTCATCTTCAGACGATTACCAAAATCAAGTCACCAAGTTCTATTGCTATAACAACACCAACTGTTTACATTTTCATATAACCTTTGGCAATGGCATGTAAACATGCCGAAATACGTATAAGGGTAAAATAAATAAATATTGTTGAAGAAGTAATTAAATATTTTATATACCTACAATCAATAAAGTGTGTGTGACTACTCTGAGAAAGTAAGTGGTATTAATCAAATAATATGATACCTAAAATCATTGTTAAATGTATAAAGTAAACAGTTTTAAATCACATTTATTTTGTTTCGTAAAATCACATTTCAATCAGAAATACGAGTACTCTAACGATTCAGTAGTAAAGAGAGATTAGAAAACAAGTCCAATCTAAAATAGCTTTTTGTTTAAAAAATATATCCCTTCTCAAAGCTTGGGTGGATGGATAACCTTTGAACTGTTTTCTTTTTAGAGCCACGTACTGTACCCATACGGGGTTCTCATGTGTCGCGTTGTTCGGCGGTTATTGTCGAAAAAAATGTGATAATTGTAAATGCCGGCAATGTGAAACTGTAGGTTAGGAATCGGCAATAATATTAGGGAATCTGCGATTTAAAAATCGAGAACGCATCGAACAAAATAAAGAGCAATACCATCTTTTAGTTGTCAAGATGTTAAAAAAGCATAATTTTAAGTATTTTATTTGTATTTTAAAGTATAATTTGCACATTTTAAACTCTTTCAACTGTAGAAATAAATGACCGTCCTTGATTCCTATGGATGGTGATTGTCTTTGTGATAGGTTCGCTAAGGTAAGGTAAATATTATCGGAAAACTTGTTTTTTAACTGTAAATGTTAATCTAGTACCGGAGGGCAACAAACCAAGTTTCCAGATATTTGCTCTCTTGTAATCTCAGCTGCAATGCAATTTGTAAGCATGTCTTATTTGAGCTAGATATGGTTATCTATGAGTGTGGCTTCGCTTACATGGTTTGACCTAACATCTCCCTGCAGAGTCGTTTTTGGCACAGAAGGAAAACAATGCTTCAGCCAAACTTCAAAAGCTTATTAGTTTTCCCGCCGCGATCTTATTACAAAGTCGAATATTGTAAAAACGAAGTTTGTTTGCAATTATGACGGAGGACCCGTCAAATACTTCAAATTTTATATTTAATTCAAAAATTAAATTTTACCGCCCGCCTGTCATTTACAAAATTTATACATTTGTCATGTTTCTGGATAACCAGTTTAATAGTTTAAAAGTTATTTCAAACCAAGAACTGACTTCCCGGCTGTGCTGGACTTTATTGCTAGTTTTAGTAGTGTGAAAACGAAGTTCGCTAATTATAATATTCAAAAAGCTTATAATTCTGCATTGTTTCAAATTGAGCTTTCGAGCTGATTACTGCCAATGCTTAGAGCGTTATTTTAGGAGACGTCAGTGTTGAACTTTGGCATCGAGGATACATACAAAATTCCGTAGAAAGCGGTTTTATTTCTCATAAAGCGTCATCGAGTGACTTATTGCAAATTTAGAAGTTTATTAAAAGTTTCCTTTAAACTAGGAAGAGCGGCCGTAGCTCAAACAGCGGCCGTAGCTCAGTGGTAAGCGCGCGGGCTACCAATGCAGCGGACCCGGGTTCGATCCCCGGCCCGGTCGTTCTCCCTCGCAAGGCAACGGGAAACCAGCGAGGTGGATTTTTCTCCAGGAAAACCTCTCTGGAGAAGAAGTGCATGCACATCTGGTGGTTCGGAGCCCACGTTAAACTGTAGGTCCCCTATGTGTGTCTGTGCAAAATATCTATCGCCGCGCACCTCACACAGACATAGGAGAGAGGTAGCCAACGCCCTGAATAGGGCTTGGCACTATAAGAAGAAGTTAAACTAGGAAAGCTCTGTTCACGTGTTTGGTTTTAGTAAGTTTTCTTCCAATCTGCTGCTGAACAAAGCTAATTGAATTTTGACAACTCGAATCTATGTTTATTGTTTTATTATAATTACACAAGAAATAAGCTTTTTGAAGTGACGATCAGTTTGAATAAAACATAAACGTTATAATTGAGTTGAACAGCCCATACTGTCAATATGTAATGGTGCTCGGAGATGTATTTGACAGCAAGCAGATTATGTAGCAATTATACAAACAAATATTGTTAACCGAATTTTCTTAATGGAATAATTAATAGTACTGGACGGACTCTTTTAGCTCTAGTATTAGAAACGAACATACATGGAGACAGACGTTATTTCGTAGTAAAAAGTAATATTCTGTTGCTGGTATAAGTGTTAAAATTCCTTGATTTTAGGGTTGGTTTAATTTTGAAGTGTATACAATTTATTACAAAAACACGGCTCATCTCACACAACTCGCGTTCAACAAATTATGAAACCGCTACTAAGAAATGCCGCCCTAAAAACGATAGATAAAAGCTGTCACGATATGAGAGCCGGTTGTCGTGTTATGGTAAGACAGTTGCGGATTTAATATAGAAAGCCTATCATACACAGAATGAAGAGAGCGTCTACGCCCAACGGAAACAGCTAATCAGAACGCCGTTCTGCCCGACTGGTTTGAAGGGAATTAAATACCTTTGCATCCCGGACTTAAATTCAGTGCTCTGATCACTTTGAAGATGCAAGCTGCAGTGTCTTGTGAAAAGTTATTTTGTATGAGTTTATAAACAGGTGAAAAACATTAAGCATTCTTGTCCTGGCGAACAAGATATACCAAGATTAAAACCTTGTCTGCCTCAAGGTTCAAACCATTTAAGAACACGGCTCTGTTTAGGCAGGTAGGGTAAAACATTTAGAGCAAATGCATCTAAAAGCAGACAAGCTGCAGGTCGATCTTTACCTGATTATGCTAGGTGCAATCCCCTAATCACCACGAGGTCCAAACCAAAAGTAAATTTTAATTTCGACAGTTCGAGAAATCGCGAAAGCTTCAACGAATATATGTATACCAATTAATAACTTTGTTTGTTGTTGCTTAGCGTCGAATAAATAATTTATTAGAGTGCAAGTAACTGGCACTTGTTTTGTATTAACAAATGTCATCCAAAGCATAATTCAATTGCTACCCATGACGTGTTGATAAGTTTCAATTTGTAACACTGTATTCGCCCATGTAACAGGAAAACAACGGTTCTAATAAAAATGGATGAAACACGTGGCTGATACGTTGTAAAAGATATCGCTCCAATAAATGACCGAATAACATAGTTTTAACAAAAATAAAGCAAGAAACAATTTTAAAAGTAAACCCTTCAGCAGGAATTTGTACTTGCGATAGCCTGTGCAATACGATGTCGTACCGTACCGTAAACGAAAGCAGGGTAACTGCTATACGGCTAATTACATATTGCGCTGCGGACAGCGTACCAAAAATCGCTGTACATAGTTTATTGAAAGTTATCAAAAATATGCAAACAATAAAAATATATTTTTTAACTAGAGGCGTACTTCAAATCACGTAACTTCCAGAAAGATCGTTGTTGATATTAAAACGTATCGAATTTTTTCGTCATTTTGAAAATGAGTTGAATTTCTTTTTCATTCTGATAAACTGCTTCAAATAGTATATAATAAACTGTTTAAAGTTTATAACGATTGACGTTTGTGTTTTTGAATAAAGCATTAATTAATTTTTTCTATTTTAGTTCTTTACTGACTACGTTATGAAACTCATTTGGATTTCATAAAGCAACACTTTAAAGAACTCGAAATTTTATTTTGTTAGGTTGGTGACAACCATGTGACAGCAAAACCTTCACGCGTTATAAACATAACCTTCAAATTGTAAGTTCTAAAAATTAAGATTAATTAGCGCTAGCGCATTTTTCGCTACTTTGCGTAGCTCGGGTGGGGTGCAAGATAATTCTTATTCCATCTTATCTTCAAATCTTAGGTATTAAAAAAATTAAATCACTTTCAAACACAGCTTGCCTAAATTTTAATTTGACAGGAGTTTGAGTTGTTTAAAATTATTTTAAATGGTACCAACAGCCACATAACAAAAACAAAAAACAAAAAATTTTTCTAATGGATTATATTTTTAAATTAAAATATAAAATAAGGTTTAACTTTTTGGACCAAAATAGAAAAAATAGTATAAAATACACGTTTCATAAGACATTTAAGCGCACTTGTCCATTAGAAAACTCGCCGCAAGCGGCTCGTTTTCTAACTTGGACGCGTGCTCTAAAATCATGTATTATGAAACTTGTTTTTTAATATACTATTAAATTTTCCAAAAACTTATGGGGAGGAAAATAGGCAGATAAAGAAAAATAACTTTATATCACTGCAAGCACCACTGGTTCACAAAGTTTTCAAAAGTAAAAAATGTAAATTTGTATCATGTATGCTTATTGAAAGATATTAAATAATATAATAATTTAAAGAAATTGGATTTTTCGTTGTTGTCAGGCATTAAATTCATCATTTTCAAAATTTCGTAGCGGCCTTCGTTTTGAAGATAAAGCATTAGGACATAAAAACATTTTATTTGCCTACTTCAACTATATATTTTTTAATTTTAAACATAAAAACATGTCTAATTTCCGTTTCCAGTTCTGATTCCGCGTAAAACCTTACAAAGGGCTACCTGCTACCGAAATACTTCAACATACCAAATTTGATAAAGATCGCTAGAGGGGTTCCACAGATATAGGGGAATCAACCCATGCATCCACCCACCCACAGACAGACATTTTTCAAAAAACACTTTTTTGTGTTCTTTGCGCCCCAAAACGTGAATTTACGTTAAAATCTGAAACTCAAAAATTTATATGAAATCATAGCTGTTCATCCCTATCGGAACGTAAATAATACGAGAGACAAAAATTTGTAATGCTTAAGTTAATTTTTTTTTTCAATAAAACGCTTAAAAATTGTAGTGTAAACACCTGAGTAGCCTCGAATTAACCCATTGTTTTGAACAAATAAACTGTTAATGCTTTTGACTATTCAGTGCAGATTTATCAAATTTGAACATTGTGACAAACCGTTCCGAAGATGTAAAAAATAATTGCTTTTCTGGCATTTTTGAAGGGCTGTAACTTCGAAACAATATCTGTTTCCATATAAGTAAATTAGGCTAAATCGTTCTATTTTTTGTTCCAGTTTCTGCTCTATTAATTTGATTACATCTTATAAAACATATTGTATAATATATGCTAAATACATAAATTTAAGCAATTTTAACATTTATTACACTAAAATCTAACAATTTATTAAAACTATGTTCAGCTGTTATAAAAACGACCATTCACTTGCAAAAAATATTGAGCTTTCATCACCCCCAGTGTCCCTAAAACTCACCAAACGACAATAACAATAATTTATAAAAAATGCGAGAATAATTTTTTTGTAAATATAGAAGAATCCGTTATCTGCAAATGTCATTGGTTTTTCTGAAGGCACGCACATCTCGTTTTCAATGTTCAAAATATTCCAAATTTGGCTCTCTTCACATCGACTTATATGTCAATTCTTGCTGCTGTTTGTACATTATAGAGACTAATACAGATTACGCACAACTGTTATTGAAATATATAAAATTTTAAATTACAATTTAATTTAAAATACTCTGACGCTATCCTCTTGACGATTTCCTTATTTCACTTTTTAATATAAATATTAGATTAAAAAATGCACACCAATCTTGTTATTTCTCTAATTTTTTAAGGTAATTATAAGCTATCTCGCCTACAGTTCTTTACATCCACCTACTAACATAGGTTTTAAATAATTTCAGTATCGTAGTCAAAGTCTAATATATTTCATGATTAAGCAAAGACTTTAATCCTAAAACCAACATTTCAGGCTGTATTTTGAAATTTGTTTGAAATAACTGTTTGCATAAGTACGAAGTTGCGATGATGCCGTGCAAAAGTAACTACTGGCTATTTGCATTTTACCCGTATGAATCTCAATTTATTAGAAATAATTAATGAGTTTTTAAATAAACTTTTTGCAAAAACAACCAGTGTGTGTACAATTCAATTAAATTCGCATAATTCTACTTCACAGGATATTTTGTGTACCGGCTTGTAAATTGAGATAGGATTTAAATTTAATGTGTAAATAAATCTCCTATCTCATAAGTGCTTTTATTGGACAAAATTCGTTTTTTCGGCAATCGTGCGAATCTATCTAATCTACTACAGACAAAACGTGACACGAGGGATTGTCCACCTTTTAATCAAACAGATCAATACTAATTTAATTGTAACAAATATGAGTTTCGTGGCATTTGTAGTTATTGTTTTGATTTCCCAATGAAAACTGTTAATAATATATAAAATACAAACACGTATTTAAAACAGTACTGTCTTTTAATGCTGTGTAAGAATTTTTTTATGTTATGCAATATACGTACTTCATTACGTAAATACAAACAAGTAGGTAGGTACTTAATACCCACGTAATTAGTAATGAAAAGCTATTTTTGGACTAGCGTTTACAGTTGTTCAATTATGACATCAGCTGAGCACATTCAAAAGGATAGACTGAAATAATGCATTTGTAATATACGATAGAGTGCTTAATAAAACCATGTTCTTCCCAACTTTCAACCTTAGAAAAAAATATTAAAATTTTGTTTTGTACTTTAGAATTGACAATAACATTGTAGAAAATACCTGTAATGAAAAATTCAGACAAATTTTCTTTTTTTAGTAAAAAATATTTGCGAGTTCTAATCAGAAATTGAATTATTTCTTTAGTTTACTAATATTTTTCTCAATAATTGTCAAGAGTTATTTTTTGTGAGGTGTGCGGGTCTAAATCAACACTTTTACTCGCGTTTCAGTACCTACAAAATTAATAACGCCCTTATTGCTTTAAACTTTGTATACTACGACTTGTGAACTCGTGACAGGTGTATTGAAATTTAAGGCAGTGTAAAACAACTATTTCCTTCCTGCTAGCTTAGTTCAAGTGTTCAAGAACATCTACCAAGTTTCAACGCTGTTTCACTCCATTATATATATCTCTCTGATTTCAAGACGTTTCGCAAATGCTGTGCTTAAAGGGCCGACATTTATTACTAATTTTATATATTGTTTTATTCTCGAGAATGTGTAAATTGTAGGCAAGTTTATTTGTATATAAAAATCAGTGACAAGTTGTTAAACAAATAATTGTTTATGTTCAGACCAGGGGCGTTCCGTGGTTTGAAAATTTGGGTACGCAATAGCAAGAGGTATTTAACATCAAGATTAAAAAGTTAAAGAAAAACCACAGCAGCTCCAATTTACCAAGACCTCTTGTTAAATGAATGAATTTACGCATAAAATCCCTATTAAATTTCACTTTGTTATTAATTTAAAGACCGCACGTTTAGTCGCAGAAGAACAAAAATTTCGTTAAATTTCAATAAATTAACAGAAAGCATGGGCGTACTCAAATCCATTAAGTTATACGTGAAACATATTGGACAAGAGAACTAATTTTTCGAATGAGAATTTAGAAAGAGTTGTTGTGTACTGCAACTTTTAAGTTTTTAAGAAAAAGATTATAAATTAGCGATTCAAAAAATGTATCCCAATACCCTAACTTCGTTCGATACAATTAAATATGCTTCGATCCCATATTTTGGTGACAAATCAGAAAAAAAATGCTAAAATTATAAACAAAACAAATAAATATAAAGTAAGCTTTAAAACAACTAGGAACATCTTAAATACTTTGTTTAATGCTAAATCAAAAACAGACGATTTGCTAAAATCAGGTATTTACAAATTAAATTGTTCGCATTGTAATTCGATTTATATAGGCCAGACAATTAGAAATTTTGATATTAGGTATAAGGAACACGTACGTTGTTACAAATACAAACACCCACATAAATCCAATTACGCTAAACACTTACTAGAACAAAATCATTCAATGACATCTAATAACACTATAAAATGTTTACACTTTTGTGATGATAAACGTAAATTAGATATACTAGAAGCTTTTGAAATTCACAAACATTTAAAAACTGTACCGTTAATGAATGACCAAATTGATCTCTTAAATTCTCCTCTACTGGACTATAACAACACTAACTGATTACTTTTTAACCTTTGACAATGGCATGTAAACACGCCGAAATACGTATAAGGTTAAAATAAATAGATATTGTTAAAGTGATTAAGTATTTTATATACAGATACTCATTAAAGTAAACCTTCGTCTGAAACGAAGTTAATGCGTGATTTGCCAAATAATTTTAATCTAACAGTTGCAGATAAAAGCTCTTTGATTGACGCACGTTTTTTAATTGCAGCTGGAAGATTTTTAAAACAGAGTATCCTGTTTCAGGCTATACTTTTGAGGGGTTAGATATAGATGAAAAGCAATTCCAGCAAAACAGTTTATTTTTAATATCGCTACCAGTTAGCCAGTTCATTCATTTATACCATTTAATATTAAGCATTCTTGATTTCTTTCTACTGTCTGTGTGTAACGGCCCTAGTCATTTTGAAGTACATCGCCCATAATTTTTTATTTCTATTTGTTTTACGTAAGAGTATCCACTAATTTTTTTTAAGAATCATGGAGCCGTGCGTGAGGACGACCCCATGATTCCCATCCCACCCCCTTATCCGGGCTCAGCACACTAAGTGCTCTTCACCGGTCTAACATGCCCCACCCCTGAAAGACATGCAACCCAACATACACACCTACATACACCACCATCCATGGACCCGTCGGATTAAACTTATTCAGAAAAATTACCGACGAGCAGTGGACTCGAACCTACTGCCATTGGGAGTCTAGTTTCAAAGCCTGGGACTTTAACCATTAGACCACCCGCCGGCCCAAATTTTTCTTGTAAAGGCTGGTCGACGAAAATTTACGTTTACAGCAAATTTACAAACTACGTAGGAAATAAGTAAACACACAATAGCTGCACGTTGCACCTAACTAGCACTGACCGGCGCAAGTAAAGTAACTACATAGGCCGTGCTTTTTGCGTTGTGAAATCCCTACTATTTCTTTGTATCTGTTCATCTGATCATTGTATTATTTGTATCAATGTGCATGCAAACGTATTAAGAATAATAGATTGGTTGATTGTAGTCGTTTGACACGATAAGCTCGGCTTTCGCGTATGCGATATTCTGTGCTCAATTTTTAATGTTACACGGTGGTGTTAAAATGTAAAACTGTGTATAAGTAACTTTTGTATACTTATAAGAAATATATAGAAAACAGAAAAGATGTCCGAAGATTGGAGGGTAGCCAGTATTTACAAGAGTCCAAAAAGTACAGACAAGTACACAAAATCCTTACAACCACAATTTGCAAAAGAATAGAGATCTACGTTAAAGACCTGACAGGAGAGTACCAAACCACCGATCAACTCTTTGTGACTCCACAAATTATTGAAAAAATATGAGAATTTGACATACCATCCATTAACTTCTTGTAGACTTCCGACAAGTTTATGATTGCATTAGTAAGGAAGCGCCCAGGTTTTGAAATACCAGCCAAGACAGTAAGAGTCGTCCAATCAGGTCAAATTAAAAAATTTGCTGACAGAAAGATTTGCAGCGGATAAAGGTTTAAGGCAAGAATATGGGTTTGCCCCGATACTATTTTACTTATTCCTTAAAAGGTTAGCAGCACCCTGGCGGATTTTGAAATACTAGTCAAACTCATACACCTAACTACGAAAGATTCGTCCAATCGAGCCAGGTTAAAAATTAGTTGACAGAAAGATTTGCAATGGATAAAGATTTAGGACAAGGAGATTGTTTTGCCCCAGTACTATGTTATTTATTCCTCAAAAGGTTATTAGAACCATACGGATTGGCACTACCGGCACCATTAGAAATATGTCCTACCAAATAATAGTAGATGCAGACTAACAGGCGCGAACAGAGCGTATAACGCAGTACAAAGCATTGTGAGATCCAAGCTAGTAGAAACTCAAAACTAATATTGTATAAAAGTACCAGTAAACCTTTAGTGAGTTTTGGGTATCGAAAGTAGACAATAACAACGAAAAGTGAGGAGCTATTCTTAAAGTTCGAACGAAAAATTTTGAGAAAAATTTTGGGACCGACTCAAGAAGAAAGCGTATATAGAGAATAAAGTACAACACCAAATCAAACAGACTGTATAAGGAAATGTACCCTACTTTCATAAAAATAATGCCACTTCAATGGGGTGCCACGTGGAACGCATAGAAGAAAAGATAATAACATGCAAAATATACGAACAAATTATGACTGGCCGTAGAAAACAGTATTAGTATGAGGGGGGCAATGCGACACCCTCCAAGAATATTGTGGCGGCACCTAACGTTAGCTTTATCTGCCACGGTCTTAGACGAATTAAGTTACGCTCAATCAGCTACCGGTCACCACATCAAGCTGTGAGCTCTAAATTCCCATTGGTGAAGGCAGAAATACCTAAATCTCTACTGATTCTGCAGGTCAATTCCCAAGCCGCATCAAGACGACCCTAACTTGCAGACGCTTACTATTACCACCCCGAGTCCTATGTCGTGTTAAGATGGGAACTGCTATTCCCTCGTAAGCTCGGACTTGGTCCGCGTAGCACCAGTCAATAAAGTCACTGGTTGGACTTTTCGGAATAGTCGAAGCTGCTCCTACCAGTTGGGCCACACGCAATATTCAGTACTGGTCGACTTCGAGCTGTACAGATAGGTCGGTAGCCGGTCTGATCATAGTCACCGGTACCTTAATAGGGTCGGGTGGCAAAAGCACAAGCCCTCTGGGCTGGGTCGACAGTTTGATAATGGGCGTGAGCAAACTATACCCCACTCTTAGAGCCCAGATCCCTAATACCAGCAGCCACGCCATTCGAATCTAGAGTTTACATTTACCTGGCTAAATCGTCAGCCTCAAACCGTTTAGTTTATCGCTTCAGCAATTTATAACCCTTAGAAGCACCCAGATGTAGTAGGCACATACTGAGAGCTAGGATAAATAAATATTTCTAATACATGTATTATATTTACTGTTAGTAAAAGTACCAAAATGTAAAAATCCATATAATTTTTGCATAGTATATAACAACCAGAGCGGCCGTAGCTTAGTAATTTTAAAAAGGTTGGGCCAGTATAGGTAACATACACGACATAAATTAAGATTTCGTGATAGTCTATGTAGGCTAGAATTTTTAATTATAAAAACATATTAAAACACGTGAACATTCTCATAAATGCTATATCATTCAGCGAAGCTTGCTGGCCGATACATAAGTTATCCCTAAAAGAAAGGCTAAACATTTTCAACCTAAATGTTTTTACTAATAAGCATGTTTTAGGGCCTTGGGAGACCGATAAACCGGACGCTGCAGTGGTGTCTGCGTGTGTCTGTATATCTGTCTGCCTGTGGGTCTGTAAACACCTTACAGCTCAGGCGCCTGAACACAGAGAATATTAATTTGGCTTCAGGATCGGTAATTGCAGTTGGATGAAACCGCAGGAGAATTATGTCGCCGAAGAGAAGGGTGGCTGGAGAAGGTGTACTACTCCAAAATAGACGCGCTCGAAAAAGAAACTTAGATTCATCTTTTACGCATGTCGAATAGCCGAATTGCGCAAACGCGATGCCCTTCTGCCCCCCACCAAAGACTTTTATGTTTAATTAAAAATTTACTAATTTCGGCTTCAAAATCGGCATGAGCATGTTAAATGACAATAGGAACAACTTTACATTGGGAAAGCACCACTGAGAGGTTTCTTTTTGGCCGTTTACCTAAACAGATTAATTAAGTAATCGTTAAAAAAACGAATGTATCAATAAATTAAAAATTTGCCAAATTTCCCAAAATTTTAGAATTTTTTTCAAATGACTTAGTGTTCTCATGACCAACCTTATTAAATTTTCAGATTTTCTAAACATTATTGAGCTAATAGCTAGCGCTGGAGGTCTACTGATATGTATAGTTGCCTTTTATCTGAATGGTTCGGGTTCAAATCACGAGGCTGGTGAAATGCATTAGGTACATGCACTTGTCGATGTGTCCTTGCTTAGAAGATATACAAAACTATAGAGTTTGTGTGAGACATGCTTGTTGCATGTTAAAGAATCTGACTCTGTAGGAGACGAAAGTTTGACTATATTTCCAGGTGCATACAGTTTTTCAGCACTTATTACAAACTTTCTCATACTGCATTAACAATTGTTATTTGTCAGTGCAGCAGCTTGTAAAAAATACTATGGTCGTCTACCGAGCGGCATCGGTGATAAGCCTTGGCAACAAATATAAACCGGCAATTAACAAATATCAACCAGTAAAAGCCGTAGACTATGTCCCCCGCTTTCTTTGTCTATTTTGTTTTAAAAAATAAGCTAATGAATTAGGTAGCGTAGCAGGCCAAAGATCGAAGTCCTAGTTTATATCTTCTATGTTTTAAATTCGAACACCTTTCCTTTCTCAACTGTCAGTGGCCGCGCATTCAGTAACATGTCTTACATCTCGACACAGGTTATTTATCTATATACTAGTAAATCTATTCTTCCACCCCCACCCCCCCGTCTCAACTTTTGGTAACCGTGCATTCAGTAACATCTCGACACATGTTATTTGTTTTGTTTGCGGGTTCCGATTATCTAATCTATTACTATTTATCATTACACTTATTTCAATAAATTTGCTACAATTGTTTACGAGAAAAGCGTGGGGCATATTCCAGTTTTATAACATTTTTGCGCTAATTTAATATAGCTTGCGAACTTTATCTTTTTATACTCTTGATTAAGACAACTGCAGTTTTCGGGTTATTATCAATTTTGAGAATATAACAAAAAAAGAATGTCAGTCCGTTGCAGAGTGCCAACGATTTTGATAAAATTTAAAACGTAAAGATATGTTAAAAATTTCATCAGAAAATAATTATAAGCAATCAGAAATCGAGAGCGTAAGTTTGCATGTTTTTAGGTTTCATTTTTTCAGAAATAAATATTAGAAATATGAAACCAAAATCCGGTAGAACTTAAAAATTGTATTTGAATACAATGTTTGAACATGACACAGTTTTTATAATTTATTAGCTGACAGAGATAAGGATGGAATTTAATTTGATTTTTATTATGTATACGTCCTAAGTACAACTTGATATGGCATCTTACAATTATTTTAATCATAACATATTGAAACTTTACCCGATAAAACCATTAAAAAATTGCTTTGGATTGTCTACTGCATTTTAACATAATACACGGATACATCTGAATAATATGAAAAAATATTTTCCACTGCATTTGGATGAAATCATGAAAAAGTTGAACGTGATTTAAGAGTTATTCAGTAACAGATCCTACCGACGCTACTGTAAAAGCGGGAACAGTATTCGACGCAGTTTTTAGTTGTTATGCCTTTAAAACTATTTTGTGTTACAAGTTTTTAAATTATTTACAATGAAAGCAATGAAATTAATCCTTTGAGTAAATCGTGATTTCACGAATTTTCAACTGAAATTGCCACATTTCATTTGTTACAGTATGCAATTAAGTTTACTTTTAAGTTTCAAAGAAAAATATTCAGCCATAACAAAATGACAATGTTTGAAGATAAAGAAGTCTATTTAACAAAACTAAGAATTAAAGCTCAAATTAATTAAATTAAGTGTTCGAAATGTTTACCATTCACTTCTTGGCACATAAAAAGTCGGTTATGAAATTCCTACCTTACATTTTCATAAGTTTTTGGAGTGATATTTCTGCAAACTTCTGTAATGCGTTGCTCCAGTTCTTCAATTGTTTCTGGACGGGTTCTGTACAACTTCGATTTCAGATATCCCCCTAGAAAAATACATAAGGGAGTTAAATCTGAGGAGCGAGCCAGCTATTCTACAGGCCCCCGCCTACCGCTCCATCTTCCAAGAAAATGTCCGCTGAGAAAGTCAGAAACAGGCCTATAATAATGAGGCGGCGCACCGTCTTGTTGGAACATAATGTTTTCAATATTATTTCAAGCCACCTGAGATATTTCTGGGAAAATTTAGTCCTGCAAATAAAACAGTGGACTACTGGATAAGAAAATCAAAACAATTTTGAACTGAGTGAGTCCATTTGTTTACAATCCGCCATTTTGTTATGGCTCAATATTTTTCTTTGAAACTCTAGGATCAGACGCAGTATTAGAGGACCTTTCAAATGAGGTGTAGATTTGCCAGGTGTAGGTGGTGGTTCTGGGGTTGTAGTTGAATCAGTAGGTGGTGGTGGGGGTGTAGGTGTTATAGATGGAGGTTCGCCAACAACATCGGTATCCGTAGCAGAACGTCCTCGAGGACCACAATTACCATTTGCGGGATTGGCATTGTTATCGAGTAGTTGGATAGGAATTGTACCATTGGTAGCTAAGGTACGCGTATTAAAAAGATTACGAGCATGGTGATTAGAGGGTCGTAAAACGTTACCTACAATAGAACCGATTTTATAATGGGGATTAATATAATCTACTTCAGGTTGAATTTTACTGCGAACGTATTGGCCGGGATGACCATTAGTAACCGTAACAGACATTTCAGCTGTAATAATAAATTCCCATTGAGCTTTAACGATATCATGTTCGTTACCGATATTACGTAAATTATACATACCAAAAGCAAAACGAGGCATGCGTTTGGGAAAGCGTGGATTTTGAATGTTGTAATCAAGATGATTTTCAACATAAGTGTGATCACCCGAATCATTCCAATAAATGCCGTAAGTATGTTCCTTATCTATTTCGTTGGTATTTTGAGTATGTACAAATTTTTTGGTATGAAGAATACTGGGATCGCCAATGATGCGAGTGGGATTAATTGTGGTATAAGTTGAATGATGAAATAGTAAACCATTTGTAGGTTTATAAGAGTGTTGAAATGCTAAACCCAAATGATTAGATCCGTTAATACAATTTTGAAAAAACATAGTTAATTGTGGTTCGTTAGGTTTTTCGCGTAGTGCATCAACCCAATCGTCATTGACATCACAACGTTGAGGACAGGGCAAAAGAATTTCAAGTGGATTATCAAATTCACGTGTTTCAAATTGAGCTGTGATGTTAGGAAAACGATTTTGATTCCAAGGTTGAGCAGAAGGAGGAGGATAAATAGAATCACCGCGACATTGATCTAAAATATGATTAATTTTATCGGCTTTTGTGTTTGTTAAATAATGTTGATCGATATTAAATAAATCTACAAGCATCATTTGAACATTGGCATTAGCTGTAGTGGCAACACCCGCATTAGTTTCAAAAGGTAAACGAACACCTAGGGTGTGGACGGCGACGTTAACTTCATTGCATATAACCGAAGTGAATTGAGTACGGAGGAGTTCGAGTTCACGCGGAGATAAATAAAATTGTATTCGGTCCCAAGGTATATCGTGAGAGCTACCAGGTATAAGGTGAATATAAGGATCAGTATTAATGCCGTCGTTATAGGCGTTAGTTTTACTTGTCTGCATAAAGAAACGATATTCCTTACGATACGTAAATGTAGATGTGTTTGTTGGTTGAGGTTGTCCGTGATAGATGATGACGCTGGGGGACGACATAGCAGACATCCCTGCTCCAGGTCCTGGTCCTGCTCGTGTGACACGTTCATGATCGTTGCTTTCCATGCTGGTGGTAGATGCGCTTAAGGAGGGGGGGTGTAGACGTTATCGTCTGTGTTTGAATCCGGCGACCGAGGATTCGGGGTCGGTGGGCGTCGACGCTTTGCGGAATTTGTTCCTGGCATAGAAGGGTACAAGACTCCTGTGATGGTTTCGGTGGCGTACTTGGCGGAGAGGCCGAGTGTTCCAGCAAGAGACGGTAGGTTCGGATGGTGGACAAAATCGTTTGCAAATCGTGAAATAGCGTGTCGATCTGCGTTTCTAATTTCGTCAGATGTGTTAGCGGCATGGTAAGATTGATCGTGTAATTGAGCTATGCGATCAGCATCATCTACAGGTGGTCCTTGATGAAGTTGATTTCCGGGTCCCAAATATTTGTGACCGGGATACAGTAGTTTCTGGAAGTAATACGAGTATATTTATTATTACGAACCGAAATTAGTAGTGTTATAAATAATCGTATTACTTACCATAGACGTCTACAGTTGTTCAGTTGCCCACGAAACTAATAATGGCCAACATAATGGATGTGGTTTCTTTATATACGTTGCTAAGTGGGAACAAGTTTTCCAGGTATAGCGAATCATGCGTTGGTTGAATGCGTCATTGCTGGGAAAAACGTGATTATTACTCATGATAATTATAGGTGTTCGATAAATATTGACATCATCCTTGAACTTTATTTTAGCCGGACACGGATCGCCAGCAAACAACATTTTGATGGTGTCATGGGCAGCTGACTCACAATTAGGTTCGTTCCATATTAGAATTCGTCGGTCGTAACAATCTTGTAGTGAAAAGTTTTGGGTGCGGTTGAAATTAGCAATTTGTCCAATGTTAATGTAAAATGAGGTAATTGTGTCGATGAAGTAATTTTTTCCAGCACTGGGTGGAGATACAATTTCGAAACAATTTCGTTTGGGTTTATTTTTTTCCAATAAGTCGTAGAGTTCAATAATAAATTGTGCAGTAAAAATATTAAGTTCTGTATCTGTTGCAATGGCGTAATCGTAGCATTGGAATTTTAATAAATACAATAACACGTCGAAGGAATAATCGATGGAATAATAAAAATTTTCAATAGAAGTTGTTAATGAGTAAAAAATGGGATTTGTAATAGAATGCAGTTTATTGAAATCGTCAAAAGTATAAGTAGTTAATTTGGATTTTAATAAATTGATTACAGTACGTACCATTTTGTCTTCATCGGAATTATAACGATAAATAGACGATTTCCACGCTTTCGTACGTGTTATTGCATTTAAAGGAACACACAAATTTTGAAGTATAAAATTTTCTAACTCTTGGGGATCCACTTTTTTTCGCCATTTGGGTGTTGGGAGAGTTGTTGAATCCATTGATTTATTATCGTTAGAAATTGTTGATAATTGTCGTTTGGCAGACCCATTTTTATTCGATAAATTGCTGTCCTCCAACGTTCTTTGTCTGGGGCGGTCATATAATCTGTCATGGGGTACAAATTTAATTCCAGAAAGACATTTGACGGTTCCCCAGGAGCTGTTAATTTCAATAATCCATCGGTCTCCTTGATTGAGATAGAGGAAGATGTTTTCCCAATCATAATTTTGGATTTCGCTAATTGCAATGTTTCGTGATTTTTTTCGTTCAAAGTGAAAAGGGGTTCCAAAACATTTGCATTCCCGGTTGGTCCACTTACAGCAGTGGATGATGTGAAAGTGTTCGAAACGGGGTTGGTTGTGGACGGCAATGATTCCAAGAACATTTTTTGTTGCAGCTCGAACTGCAGCTTTATATATTTCATGAAATTCTGTATTGTTGTTAAATCGAATGACTTCATGGATGTACTTACATCCTCTTGAATCAAATTTAACCATTCCGTCAATGATTGGGCGCAAAGAAGTTTCACATCCACTGCAAATTGAAGTTGTTCGGACGTCATAGTGTCGGTTATATCGGAAAGGTTCATATTGAACCCGGGAGTCGTGTCCTCCTTCAGAAGAAGGCTCCTCAATAAATGCAAGAGAACAGTGTGTAGTCTGCTGTCGCGAGAAAGACGTTTCTTCTTTTTCTGTTTAAATAAAATTTCAAAATGGCGCCCAGTCGCCATTTTAGAGGATACAAAATTTTAATATAGTCTGAAAATAGTATTTAATTTCCCATTACAGCACACCAAATTTTGTGAAAAAATATCAAGTCGTTCAAAAGTTAGTTGGGGGGGGGGGGGTTACTTTATGGACACAGTGTAGATCTTTAATAAAATATATCGTCAATCAGGTCAGATCAGATACTTCTGAACTTTTTAAAAATAATATCGATAACAAGAAACTGGGAACGTTGTGGTATCTTACAATGGTATTGCCACGGAAAATAACAGTAAAAAGGAGGACCAGGGAGACAACGAATGTTATCGTTTAAAAACCTGCGACAATAGTACCACAAAACAACAACAGAGTTTTTCAGGGCAGCAGTTAATAAAGCAAGAATAGCCATTATTATTATTTACATTTTTTGGTTTAGTGCGTCGTCATTTGAGAATTACACTCTGCATAATCAAGTAAGGACCTACCTGTAGCTTATCTGCCTGTACAAGCATTTCCTCTAAATGTTTGAGTCATAGTGAATCAAGGCTTGTGTGCTTAGATTGTGGGGCGGATAAGGATTTGACCCTAACTAACGTTTCGCAAGACATTGCAGCTTGCATCTTTAATGTGATCAGATCACTGGTTCAAACAATCTAAGCAGACGTAGGTCTAGCACTTGCCGTTGTCCAGACACACAAGGTAGAAGCACAAACACACGGTCCCATTTAGGCACACAAAGCCCACGAACCATTACGGATCATAACATTTAAAGCAAATACTTGTAAAGGCAGGCAAGCTAGAGGTCGGTCTTTACCTGATTGTGCTGGGTGTAAACCCAAACTAACGGCGCGATCTAAGACGAAAGTATTATTTATTTAAAAAAATTTTAATTGAAAATTTAAAGGGACGTGGTATAACCTTATTTGACACTGGCAACTAGAAAAGTGGTCTTTAAGTACTACTTGCGTTGACAATGCGACGCGTCGGTGGAAGGATGCGATACGTAGCAGTGGAAAGAAATAAGCTGAGCAAGAAGGAGTAAATTTTATTACTCTGGTTAATATAATTTTTTTAAATCTATGGTATTCAAAATATCGTAATGTACGAGTATTGCTTTTGAGTCTGTCAAGTTTATTGAAAATTAAAAACAATATTTTGAATTGATTGTGTGGTAGGTACATTATTATAAATATTTAACTATCAAAAATTTTTAGTATAATAAAAAAATAGAACACTTGGTATTTGTTTCACATTGTGAAACAAATACCAAGTGTTTTATTTTATTGTTACAACATTAACTTTTAATAGTTAAATATTTATTAAAAATAATTTATGTCCGACTCAGTCGAGGCGAATACAATAATAGGGTGATTAGGAAACATCTCGAATTAATATTAGTTTATGAAGAACCATGAAGAAACCTGGTTTTTCGATATTCTACACCCTTAAAACGTACTTATCCGTCAAAATCTTAACTTCCGAAATTTTGCAGAATACAATACCTGCCTTTAGCTACTTAAACTCCGTATAACGAAGAAGGTAAATAAAAACGAGCAAAGTACGGCGCGCGGCGTCTGGACTTTCCCATACTTTAAAAAAGCTTGAGATATTTTTAAAAAGATTTTATCAAATACTATCACGTTTAAATGTTGTTAAAGTATCGTCGCATTACTTTACAGGTAATTTTTAAATTTTTTGTGTTTCTAAGTGGAATCCTACATTTATAACAAATGTTTTTAAATGTAATAACTTTATATGTTTTCACTGTTTAAAAGAGAATTTAAACGTATACGTAAGTTATCTCACTGATCATTGTACACTGTAATTAAGGGTTGACTTTTTTAAATACTACCTATCCTACTCTATGCTTGGGGACGAAACATCCTTCTTCTTTTACTGTTTCCCCTGTAGGAGTTATCCGCCATAGCCTTCGATCGTTCCAGTTGCCAACATGGGATTTCCATTTAAGTGCAGGTCTACCTCTTTCTACTTTTCCATACTTCTAGTAAGATAAGTTATGATTTCATGCAAATTTTCAAATTAAGATTTTAACGGAAATGTGCGTTTATTTACTTTCCCATACCTTCGGTATAGGAAAGTATTGATTTCGCGAAAATTTTCAAAATCGATATTTGAACGGAAACACACGTTTTAAACTTTTTTATCGAACCCCCTTCCTTTACCTAAAATGGCGGCAGCTACGATTGTTTGAAAATCTTGACTTTAACGTCCATTTACTCAAACAGTAGTTGTCTGATCAAGATAAACCACAATTTGTTTAAGAGACTTTTGTGGGTAGTATACAAAGAAACAAAATTAATTTTGAAAATCAGAAAGCGATCACAATGGTGCTTTACCAAAATTTGAAAATTTCAAAAGATTATTTTTTAAAAACTACCAACGCAATTTTTTTTTAAATCTAAAACTAAAGATTGGCTACAATTTGATTAATTATTTGCTGAAATATATAATTTCACTGTAACATTTTCTAGGAATTTTGGAAAATCCAAAATGGCTAACTCTTTATTTATTAAACGGGGTTCGAAAATAAACATTTTTTTTAAGAGAATTGCTCATAATAGAAGTATTTAGTGATGACGTAGGTAGTGGGAGCTGAAAACATGTCACGATCCAAACAACTCGCCTAGTAACTGTTGCTATAAGCGTTATATGCGAAATTGGTCTTTATTGTTAAACACGTTAAGAGCTGTTGATTGAGCTATTTGTGGTATTTAGTCTAACTGAAACTATTTTAATTATTATTTAATTACTGTTAAGCCCAGGAGGTTGTAAAAACTAGAAAGTGTTCATAGTTTTCCTGTATTTGAAGTGTTAGTAAAGATGGCTCAAAAGCACGTGTTAAAGTTATCTTCTATGAATAACTACTTCAAAGATGAGATGAAACTCATAGAAAAAGGCGAAAATGCGTTAGAGTCGGGGCATGTTTTGAACATGAAGTACAATGACGACACAAAAACTATTAATGGTTCAGTGCATGCTAGCATGAAAGACAAAATTTATAAAGTTGAGGTAAGTTACATTTATTTTTAATACTGGCAACTTATCCTAACCTAACTAAATGAAATTGATTAAAAATACTAAATAATTCGATATTATCTCTGTTTATTTCATAGATATTTTTGGATGGGGCTAAAAATGTAATTAAGTCGACGTGTACATGTCCACGCGGTCAGCTTTCCTGCCACCATGTGTCAGCAATGGGGTTGTTCGCACATTATAATGTATCGGTGACTGATCAATCCTGCAGCTGGTCTGCACCAAAGCAAAGTGCTCTTGAGCAGGTGGTAAAAACTATCGATGAGATATTTCCACCAACAAGAGAGTACAGAGCTTCGAAAAGGGATGTTACGGAGCAGGAAATTGAACATCTTCGAGAACAATTGGCATCGTTTGGTGGTTCAGTAGGCTTTACCTGGCTCTTAGCCCCCAAACTCACATCACAGGAGGAAAATGTGGTAGTAAATATTCTTAATTGCAGTGAACATATTGATTTATTATAACTACAAAGTATTTATACAGAATTTAACAATAATAATACATTGAAATACAGGTTGTGCTAATAAATTGTCATATAAAACCAATAAATTATGGAAAATTTACATGTGTAGTTTCATTGTACTGTAAAATGCATTTAATATAATATTAATTTTAAAACGCACTTGTTACCTACTAAAAATCACATGTCTAGTCTTCGGGTTACATTATGCTCGAATATTGTTGGCCCGTTGTTCTTTAACCCATCTTTAAAATGGCAACTGCACAATCTCGAACCATTATTGGGTTCTTTGTCTGCTCTCCTAAACGCATAAAATTACAAAAATACTGAGTAACGTCCTCAAAACTTAAAAATCTGATATTTAAAAAAGTATCAACATAACCTAGTTTTTACCTTGTAGGTTTTATCCACCGTCGCCTTTCCGCTGGATCCTTTGGAAACGTAAAAAACTTACACGTATGTTTTTCATTATAGTGCTTGCAATCTGGCGCAAAACACATCATTTTTAATGCACAAAATTAGGTTTTATTAAAAAAAAAACAGAAGTTCAATGTTCGTAAACCTTAAGCTACACGCATTACACGGCTCCTTAATGAACTCTGTAAATAAAGCTCAGAATTGACTGTCACACTTGCAAGCCCGTTACCGTGCAAGTTGTTTGGATCGCAAAGTGGTTGCTAACAGGTCACACTACGTCACACTAAATGCTTCTATAACTAGTAGAACCAAAATCTAATGTTGGTTTTAGGTACTTTTATACTTGTTGCCTCTACTGTAGAAAATGTAAATTTCAAATATTTGAAATTTTCAAAATGATATTTCTCAAAAACTGTCTATATGTTTTTGTTTAAACTTTGTAGTCCTATAGAGCCAAACATAGACTACAATTTGGGTTCTGCTGAATATCATAATTCCACTGTGGCACCTTCTATAAATTTTTGGATGTCGAAAATATCTACCTCTTCATTTAATAAAAAGAAACCAGTAATTAACTTCTGCTTAAGAAAAATCTCTCATGTTGACTAGTACAACTAAAATTCAATGTTACTTTTCCGAAAATTTTATTTTTGGTGGGGCTACATGTCTCATTTTTTCTAAATTTTGACCGAAAACATAGGTTACGATTGGCTACTATAAGAAATAAAAATTCCATATTGTTGAAACTTAAAAGACATTTAACTCACAAATATTTTATACTTGGCAAGTTATGATCAGAGCATTTTTACTAAAACGGCATTATTATCGCTGATGTTACAAACTTCCAACAAAGTATGGATGGTATGGAGGGTTGCCTATACTGTATAGCTTTCATTCTTAGAAAATTAACAGACGGTGGAATGTACGTTATAATTAAATTTACAGTTTTGCAAATACGGTAAGTATTAATATCTCGTATGGGAAAGTCTACTCAAAGTTAACACTTCAACTTTACTTGCCTCGTGCTGACCATTGCATTAACTTGTTAGGCCGTCTCCTTTCTTGCATGCGTTCAACGTAACCATACTATTCTAGAGCTTTATTTTCTTGGATTTTGGTAACAGAGCATGTTGTACGATACAAACTGGATGCAACAGTTTGAAAATTTATAAGAATTTATTTTGTTGCATTGGTTAGAAGAAAATGCCCTGGAAGCGCTGCAAGTGGACATTTGTACGCGCAGTGACCATCACGAGATGCAGTGCGGGGAGAAATTAAATTTCAATTCGAGGTCCCTTCTCTCGGTCCCCAAGTATAAAACCACTGAACGGGCCCAGTCAAGAAGACCTAACTCGAATTTCTAGTTATTTATGTTATTTGCTAGAATCGGATTCCGTTTATGTAAAATGTTTCATGAATGGAACCGTGATTTTTTAATTCCACACAACCCTGTAAATATTTAAACTTCCTAGTAGTTTCCCACCGTGAATTTCTTTAATTGTTTTACATTAAAGTAATTAAAGCTAGTAAAAGAAAGTAGTAATTATAATTTAACGCAGTTACCTGAAAAATTCGTTTCCAACACACAATCACAAATCATTTTAATTCCAGCCGATTCTAGTTGCAACCAGTATTTATCCATTAAAATTTCAAAATCGGATTTTTTCCGTCTTATAACTATACTTTTAGCTGATAACCTTATTTTTGTAATCACTCAATTAAACTGATTAAGTAAACGACCACAAGGAAAACTGTCAGTGTTTTCTTATGGAATGGAAAGTCGTTCCTATTGTCTTTTAACACTCTCGTGCCGATTTTGAAACCGAAATTTGTAAATTAAAAAAAAATTGATGGTGAGGGGCAATGGGGGGCGATAGGGAAATCGCGTTTGCACAAATCGGTTATTCGACATGCATAGTATACGAATTCAAAGTTCGTTTTCCGGCGCGTTTATTTTGACATAGAGCACCCCTCCCCTATCCCTCGTATTTTGGCGGACCAACACTTTTGCAGCGTCCACTTTATCGCTCTCCCAAAGCCCTAAAACCTGTTTATGGGTCAAAATGTTTAGGTTAAAAATGTTTGGCATAAAAGTATCTTTATTTTAGGCATAACTCGCACATCGGCCGGTAAACCCAAAGCGAAAAAAGAAAAACTTTGCTGAATGAGCGCATTTGCTCCAAATCCAACCTGACGAACACAATACCTTCCTTTATAGCTATACTTCGTATAGCTTCCGACTTTTGTTTTGCTACTTAGCTTGAACAAGGGACATTCAAATTTTGAAGTATCTACAGGGTGTAAACTTCAATTCTGCTCACCACTGGGATCTCGGAAACGGTAAGAGATAGAAGGTCCGTTAAACGAGGAAAAAGTTGCCTAGTTGGGAGGTCACTTTAAAAATTTAAGAAAAATTCATAGATTACTAGATACAGACATAAACTAATATTTGACGTTTTCTCCGTTTACTTGCAACTTTTTTATATATAAACTTTAAGAATTCAGTTTTGCAGTGATAGTTTAACACATAAGAAGAAATTTACTGATGTAACCGGAATGTTTTTGAGGTTCACCGTTTTTAGCAGAGATGGTTAACGTTTTTTACTTATGGCTGGTACATCAAATTTTTACATACATGGCCGTACGGCCAATATGTTTTTATAATTAGGTGATCAAAGCAATACCGATGTAAACATTGGAAATTACAGTATTATTTTTAGGTAGAAATTGGCATCTTAAGTTAGCCACATATCATTCGATTAATTATTATTTCTAGCTGCAATGTCATAGCATGTTTAACGCTATTAAATTATTATTTTTTGACAATCAGATTAGAACTTTATTTAAGTATTGTGCAAAGATTATATTTCATTTCGAAAAATTTAACGTTGTATTACTGTTTATATCTTCAATAATATTGCTATCCGAAAACATTTGTTCCAGTACAATTCATTCATAGGTCTCCTGAGAAATTCGGTTCGGAGAAATTATTTCCCGTAGTAATTTTATCTCTACTAAATTAAATATATTTTTAATGAAACGTGATAAAACACTAAGGTTTGATTGAGCCTAATTAGTTATGAGCTTAGAAAAAAGTTACCCGAAGGTAAATAAATCTATTACTGTATAATAATATTAATAATAATATTCGCTGAAGTAATCATGAGGGCTGAATAACTGTAGAAGATGACTTATAAGAGTTGACCCTGCAAGAATTATTGCAAAATAAACAGACTGCGTCTGCATTAAATCATCAAAAAATTTGTTTTTTTAAGAATTCGTGCGCAGGACACTACTCTCTATCACATGATATACGAGTACATGATAAAATACAACATTATAAAGTTCTCGTCTTCGCTGATGATAAATATTTTCAGGAAAGTCAGATTAGAATATGACTGTAATTTATTGCAAGGAGATATCAATGCAGTCTCAAGGTGTAGTCTAGATACTTTTTATTATTTTATGTGAATAAATGTGAAGTGATTACATCTACCTTACTAAATATTAAAATCTGATGAAGTACTAAGCAATATGATTTTGGAAAGCGTTAAAAATAACAGGGATGTGTGTGTGACTTTTAATTCAACTTTGAGCTGGAATGGCGCTATTAAAGCTATCGTAAATATTTCATTAATAAATCTTGGCTCCATAACATGAACTATATACGAATTTATTAGTACGAAACTAAATCATTTTTTTGTATGATTTGGTCACAATTGTAATTTGTTTGTAATGTCTGGAATTTGTCTACTAAAATAATTTAGCAGAAAATTAGAACAGTTTAAAATTAAAGTCCCACAGGGAAGTATAATAGGACCTATGCTATATCTTCTTTGTGTATCAGATCTACCAACAACACCAAAAACTCTAGTAGGAACTTCTGAAGACGGCACAGCCATTTTAGCTTCTGGCTAGAATAGTTTTAGGCAAGTTTTCGAAATTAATTTTTTGAAATGTTTTAATGGAAACTTCATACGCAAACTTTCCAAAATATGGAAACTCAAAAGAAACATTGAGTATTTCTTAGTCTAGAGTTGCAACTTGCAAATTGCAATTGCAGAAACAGTTAACGTAAACCTTTATTACCTACTGTTCGAGAATTTAGAGTATAATTAATACATTAATACATAAAAAAATAAGCAAGCTGTGTCGAGATTTACGACATGTACTAAATGCTCCCAGAGGCAAATACCTATTTGTTTAGCTTACAGGCCTTTAAGAGTGAATATTATTATCCGTTTTAGAAACAATGTGAACCATACATGTTTTTGCCTAAATAGCGTCATGTAAGTATTTTTAAACTACGTCGCCTATTTTTGGCGACGATTTAGGTTGTTACGTCTAATTTTTTGTTTTATGCTTATTTTGGTACTACTTTTATTAATGTTTTCATTAAAGTAGAGATTTAAATTTGCCGCCATCTGCATAAGAATCAACCAAATCGTTACGTATAATCCCGTGTTCTCGAGGTTGGTAAAGTAAGTTTTTAGTTTATTGAAACAATAATATTCTTGTTAACTTTGCTAGAGTGTGACGGATATTAACAGCACTTTGCTGTTCCCAAGCCCGTGTAAAGGAAGAGGGTTGGCCGTAGCGCTAACAACTCTACCCCGTAAAAAATTCATTTGTTACGAAAGCTAATCAAATAGCAAGCCGGATGGAACTAAGGAAAGGAGTGAAGCAACGAAGAAAGGAGAACGATTTGGTATTAGCTACTTGGAACATTAGAAACATTATACAAAACCGATGCCTCTCACTACTAGGCTACGCTACTAGACCAACTTAAGGAATATAAAACACACATAACATTACTACAAGAAATAAGATGAAAGAGGAAAGAAATAATTGAGTTAAAAAAACAAATAATATTTAATAGTGGGCACCGAGTAACCACGTTAAGAACAAGATTCGTAGTGGATAAGAAAATTAGGCTTTAAATAACAGACTTCAATGCAATAAATGAAAGATTGTACACAATACGTTTAAGAAGAATATTATTTAATGTTACAATAATCAACACACATGCACCAACAGAACATACAGTGAAAGATAAATTCTATGAAGACCTTAAAGGAACCAACAACGACACACCAACACACATTGTAAAGTGATAGTAGGAGACCTCACTGCCAAAACCGGAAAAGAAAAGTGCAATAAACCCACAACTGGAAAGCATAGCAAGCACGACGTTAGCACTGATAACAAAATGAGAGAAGTAAACGTTGCCATCGGCAAAACCATAGTAATAAAAAGTACGTACTTGGAACACAACAAAAATTATAAGCAGACATGGACTTTCCTGAACCAAGAAACCAGGAACCAAATCGATCACGTATTAATAGATTTTATACACGCTTCAGACATACGAGGCGTTAAGAGCTGCAGCGCCGCGGACGCAGATTCAGATCATAATATGGTGAAAGTAAAATACGGCCAGAAGATAAGCGTGGTTATACAGAATAAAAGTGAGACAACAGAAAAATATAAAATTCAAGTTCTAAACGAGGAAAACACAACAGACAGATATTAGCAAGAGATAAAGAAAATAGCACTTAGGAAAATATAAAACCAACAAGAAGAACGGATGGCACGACAAAGAGTGTAAAGAGAAGATCGGAGCCAGAAATAAAGCAAGGAAGAAAATGATACATAAAGCCGATCTAGCGTAGAGGAATACCAACAAAACAGAAGAGAAGTCCATAATACATGTAAAGGAAATAAAACAAGAAGAAAGGAAAAAGCTCCAAGGGATTGAGAAACAGTACGGGAAAAGTGAAGTACCCAAATTTTATCAAAAAGTGAAAGCCAAAAAACATATTCCAGACCATAACAACAGTTGGTTCTTATTTACTCGACTCGAGTTTCAACCATCTCGGTTATCTTCTTTTAATAGTTAAATATTTATTAATAGTATAACATTAAAGGGGAATTATACTAGTAACGCCCTCTATGATGTGCGGCGAGGAAAAGTTGCAAAGCAACAAACCGGCAAAGTTGCGATCGGAACCTGCTAAGCAGGTATCTACGATCGCACCGACCTCTAAGCACAAAACACAGAAATGCCCCCGCACATCATAGAGGGCGTTACTAGTGTAATTCCCCTTTAATGTTATACTTTCTGGCATATATCTGCTTGTTTGCTTTTGGTTTCAATTATGGTTAGAATTATGTCCACCTGATGAGTTCAAATAAGAACGAAACATGTAGTGGTCTATTCTAGCCATAATTGAAACCAAATCTCTTCTTTCTTATTTATTAATAGTGTTTCACCATGTGCCTACCACACAATCAATTTTAAATATTAGTCAGAATAGTTACAATTACAATATAAGAAACTACAAGCAAAGTGAAAATTGAGGAGAAACTAACAGAAGACTTTACAATAAATCAAGGAATAAGACAGGAAGACTCCTTTGCACTAACTTTCTTTAACTTGGTCCCAGAAAGAGCTGTACGAAAAATAAATATAAATCCAGGCGGCACAATTTATGACAAAAGCATCCAGTACCTAGCATACGCGGATGACGTAGTAATAATAGCACGAAATAAAGAAGCATTAACAGCGGAATATCCAGAAGTAGAAAAGGAAGCTGAAAAAGCAGGACTCAAAGTAAACGTAAATAAAATAAGGTATATGCAGATGTATAGAACAGAACAAAGACGACAAGTGAGGCAAATAGCAATAAAAAACAAAATCGCAACAAAAGGCAACGACTAAATTGGATTGGACATGATCTGGTCAGGATGGATCACACAGAATACCAAAAGCTATAATGGACGATAAACTGGAAGGCAAGAGGAGAAGAAACAGGCTAAAAAAGATGGTCAAAGGACACTGACGAAGACCTAAGGAAACTGCGCGTAAGAGGGTGGAAAAGAGAAGCAGTAGACAGAGGCGAACGGAAGAAAGGAATGGAGCAGGCCAAGGTTCTACAAGGACTGTGGCGCTATATGAAGCAAAGTAAAGTAATATTTTTGTTAGAAGCTTAAAATATAAAATATGTATTATTTAACATTACTGCTAGTGGGTCACCAAATTTGGAGAGAAAATATTCCAGTCGCTTCTTTTAATGTGGAAATATCTTTTTCCCTGTTTAAAAATATATTCATTGACAATAGTCACAGCTTAACCTTAGACAAAATTGAGAAACTCATTGTTTCCTATAGTAACAGCAAATGGTATTAATTTATTACAGAACTGCAGTTATTTATTATTTATTATAGTTGTGTGTTGCGTTTAGTTTTTCTTATAAATGTAAACATTATTCTTCACCTTTTGTTTATAAAGCTTTCCTGACCTACTTCTGACCTAATGCTGTTTAAAATATTTGGTTCCTAAAAAGTAAAAAATCTGTACTGGCTGACTGGACAGACGAATATGCGCCTTATATACTTGAAGCCTATAGATGCGACTTGTTTTAGCTGGGGTCCGGCGGCAGTAAATGGTGAGACAGGTGGAAGGGATCCGGATTTAGTATATAGATACTAATAGCTGATTTAGTTTTAAGCAAAAAAAATTGTTTTGCAAAAATGATGCTTGTTTATCACACTTCCATCAATACCAAAATTTGTGGTTTGAGTTTAGAATTTTCAGATTAAGCAAAAAATATCTTAAAAAAGCAAATACTACAACTGCATGTAGATGTGGCGGTAAGTAACATTGGTGAATGAATTTACTTGCGCACTAGTCAAATGCATGATATATTAGAAATTAATTTACTTTATAATTTTGTAAATTGTATCTATTTCTGTGCCCATTTATTTTTATGTTTACTTTTAGTACATTAATGAATAGCAAACGATGTAATTGAAAAGACTCTTAGTTTTTTGAACACTTTCGAAAATGATACTGCGCGTATGCACATAAAGTGTGGGCGTATAGACATAAATTGCTTTTAAATCAAATCTTATCGCGTAAGAGTTTACGTGACATTTGCATTAATATTTTTTACATCCTGTTGGCTGTACCACTCTTCCCTTGTCCAACCCTGATGAAGTCATCACCTATCACTATCAAGTAAATGACCGGCGCGCATGTCACAGGACTATAAAGACGCTCTTCCAGCGCCGCGACGTTCACAACCTGGGTGCTCTTTAGGAACACCAGACGTTAGGCATCACTGTCGTACGGGTGCGTCTTTTAGTTCGTGTGATTCACAACTTTTTAAGTCCACCTTAAAAGTTAAACGGCAGTGTGCGCATCGTGTCCCCGGAAAGAAATCCAACTTCCAGGAGCTGCAAATCCCCGACTCCGGTATAAACTTCACCAACCTGTTGAATTGGTCGTGCTTGCCAAGTCCAGTAAAGGTAAGTTATGTTTGATTTGTTATAGTTGCAACTACAAAAAACTGAAATAATTGTTTCCTCGTCAAATTTAAAAAAAATTTTAATTATTTCAACTTGCTCGGAATATTCAATACTTGTAAAACAAAGGAAACACCATTAAAAAGTAAATTGAATAACTCAGATACAAACATCGACAATGGAGTACAATAGGTCTTTTTCGAGATTTCTCAAGAGAAATACAGTCAGCAAATAAATATCGAGCCTTATCAATCAACGCTGCTCCAACGGGGAGGTAAACTTTTAGAAAATATAGAAAAGCAGGAGCTAAATCCCCAACGATTTGGTACGGAATTCCAATATTGTACTAATTTAATCAATTTCACCGACCGTCTAATTAGGTTTACACACACCTTGATTTATCGGGTTTACTTGGATAGGTGCAAAATTAAATGGACAAGAATTCCAATTATTTTCGCCATTATAATTTTTAATTTCGGCTTCCACACAAATCTTGTTGTTCAACCTTACATTGAAAACTTGGAGTTGCGAAGTGATACATTTAATGCGAATTTTTTTTAAATTAAATTATTATTAAATATAATCCAATATATATTTTGTTTTCCTTCGCAAATGATTAATTTTATCAGTACAACCAGAGGCGGATCTAGAAATTTTATTAAGGGGGAGCACATTTAGGTTTGGTTATTAATTGTCTTTTTGTGTTTATGACGAATGTGGAAGATTCGGTTTATGCCCCAGAAAAAATTTCAAAAATTATTTCGAAATCTGCGGTTTTCAGTTACCTAATTCTTCTATTTTTTGGCGCTCATAAATTACACCTTCCACTAATTAGGCAGGGTAGAAAAAAAATTTAAAGCGTATTGGGTACTAAAAATATAAACAGAAAATACAGTAAACATGTTGATTCTATGCTCAAATATTAATTGCATTACAATTTGATATTTCACAACAAAACACAATTTCGCGTGTTCAGAATCTTCACCAATAAAAATATAAAATTTCTCAAAAATGTAATGCTTTGATTGTAGATTGTATCAGTATTTTACTTTTTTTCAAATAAATAATATTAACTCAAATTTTATTCGAGCATATGAAGAGGCACCTGTCCCCCCGTGCCTCCCCGCATAAATTCCGGCCAGAGTACACTCTATAATTATAATTTAAGCAAACATTTAGTTTGCAATAAAAAAAATGTAAGGTAGATGCTCTACAAGATCAAATACATAAAAATAATACATTTTTTAAGCATGGAAAAGAAGTTTAAACATTTCAATAGACAGAATAGCTGTTACTGCTAAAGCTAAATTATGTATTTGCTGGAAAATCTTTTTTTAATACGACGATTTAAAAATGAATTACTTTATATTCTTTAAAGTTTAATTTTTAAGTCATAACTGAAAATATAAAAAGAGGAACCGATAAAAGCACTATTCGTATAAAAGAAAAATTTGGCAAATAAGATTTACTTTAAATGCGAATAAAGTAATTAAACTTAAATAAATGGACGAAGCGCGTCACCTGTACTGTCCAATACTTCAAAAGCAATTACGTTTCGTTTTATTTGCAAATAATGTTACAGCAGAAAGTTCTAGTCTCAACAGCTTTTATGTAGGACCAGACAACTCTCGAAAAGCGCGGGTTCTGACCATTTGTTTTTAGCGCTAGTAGCGATAAAATAAATATATTATTTATTTTGCGGTAAAAGACCGCTTGCGGTTTAAAAACATAGGAAATTAGAAAATAAAATTGGTAAATCAAGAAGTGGGGGAAAAGAAGAAATAATTCTTTAAATTTTACTCTATCAAAAAATCGGGTTTAGGATCTTGTTCTATTGTCACTGATGAATGACTTCTATAAAACACGGATATTTTATCGTCTTCGGTGTATTAAATAATGAAATATGCGTTTTCAATTTTGGAAAACTCTGGAAACCGTTACAGGAAAACTAAAGTATTGAGGTTAAAAAATTATACATATAAATGCTTTCGAAAAATCATTTTTTTATTTTTGCAATTATGGCATTTTTTTTAAATTTTGGAAGTTTTTATGGTTTGATAAATACATTTAAATTTAGTGGCATGGCAAAATGGTGCTGTTGCTATACCAAATTTTAATCCAATTTGTCAAATCGTAGCGGTCGCGATTTTAAAACCAGAAGATATGGAAATAAAACATTTCCTTTCGCATGATGTCCTGTATCCTACGTATTCTGCCTTTAGTTTAATAAAATTTTTTTTAACAAAAACGTGTATAGCTTGTGCTTTGTTTTCGAATTTTTTTTGAATGTATATTTTCTGAACAATTTTAGGTATGTTTCCACATTACAACTTCATCAAAATCGCACGGCTTAGGATTTGTGGGAAGGAGCGAAAATTTCCACCTACAGACATTTTAAATATTTATCAATCAATATATCTATATGTTAAATCTCTAACTGTCTCACCATAAGAACACAACGGGCTCTTGCTCTGAAAAAATTATTTCTATAATACGACGGCGGCGGCGCCTTGCAACTCAACTCAGTTTATCGATTGGTTTTGGCAATTATTTATGTCACCGCTGTTGCTATTATTTGGTTATTTATGGTTTACTAACGAAAAATTTCAAGTTGTAATAAAACTTACCTTCTGTAGCACAGACAAGACAGAAATGGTGTGAGTTGTTTAGACTGGACGTTTAAAATAACAATTACGGTCGCCGTCAATGAGATTACCGCTCGCACTAAATACTAAGATATTTTGTATAGTATTTTACATTGATAAACTGTACGAATATTGTTTAGTTAGTCAGTTAATAAAGTAGCAGCTTTCGGTATAGTTGCTCTGCTTTAATAAATTGTTCTATATTTTACAAAGAATGGCGACAAAATGATGAAATGGACAAACACCATAAATTGATAAATAGGTCAAAAATTTTCAATATTTATTGGATAAATAAATGTTTTTTAAAAACATTTTAAAAACTAGTGAATTTTGTTTGTCTTTTGGGCTCGAATGATCAAGCAGGCGGACAGATGGGACTTTTCAAAAGAGAAACATGGTTATTTAAAAAAAATTAATTCATGTTCATTAATTTTTATTATATTTACAAGTTAGGCATGTTTTTTGGTAGCATTTTTTTCACAAAGGGAATTTCATTAATCAAAGAACAGAATATGATAGAGACAAATCGAGAGTTTTTTCGGAGCACTCTATTTCCGGCTTTAACACTTATTTGCTCAAAAACGAATTGAAAAATCGGGATTACATTTGTTATTACAACCGTATAACCGTAGAGAAACAAAATGTTGCTATGTATAAGACTATTTGTACAATCAAAACTGAAGTAAAAATATTAAAATTTTAGATATTGCCAATAAACTATTACTCAAAAGCTTATGGTACTAGGGATGGATTATAATCTTTTCCGTGTCTGAGTCCACTAATTTTTCTGCAACGCCTTCTATGAATTTTTGAAGAAACATAAATTAATGCCCCTCTCTTTAATAAACGGAGGATGATAAACCATTTTTGTTCAAACTAAATGGCTCATGAGTGATAGTACAATACGTTTCAGAACTTAATTTTTAGGTGCAGTCGATTTATATAAAATTAAAGCTATCTTTAATAATAAATTTATAAAACTAGGACTTCGATTTATGGTCCGTTACACTACCAACTTAAGCAGCTTATATCGTTTTGAGAAAAGGTGAGGCGCAGCCCACTGGTTCCGCCAGTTTTTATAATTCTTTAGAAGTTTTCTTCGTTTTACTCTTCAAATTGACTATTTTTCTAACTTTTGTTTATTGGAAGTATATAAAAAGTAGAAATCGGTCTATTTTTGACACTTCTTGAACAAATTTCTAAAGGCGTTTTACACAATACAGCTTTCTTTCTTTGGCGACTGCAAATTTTATCACAAGCAATGCAACTGGATATTATGTTTTTGTGATAAAATTGAGTTTATAGTTAAAGAATGCTAGACAAATTCACTGCCGCGTTACCCTTGTAAAAATATGACTTAACTAACACTCGTTAGTCGTTAACAATCAACCCAAGTTTATCACAGAAAAATTGCGGCATCGTGTTGTATTTGTAATGAATTAATGACTATACCACATACATTATTAATAATTACGACGTATTGTAAATTAAGGGATCATATACGAAATGATCTACCGCAGCTCGCAGTTGTCGCTAACAAACGCAGCCATAGCAATGAGTGGTTTTATCGTGGTATTTTTTTAATTTTTATTAATGATTTAGCACCCACAAATTAATTTGATTGGTTATTGACACGGAAATCAAGCACTGTGATTAGTTAAATTAAATGTGTGTGAATATTCAGTAGAGTTCAGTATTTTTTAAATTTTCTTAAAATTAAAATTATAGCAGTCATTATTCGCTCTGGGTTGTCACCTTTTATGCAATACGAATTGCTTTTGATAGATTTCCGTTTCCATTTTTTTACAATTAATTTGAAACAAAAGAGTAGTTAAATAAATGACGCGTATTTAGATATTAAAAGTATTACTGAGTAATATACTTTAGACTAGCAGCGGTTCCTAAAGTGGGGTCTATGGAGCCGTTCCCAGGGGGGTCTAGGGGTTAACAAAAAGTTTCTAGTGAAAAAATATTTACACACACATTAATTAGCATTTTAATTTTCTTGAATACTAAAATTATTTCTGAGTTTTTTTACAAAACTATAGCTCGCGTGCGCGCCTATGCTTCTTACACGAGAATTAAACAGATGTCAACCTTACGCTTCAACTATCTTCAACTATCAACTATCAAGAAAAATAACCTTTTCAGGTTAATTTTTGAGTGTCAAAATAAGTCATTGTTTAACGGTGGCTGTTTTTTAACGTAAAAAACGTTTTTGCAACGTTAACGTTTCAATTACACGTTAACAATTCCATTTTCTTCTGCAATCAAGTTAAAACGGTTTTACTTCGATTTCTTTTATTAGAATACAGTTGTAAAAAATATTGTGTGCAACTAAGGGGAAATATGTCTTTAGCGCCCTCGAATGATTTTTGACTCTGCTAACGCCATATAAAGAAACTTTCATTCTTGTTCGCTAAAGTATCATTCTGCGCACTACTTGTACAAATAACTATTTGTGCGTTTGTTACAACAGGTGTTTTTAGAAATGCCTTGACATTGACGTATGGTTTTTTCCTAACCCACGTCTTTGTGTATTAGTGTAAAGAGCTAAGGTCTGGTAGCGTCGTGGTACCACCTCACGTTTCAATATATTGAGATAATATTTCAATATATTGAGATAACATCTCATTATATTGAAACACTATCTCGATATATTCGAAGAAAAAAACTCATTATATTGAGATTTTATCTGAATGTCTTCAGATTTTGCTTCAATGTATTTCAATGTATTTTTTCATTTTATGGAGATGATATCTCAATATATTGAGATCATATCGTATGCTATTGACGCAATGCTTCAATACAGGATGTCCTGAAATTTGATGTCCAAATTTATATGACGCAGCTTAGGCACCGAAATGAATCAAAAAGTGTCGGGAACTGTCACGAGACGTTCCTCGCATATACCCGCTGCATCTTTTCCTATTCGTCTATTGCAACTATAACATAACTTTCCATCGTCAAAGTAATGCAAATTTATGGTAATTTCTGAATCTAAAACTTTTAAAATCGTGACAAATTTAAAAGTTTTTACAATTTCCATAAATTTCTAAAAATTATGTTTTTAAAAATTCCTAAACTTTTATATTCAAATTTCAAAATTTTCAAATGCTAATAATTTTCGGTTTTAATAATGTTTGAGATATTTTAAAACAAGTTTATCTATAAGAATTTTGAAGATTTCATAATAATTGTATAGTCGCATTTGTTTCTACTTTGAACTGTTAATTTTCGCTTTTTTTCAGAATTTTTCATGGGGTTAAAAGCACGCTAAAGTATCGGTCAGAGGTTAAAAAAGATGAATATTGAAATACTTTGAATTTGTTTTAGCTAGAGTCAAAATTTCGGATGATTGTGGCGGAGACGCACGTTTTAGGGTCCGAGAATATCAAAAACCTAGGTTTGTTAGTGTGCCTGTATGCACTTTACAGTCCAGACTCTTTAACGAAGAATATTCAATTAAATGTTTTATGTTTGAGAGATTGGTATAACTCCACACCAACACCAAAGGGGGCGGGAGGGGTTCCATACTTCAAAGCGCGCTCAAAAATACGCTTAGATTTGTATTATCAAGTAGCCAATCTGCGTAAGTCCAAACTTCTTACCACTCCCACCGTGAAAATATGGTTTTGCAAAAAAAAGTTACGAGCTTCGACTTCAAAATTGGTATGACCATGTTAAATGACAATAGAAACTACCCTACATTGTGAAAACCAGTTGTAGGATGCTTCGTTTGGTCGGTTACCAAAACAGTTTAGTTGAGCAATGAACAAAAAACGACAATCACTCGCTTCCAAAATCGATTTAGAGCTATCAGCAAAAAACATAGCCTTGCAATAGGAAAATGTCAGATATTTTAGAATTAATTTTAAGATGTGTTGGCCACGAAATCATTCTAGAGTCGGTGTCCTTTTCACTTTTTATAACCGTTATCAAAACATATACGCCAACTAGAAAAACCCATGGAATCACTTAGATCGGATTAAAAATGTTAAACTGCTGAATTATATTGAGATTTAAAAAAAATGGTGGTTTTACATCGACAAGCAAAAAATTTTTTTATTAATGCCCATGTAGTTTTAGCGAAATATTTTATGTAAATAATGCGTATAGATACATTGGGATTCTGCGTAAAAAAGTTTAAATCTTAACTTAAAATCAGATTTGCTTATGTCTTCCTGTGGAAGAGCAATTTAATGTTTTGGGGTGCACTTCAGGTACTTGTTCTGCGAGTAGTTCTTCATCTCGATTACGAACATGTTTTTGTAAACTATAGCTTACGAAAAAATGTATTTTCTTATTCGATTACAAAAATGTTGTATTGAAATATATTAAAATGATGTCTTTCCTCCAATTAGGAAAAATGTTCTAGGAAAATACATAAGGGAATATCACTTTTAACCAACGATCTTCTTTCACCAAATAATGTCACTTATGCATGTAGCATGCGAAAATAAGTTGATTCAGACAATTTCTTTTGTATTAACCTTATCTTTTGCAGGCATTTACCTGTGCATAAATAAGGTACTGATAATTACAATTATTAGAAAGTAGGGGGATTATACAATAGAAAATAAAAAACTACGATAAGTACATGTACTACAAGACAACAACACGTTATGTCTTTTCAACTGCAAAGGGAAAGTTATATTTGGTTGATATCCTGAACAGGTTAACTTAGTTAACATCACTTCTACAGTGGAATTTAATGTAATAGATTCATCAGACTATAGAAAAAAAAACTGACAGGCGTATGCGAGGAAGGTCCGCGGCCGTTTGTCCGACAGCTTTTTATATTTATGTTGATGCGTAGAATGCCTTATATAAATTTGGGTATCGAATTGCCGGACACCCTGTATAGAAGCACTACGTCAACAGTATACCACATTATGTCAATATATTGAGATGTTTAATAAAAGTAAGATGACACCAAGGTGCTTCCGTAACCAAATCACGCACCACGCTGTCTTCCTAACCAGGAATAACACCGTGATTACGTTACAATACAATAAACCCGTCTATTATGCCAGTTGAGCCAGGCTTGTGACTTGGTGTTTTAGAAAATAAATGGAACGGTTCAATTTTTCGGTAGTTATTTTTGTTGAAAACGTCTGACCTGTAAGTAAATAATCATGTACATTTTCCTTTGGTTTAAACTTCTTAAAATTAAGTTTAATGTTTTAAAAACAAACAATTATTCACTGAAATGAATAAGAACAGATAATTTAAATTCTATATTTATTATTATTATGAAAGTCACTCTGATTTAGTTTATTCAAAATGATGTCAAATAACTGTTTAATATAGAAATATAATAAGCATACTTTTGCAATTTTATTGCAATTACACGAACCCCGAATAAAAAAAATAGACATAAAATAAAATTTGAACCAATTCGCGTTTTTAATCAGAGGTTCATTGTTTTTCGAAACAGATTTTGGGAACCGCTGCTTTAGACCAAATATTAAGTTAGCAAACTAAACACAGCATAATGAAATTTGCCAATATATTCTCTTGTTTCTCATATAAGAAGTTGATGTGTAAAATTGAGATGGCGATAGATGAAGAAATAAATTCCAGATATTTTAATTTGTTATCTTAATTTAAAAAAAAACTTTATTAAGGAAATTCCAAGTGCTGTAGTTTACCTTTCATTATTTTTCTATAAATTTTAAATTCACAAACTGAAAGGTAGTAGAACATAACAAGGTACTTAACTGCATGTAAGGTATAATATTTGAGTGACAGTGCCAGTCTGAATATTATGTGGCGAAACCAGGTTTTCCACTTTGTAAGCAGTGCCTGTCAAGGTAAGTTACGACCTAATATTGCGAGATTACTTCTCATGTATTATATTTATACAAACTTCTATACTAAACATTGCGTATATAACAAACGAGCGAAAAGGCCTTGCAACCGAATACGGTACAAAGCGTATTTTATTAATAATTTTATAGATATTTATAAAGTTGTTTTCATACATGTGTTGATACTTTTCGTGCACCATATAGTCAGTAAGTTTTGTTGTAATTTAATGAGAATGGAAAGATATTTTGCTTTTTTGTATTTACGTGGCATGGAAAAATATTGTCAAAACATTTATTCGGAGATGTTAAACAAGATATATGTTTGAGACAAATCTCGTCGGTATCGACTATCGAATGCGTATTTTTTAGGACATTGACGGGATTGATTAAAAATTTAAACTCTATAAGAATTACGAAAGTTGTGTTAAAAATATTAAAATCAATTTAAGACACCTGAACGTACTATTTTAGAAACTCTGCGTTTTTCTTTGTTTTCGTGTCGCACTGATCGAATTTTGCCGTAATTTAATTAATAAATTGCATTGCATTTAAAGCCAGTTTAGTGTTTTATTGCACGGAATTTCAAATCGTATTTTGACTCAAATTATAAAGCAGTTTTCTTGATAGTGATGAGATATTTCGAATAAAAATAATCGAATCATTCGTTTATTGAAATACCTCAACATAACTAGAGAGGTGATGGAAAATCATTCGAATGATTTTACGATTTTATAATTTTGTCTGCTTCGGAAGCGCGCGTTGAAGGGATAGCCATTACATCAGCCAGCTGCAAATGCCCAATACAGAAAGAAGTCGTAGAGTTCGAATGAATAATGACGACGTTCTTCGCCAAGCTGAAACGAGGGGTAACGAACGAAACAAGAATGATTTGATATAAACATTTAAAATAGGAACAGCAGTTAGCATTTACTACGATTAACGGTGCATTTTTTGAACTTTTGGTTTAAACCTGGTAATTATTAACTGATAATTAGTTTCGGAAATCAATAAAATTGTTTCAGCGGCATTAAATGTTATAGGCTACTTTTATTAAATTTTGCAATGTATCTCCTGTAACTTTTTATTTGCCACCTTTTGGGGTGTAACGCCGTATTTATAGTGAAATATTACCATATAGACAATCCAATGACACTGTAATATACAAAATGAACCATTAGAAAATATCAAGATAATGTACAATTTGCTTTTTGCAAAATTAGTTCCCGATTTCTAACCGGTGCGGTTAGGTTAAAAATAAATTGTTAGTTTTCAATTTAATAACCACTAAAAAAAACGGAAAATAAAAAAAATTAGCATACTGTTGGCCGTTTTTTATGTTAAATTTTCAATAACTTTTTATCTTTTTTTGATCAACATTAAAACAAGAACTCAAAACTATAAAAACGTACCAGACGTCCAATTTAAATAAAAACATGAGTTTCATATGCTGATATGAGACACCATGTATAAACGAAAATAATTTTAGAATGTTAAAAAAGGTCACTTACCTTTACGTGTCTATGTTTAAAATATCTTAATTAACAAACGTGTCATCATAAAATTTTGCGTTGCTGGGACACTCGGTAATAGTAAACTTAAATCATGTTTTAAGCTCACATTGTAGGTTACCACTGTTCAAAAACTGGTTCACAATTTCATTTTTACGTTTTTTGCTCTACTGAGTATAGCTAGAGGAAGGTATTGCTATACATCGTCACAATTTCGGATCTTGAGATGTTCACAGATATGGAAAACCCAGGTTTGAACATGGTGTGTGTCTGCATACACTTTTACAGTCCAGACGCCTTAACCCAGAATTTACCTAATTTAAGTTTATAAGATTGGTTGGTAATCACACTGGGATGAAACCGCAAAGTAGCAACATTTATCTGTCCAAAAACGTAGTGGTGGGGAGGGGTGTTATACTTCAATATGATGGGCTCGAAAAATAATCTTAGATTTATATTCTACGCATGTCGAATATCCAATCTGCGCAATCGACTCTCGTTGATATTTTATTCTTTTTTCAAAAATTCACTCATGAACGGTATTTAGATGGTAAATGACAATGGCAACAGCCTTCCATTGAGAAATGACCTATAAAGGGTTTGCTTTTTGTCGTTTACCTAAACATTTCAATTGTGTAATTGCCAATCATTGTTTAGCAAAACAGATTTTCAGCTTTCAACAAATAAACATTGTTTGCAGTTACTAACTACCAGATATCGTCAAACTGAATAAATACTGCAAAAAATAAAGGGGCAGAGAAAGGTGCTCTACTTCAATATAAACGCGCTTGAAAAAGATGCTCAGATTCGTATTCTACGCATGTCGACTAAGCGATCTGCCAAGCGCGATCTTCTTGCCACCCCCAGGTTATACCCACAATCGATTTCTGTTTTTACAAAACTTAAAGAATTTTGACTTCAAAATCGATATTAATATGTTAAATGACAACAGCAATAACTTTACATTGAGAGAGTATATCTGCTAGGTTTCATTTTTGTTTGTTACCTGAACAGTTTAATTGAATAATCGCCAAAAAAACGACTATTGTCAAATCACAAAATGGATTTGTTAACGAATAAATATTTGTTTGTTTGCTATTGGAAAATACTAAAAATTAACAAGTATTCATAATTTTGAAAATTAACTAAATATCCGAACATTTTCATAATTTTTAAAAACTAAATTTTCTAAGCTTTAATTTTTGAAAACAATTAATAATTTATATTTTTACTATTCTACGAATTTTCAAAATTTTAAAAAATGACAATTTTAAAACAATGTCAGTATTTTCAAAACTTTTTCAAACACGAAACTTTTTTAGAAAGCTGTCGGGCAACCGCCACGGAAATTTCCTCGCATCTATTAAAATGTTAACAAAATTTAATATATTTCGAAACTTTTAACGATTTTATGGAGTTAAAGCAGTCGAGTGGTTTTATAGTTGCGACCAATTTTTATCTCTTGAAATCTCAAATTCGATTTTATAATTTGGCTATTACTCAATTAATCTGTTTAGGTAAACGACCAAAAAGAAACCTTCCAGTGGCGTTTTATCAATGGAAAGTTGTTCCTATTTGTCATTTAACATGCTCATGTCGATTTTGAAGCCTAAATTCGTAAATTCGATTGCGTTTGCGTAGATCGGCTATTCGACATGCGTATAATACGAATTTAACGGTCTTTTTTGAGCGAACCTATTTGGTAGTAGAGCACCCCTCCTTCATTTTTTTTTGGGTGAACCAACCTTACACAGTGCCAGAGCATAGAAGTCTACCAATTCCCAAGTCGCTTCTTTCATAAAAATTTGTTTTCTGCATACAACTAAATCGTACCAACACATTCTTGTTAAGTACGTTATTTGCTATACAAAATGGCAATTTACGATCTCTTTGGCCTATACCAAACTTTCTCGTTACTGAAAGCATGCCCAAATCGTCAATTTTTAAATTAAGCGTTTTTTAACAAATATAATGTAATATCTGGAAAAATACTTGACATACCGACTTGATTTTTTTTGTATAAAAGCAGATACATCAGATACCATCTCAATGTAATTTCCGAAAAAAAATGTTTTATTTAAAAAAAAAATTAGTTTGTTGTACATTTTCTTTAATTATTAATAAAGCACCGGAAAGAATACATATAAGTAAGGTAATATAAAAATAATACTGTGTAAATAAACGAGTAAAATTTTCGTAATAAGTTTCGCCTGTTTCTGAATCAGGATCTTCGAGTAAACTTACTAAACGATTTTTACAATCTAAGTTGCAGGCAAGCTTCCGCGGCCGCGGACGTTGTTAATAACAGCTAGGCTTCCGGGTTGGAGCCGCGTCATCGGTGCATGAACTGCCGACGTTTCGTCCTCGGTTGCACGGGACATCTTCAGGGCTGTGGTCACACAACTTAGTTGTGTTCCAGATCCCAAAGTGACCACAGCCCTGAAGATGTCCCGTGCAACCGAGGACGAAACGTCGGCAGTTCATGCGCCGATGACGCGGCTCCAACCCGGAAGCCTAGCTGTGATTGTTACAATCTTTACAATTGCATTCACTGTAGCATTTCAGTCCCTTTTTTATTCAAAGGTGCTTCCATGTTTGCTTGGACTTTCTAAATTAATATTTGGAATATGACTTACATACCAGATTTGTAACTGAAACCGTTTTCGTTTTCTGTTAAATCATATAATTCAAAAAGCACTTTCAGTGAGAACATGTTAAGAAGTTTCGCTTAGATTTTGCATGCTAGGCGCAAATTTATTTTTCTAAAAGATAATTTGGTATTAAAGAAACATTGCTGCTTATAACTATCTTATCTTGATTTATTATCATTGAAAACTGTTAAATTTAAACGAGAAATTTTGAACGTACCACGTTTATTGATAAAAAGCATTAATTTTGCAGATTTCAAAAATTCATTGGGGAATTTACAGAAAAATTAAAACAGTTAGAAAAATGCAAATTACAAACCTTCTCCGGCCCTAACAGATCACAAATTGAAAAGAATTTTAATCATTTTGCGAATAATAATGTTTTAACAATTTTAACAATTGTAAAAATCTTTAATTTTGAGCGTTTTATATTACAATATTTTACCTTCCTATTGCAATTAATTAATATGTTTAATATTACAGCGATTAATTTTTAAAATAAAAATCGTCAGGTTCAAATTTGTTCCAAAACTTACTAACCGTTTCGAATTTAGAAGGAAACAAATAAATGAACGGACTTACTACTTAATTGCAATAAAGCAATACGTTATTACTGCCCGTTCAAATTGTAGTCGTACAACTTCAATTTAGAAATATTGCTTATTTTAATCAAAGTCAGTTTTAGTTGAAATGCTATACTAAAACGTAAAAAACTACAATTCAAGCTTCTGTATAGATAAATGTTAACACAACAATGAATTGCGCTATGAAAAGAAAAGCAGAGATTGCTGCAAACAGGCATATAAAACCAGTACTTGTTGAACAAGTAGTAATCGTTGAAATTGCCAGTTATTGCGATTTGTGTCTATGTGAATGCACTACAAACTTACTGGTACGCAGCAGCCATATTTGCAATTAAAACTGCGGGGTGTTGACCCACTTCCAAGGTGGTGCAGTTTAATGAAAAGCTGCTTGTTTGCACACGAGGCAATACGTTGTTAAAGCTGCGAAAAGTGCTGTTCGATATGCTCGAATAGAGAGCATAATAAATGCCTTTTATCATTGGAAAAGATGTGCCTACGTGATTGCCTTTAGCCTTTTATCTAACGATATTCAAGATCAATGGAAACGATTTAGCAAACTCCAAGATCGAATCATGTAACCGTGATGTCTCAGCTGGTATAATTTATAAATAAACTGTGGATCTAAAGTGGAATTTTTAACAAACCTTTTTTTTATACCGAATGATTCAAATTTTCCTTAGCTAAAATTCCAATTATTTTTCAAGATACCAAAAATTAACTTTTGCATGCTTTTTCTCTGTCGTTTTTCCGTCAAGAGAGTGTGATAAAATTCCTCCTATAGCTGTAGTAAGCGTGGTGTTTTGTGAGTCCCACAGACAGGGGGGACCTACTGTTTAAACCACAGAAAGTGCAAGTCTTCTTCAGAGAAAGTTCTCTTGGAAGAATACCTCGCTGGTTTGTCATTGCCTTGCGATAGAGAACTGCGCTTCAATGTTCGAAGTTCTGATATCTTCGTAAATATTGGTGGTATGAAAAAATAGTTTAAATGAAAGTTGTTTGTTTAAACTTTAGCGCATACTTTGTTAATGTTCCAATCACATCTGTTTTGGTATTTGTTTCGACATTATTCGTTACTTATTACTGGCCTTGTATACTTTTAGTTTATTGAGCGGGAAATATTTTTCACGTTTCAACGGTACAATTATTGTGATATTTATTTTAATGAAATTCGTTTTTATTAACATTTGCAAACGTTCAAATTAAAAAAATGGATATGTACCCATATTTTTTATTTTATTTCTACAACGTTAAAATGGCCAAACTACAAAAAAATATAAGACAAACAAATAAGTGCCCCCCTCCAATGATACTTCGATATTTCATAAACGTGCGAACTTCAGAACAGTTTAATGGGATAATTCCACAAAAAACGACTATCACCGTATTATAAAATCGGTTTAAGATTTCCACAAATAAATATTGTTTGCAATTAGAAAATACTAAAAAATTCAAGAATTTTCAAAAAGAATTGATTTATTAAAAAAATTCAATAATACAATTATCAAATTTTCGCAATTTTCAAAAATTATCAAATTTTCGCAATTAAATTAAATATTTTTACAATTTTCATAACTGTCAAAAATTTTCAAATTTCTAAATTCTGTATATTTTTGATACTTCCTAAAATTTTTAAAACCATAACGACACAGCGGTCTTTTGCATATCGCCAAATTTATCACTATAAAATGATAGCGGCGTCTTGCAACTCCACTCAAGTTTATTGATTGTTTACGGCAACTGCTTATATTTCCGTCACCACCATTGCTATAGTTTGTTATTTATGGGGTACTTTAATTCTGGAGGGTCGCCAAATATAAACAATAATATGTCAATTTCTTCTAACGAAATTTGCAAAATTGAGCATGTTTAAATTGAACAATTTGCGTTTGTTTGTTAGAGGTAAGTAATAAAAATGTATCTGGCGTTAATGCAACTGCACAGAAAACTAACATCACAAGCGATGATAAATAAATAATAAATAAAGTTGATTCTGGCTATCGCATTGCCAATGTACGCAACAATAATAATAACAATCTAAAAATGCTGCGTCTAGGAGCTGACAGAACTAGCTGAACCCTACGCGTTTTTACTTTCCTATACTTTCATTATTGATGGCATGGTAAACTACGAAGTCGAGATTTTGACGGAAATACATGTTTCGGATTTCCAGTAACCTAAACAAAGTTGTTTTTTAAAATGTCTGTGAAGGTATTTAAAAAATTTGCGAAAAAACTAAGCTTTAAAAAAAAGAAAGCGACATGTTTTTAATAGCATTTTTATAGAAACAGAATTTTTAAATTTAATAGAGGAATCTGATAGAAGACGTTAGAGCAAAGTGACTGCTATTTTTTAAAGGTACTGGCATTAACATGACAGTCGTTATGAATTTTTGAATGTTTTGATTTTACCGCCACCATATTATTTAAAAACGAATTGGCAGATAAAGATGCAATTTGGTAATATTATATAATATTATATTGTAATATTATAACCCTAGGGGGCACAATGCCGCTATGTAAATGAATTCTTTTATAAATGAAAAATTGTGGCGTGAAAATTTTCTAAAATTTTTTTGAATATTTTCGATTTAAAAAAATCCATATAAGGTAATATTTAATATTACTTTCTATGGATTTTTTCAATTGAAAAATTATGTCCCTTTTGTTTAATAAATGGGAAACGATTCAAAAATTTTGTTTCAAATAAATTGCTGATGAATTTATAAGTAATAGTAGCATACGGTTCACAAGTTAATTGTTAGGTGTCGCAAAAACAAAGGGATTAATTGTGCCCCCCAACCAAGTTTTGGCAGACGAATTTGTCTACTCATTTCTAGTTTTTTAATTTAATTCCAACAAAAAAAAAGATTTTCAGAAGCTTGTACTATTATTTTGATGTGTAAGCTTCAGTATCATGTAGTGCGTTATTACAATATGACTATTATGCTCTCGGTACAGTAGTAAGAACGGCGGGATGTTATTGCAGTCAATGTAGGGGCGTGAAACGTTAATATTAAAATACTTTTGAATATATGATAACTGATAGGTAACGATATAGGTATAAAGTATTGGAAAGAAAAAATTTTAGAGAAATTTAAAAAAAACATTACCCATAAAATTAGGACTTGGATCCGCGGTGTGCCACACTAACTACTTAATTAACTTATTTATTATTAAAACAAACAAAGACAAAAATATCGTGAAGTTTAGCCCACCTGTTCCGCTAGTGGATATTTAAAACTGTACTCTGAAAAACAATTATTGCTCTGAAATTGAAAATTTTAATAAAAATATTTTCCATCTCAAAGTTTTAAGCAAAAGAGGAAGTTCATTTAATGTTTTCAAAATATTAAATTGCAGAGATTTGTAAAGCATTTTACGCACCGAATATTTTATGGCTGAAATTTAAAACAAAACTCCGTTTCCGTTTTTGCTTACAGAATATGATATTTATGCCAAAATGCTGTTTCAACCGTAAACAACACAATACCTAGGCATTCTAGCAGCATATGATGATAAAAGCGTGTGATGTATTAACTACATTCATAGTTTACGTGCATTACATCAGTAACAGAGAAGTTATACGCAACAACACTGCTTACACGTTTGTTTCATATTATTTTATAGAGAATTTAGTGAAATGCTTCAGGCGATTACACATGTTCTACAATCACACGAGCAATAAGTGCGCTTTAAATACTTGCTTGGGGTTGAAGACGGCCAAAGAAAAAAATCGTCAACCATAAAGTTAGGAGAAAGGGGAAGGCTGCACCTCCCTGTCTAAATATTAAATATTTCAAAATTAGTTCTTATTTTTTTATTATTATAAATAGGCATTAATTTCCAATTTTAAAAATGCATAGAAGGCACCATAAACTAATTTTGTAGTTTATCTTGAGCCCTATAAATAAGCCTGCAACGTTTAAAAACTTTGTGTCTAGTTTTGAGCAATATCTTTTTATGGATTTATAAATTCTTTACTCCACAGTTTTTACCGCGTCAAACCTTGCCGTATTGTGTTCCCCGGGAGATATTACAATATCAAATTTTATCTTTTCAATAATGCGGCACAACTTAAAGTCAGAGCTTTAATAGTATATTAAGTATTAAGAACGGTAAAGACATTTTACCGATCGAAGACAATTGTTTGGAGGAGCAGCGAAGCGCCGACTCCAATTATTGTCTGAGATCGGTAGTCCTTAACGTTCGCGATGCTTATAGCGTTTTTTGCACGATCGGAACAAAAAAAATGACTTAATAGCTATATTTCAAAACGATAAAGTACCTACCTTATTTTTTTATAAATTGACTGCGACAGCTACGGTAACCATAGTTATTATGTCCACAAGGTATTGTTCAAAGTGATTAACAAAGGTGTGCGTAAGGTGCTGTTTACAAAAACAATCTAAACACCCATTAAATTTTAGAGAGTTATTGTGTATTGCAGTGCGGTTGCGTTCTTTGTGAAATTACAAAAATTTCTTTGTAATGAGTGATTCCGAGGACGACAACAGCGAAATTGAACCAGCCTGGGACATTGGTTGTTCGGCAATAATCCCGGAGAAATCCAAGCTTCGCTATGTAAATACATATCGGATTTTTAAAAGCTGGTGCAAGGAAAAATACAGTTGTTACATTAACGAAAAAGTTTTATTGGCATATTTTGTTCGACGACATGACAAACTAAAAGCGCCGGGAAGTCTGTGGGCAGAGTATTCAATGTTGAAGAGCACAATTTTTCTTTATGATTCCATTGATATATCCAAGTTTACCACCTTGATAGCTTACCTCAAAACGAAAAATGTTGGCCACAGACCAAAGAAAGCTAGTGTGTTCAGTAAAGAATGCATAAACAAATCCTTAAATGAAGCACCAGATAAGGAATATTTAATTTTTAAGGTACCTACGTTTACATTACTTGTAATATGCAAGCTATAGTTAAATATGCTTATTTGTAGTTTTAGGTAGGAATGATATTAGGAATATCAGGAGCTTGTAAAAGAGAAGTGTTATATCTTAACATGACTATAAACGATATTGAAGATTGTAAAGGGCACCTTGTTATAAAAATTCCAAATACAAAAACTAACATTTAACGTACATTTACTTTTATTAACAAACATGATGAGCAAATTCACTATCTAGAAATTTGTCGGAAATACATTAAACTTCGGCCAAGCCAAGCAAAGAGCCAGTATTTATTTTTGAAGTATCGCAATGGGAAATGCAGTAATCAAGTAGTGGAGAAAGGCACAATTGGGACCAATATTTAGAACTGCAAGACCCGGCTAGTTACACTATGGTCACTCATTTAGACGCACTTCGGCAACACTTCTAGCTAAAAAAGGGGTAGATGTAATAGGGCTAAAAAGACAGGGAGGTTGGCGAAGTTCAACGGTAGCAGAGAGTTATGTAGAAGATTCTCTCCAAAACAAGATACCATTTGCTGAAAAACTTCTACATGACGATGGAGTACCACTGGCCTCTAATTCTGCAACACTTTCTATCAATACAAATACAGAGCAAACGAGCGGTTTAACATTCAGCAGTTGCAATAATTGTGCCTTTAATTTCAATATTAATACATAATTTGTTCATTCTTTGTTGCTGTTTTATTAAATTACAGTAAATACAGTGAGTTTTTCTTTTTTGTATACTGCAATGATATGCGTGTGCATGTACTTACTAGAAAACAATTCCCTAAATGCCCGCAATTCACGCAATCACAAATTATATTTCGTATGAGACTCTTATTAACTTTCGCAGGGTCGTTATTTAGCTTGTAAGATAAATTATTAATAAATAAATAAGAAATAGAATAAACACAAAACAATATCAACGTTACAAAGAAGTTTTCGAAAATCAAATAAATTTTACTAAATACTATCGTCTTTCTAATAGAGATCACTTATCTTAATGTCTCCTTACTGGGATATTCTTCACTCGAGCAAACGATGAATGTCGAAACTTTTACTTCACTAGTCTGCTGGTTCCTCAAGTAACCACTAACACTCGCCTTTAATTTGAATCCTGCTCTGGACTGCTTTTATGTTATTTTGGACTTGGTTTTAACACCACCACAACTGGAGAAACTTTCTGGATCGCTTTATACTTGTAATTCTTCTGGATTTTTTTTACAATTCGTTGATAATTCGTTGTATTTTCTTCTTTTATATTCGTAATCACTTTTATATTACTTTTAAACTCGCTTTTCCCCTTTATTCATCCAGAGGATATAAATTTCTCTGTCTTTGTTTACAAAAACGAGTCGTAATTAACTAAACAAATTCTCCATTTTTTTGTCTTCCTTCTTTGATTCCCATTTTTTTAACAAACAAGTAAATCTCATGACCATGAGTATTCTTTTATACGTTTGTGATATTGACACTGACATCCATAATGACATTTATCGTTGCACATAAACAAATAAGTCTAAAACTTCTTATAAATTAAACCTTTTGAATAATTATGAACTAAATTATAATTAAAATTAACATAAATAAAAATCGTACCAATCTGATTGTGTTTTTCTTTTCTTTCAGTAGATACAAACCTCACAAATATGAAAAATATGAATTATTAGAGTTTATAACAAGAAATTATAGCAAAAATACGCAACCCTGAGTTAAAAAGTTAGAATATCAAAATCTTACAGTCTTCATAAATCTCCAAATGTAAATTGAATTGTAGCAAGCATCCCAAAAATTGCCTTCCAGAAACTACAATACCCCAGTCAAAACATACACCTCCAAATATCATAGCAATACATACCCAGCTATGTATTCTTTTATAAAAAACATGTCAATGCATTGTTTTACTGCAATCTACAGGCAACCAACTGTACAGAAAATAATAGAGAGAGAATGGTTATTCCTCAGAGTGTGAGTTTATGTTCAATGAGTATGTTTATGAATAGACGCAAAATTATTTGAATATCAAAATTTTTTAATAGAACTATTATTTTAAAAACATGAAATACCAGCAATACACAAATTTTATGATAAATTCAAAAGAAAAAAAACTAATTGCTATTAATTTGACATTAAACAATTTGATTACTGTTTCCACAACAGACTATTCTTTTCAAAAATTGAAGCTTTGAAATGTAGTGTATAGTTGGTTGCCTACAGATTGCAGTAAAACAATGCATTGACATGTTTTTTTTTATAAAAGTATACATAGCTGGTATGTATACAAAAAAGAAAAACTCACTGTATATATGAATTTTACTAACCGTTCTAGACCGGTAAGTAAATTACTTACTGTTTTGTTAGGCCTAGCAACCAGTAAATGCAGCTTACTGTCCTGACAACGAATGTAGTAAGTAAACAAAAAAGACCAATCGTGCAAAAAACATATTTCAATTTTGCAAAAGTATGTTTCTGAAAAGATGATACCATAGAAACGTATTCTGTCATTTCATGTTTCAGATTGTTGTAAACTCATCTTGGCGAGGTATTTTTAATATACCTACTTAAATTAAATCCTAGAAGTCAACCATTATAAATGTGCTATAATTTGAATTTTCGCTCACCATCTGGCATACCTTTTAAGAAACCGTGTAAAATTCCAAATCACTGCAACAAGCTAGTCACAGTTTTAACATTAAAAATGTTTAACGAATTGGAAGTGTGACGGTAATACGGATGTTCAGTAGCGATTTGTGTGATGCGAATCTTTGCAAGTTCTATGTATGCTAGGTGGATGTTGTTGGTGTCATTTTGAAGATTTCGTCAAATGCAAACTTTTGGGAGAGGTTCAGAAACTGTAAGATTCGAGGGGGCGAAAATACGGGAGTTAAAACGATTTTTTGGACAAGAAAGCGTTCGGTGCTGTTGATTTTGGACTACTTGGAAAGAGGATGAACCAGCGCTCATCGCACGGGATGGTTTTGGCACCTGCGATGCACGGGGGCGAAGTTAGGGTGTAGAGTTGAGGTACTTTTTTAGCGAATTAGAATTTTGCTTAAATGGGGGGGGGGGGGGGGGGATAAAAAAATGTCGCATTGCGTTTTTGGTACTATGTGGAAGAATCTGTGAGTTTTTAAGAATTTTTTGGATGAGGTGGATTTAGGGGTTGAAAATGGGGAAAAAGTTATAATTAACGGAAAAAGCTGAAAATCGATATTTGTGTGAAATTCAGTGTTTTGAGACTTTCTACCGGTCAATTGTAGTTTGCAAGAGAATTCGGCATGCGGTTGTGGGGGGAGACAAATTTTTTTTCGTGCTGAAGTTTTGGTGCGAATCGCTTCAAAGTCGATATGTAGCGAGTTTGTAGGATATGAAGCATGAAACGTGATTGTTTTACAATTGTTTCGCTTATTTTCTCAAATTTTCAATAAGGTATTTGTGCATTTTTTTTTATTCTGGCCCTTTGTGAAATTGTAAATTTGCAAGTAAATATGAAATATCGTGATACTAAAGGTATGGACTACTGTTGGATTGTCTTTTTCGGAAATCGAAGCAGATACGGCGATCACGACCTAGGACCTAGGACGTACAACATAGGACTTAGGACATAGGACCTAGGACGTAGGACCTAGAACTTAGGACCTAGGACCTGGGACCTAGGACCTGGGACCTAGGACCTAGGATCCGGGACATACGGCCGGCCGTAACGGTGTCCCCGCGTTTCGCACAGAAGACGTTTGTACTTTCACGTGATACTGCCATAAAGTAAATAGCTTTCATGATTAGAGTTGGGAAAATATGCTGTAAAGATAGTGCATATATGCACCAACATATGTCGCATAAAACCGTCAATATATGCACTAAAATATGCCGCATAAAACCTTCAATATATGCAAGAATATGCAGTAACCTTTTGCGATATGCACTAAAAAAATTAGTTTGTTTATTTAGTGCCTAATATGAAAATCTGATGTTTATTTGAATCTGCAGTTTAATACTAGTAATTATTATATGAGCTAAAGCACGTTTTGCATCAAATGTAATTTTGCGTTGAAAGAAAATGATAAAAATACAATTAATGATTTTCATTATTTTTAGTTACAAACACTCAACATTCAAAAAATCAAAAGGACTTATACATAATATAGAAACGCGTTATTATTTTCAGTTAAAACTGCATTTTTTATTTGCATATACAAAAATACAGGTAGAAGTAAAATCAATAAATAACACAACCTATTTATTACAATAAATAATCATGTGCTTTTCAATGGTGTCAACGAGAAAATTTTGCCGCTTATCTTCCAATATATTTTTGTAGCTGGAAAAACTTATTTCTACATCACAAGAAGTTACTGGACAATATTTAAATAAATGTGAATTTTTAACTGCAAAATATTCGTCATTGTGGCCATTGCTTAAGAAATCTCCATTTAAAATATTTTTTATGGAATTCAGAGTTGAAAGTCCGCTGTTTTTCTGAATTAAATCGTCCATTTTGCTGCCAACTTTTTTGCATATTTTATTTTTATTTTTATTCAAAATTGAATGAAATTTTCGATTAATTCTAAAGATTCAGTGAGAAGCAGGTTTTCTGTTTCTAATTTATTAATGATGCTAGGAATTTCCGAAAATGAGCCTTTATGTAGGACAGTTTTTTTTAATTCAAAATTAAAATAAACGGATAAATACCTCTTTTTCACAGATGACGCACAACACAACACTTCCATCGTATTTAAAACATGTATACGGCTTCAACCACTTCTTAATTAAATCGTTTTTTGAACTAGCAACTTTAGGCATTTTCAGGGTATAGACTGGACAATTACACTTTACTAAAATTATAAATAACTATTTCTAAGAATAAGTATAAGAAAAATTTCCAAATATTATTTTCAAAGAAATTTGTACCTAAGGAATAAGACCTACTCAAATAATACAACCTTTGTCAGTTAATCCTTTATTTCCTCTACCCCTACTTGGAAATTTAGAAAGTGCAAGTCTAGGGTTCATGTGGTTTCACTAGAAGAAACTGTGCAATTTCTCCTAAGAACTACGAATATTTTATTTGATAATTTATTTGAATTTTATTTTTTTTGCTAGAATATGCATTTTCACGCCATTAAAAGCTGAAATATGCACTAATATATGCCGTATGCCGTAAAGTTGTAATATATGCCAAATATGAAAAATAAAATTTACTTTTTATGACTCTAAACAGCACGAAACGTGTATATACGAAAAATTAACATTTTATGATCAATAGGAAAAAAGATGCATTTGCCCAACTCTATTTATGATACTGCCATTTTTGTAGAAATGTCAAAAACATTATGTTTGTGTCTTTTCTTGCATAGCTTGCAGTTTGTTTGTATCATTTTATATTCTCTGGCTTTAAGTTTATTGTATTCTACTGTATCGTACAGTATTACAAATATGCCGAGTTGTGTATTTTTCACAGTATTCGAAAATTTGTAACTTTTCGCGAGTCGTATACTTTTCCATTTTGTGTACGATTTTATACTTTTGTACTTTTCTATCCATTGCAACTTAATAAAAGTGTGACAATTAATTTCTTACCTTTGTAAATTTTTCAGATTTTGAAAATTTCATGCCAGACTTGAAAGTTAGCCAAGTTCATTTTCAATCCCATAACGAAGGTTGCTAAATTGCAACTTTTGTACATTTTTGTCTCTGTAGTGATGTCAACATAAATAGCTAGATAGGGAATCAAGATAAAGCAAATTGCCCAACAACTGCTCAACCAAATATGGGCGATCACTTGGTGTTGTTGCATATTTACTCTTCAAACTAATGAAACATCTTCGAATACCGCCCCATTAATATTTCTGATCACAGATTCATTTCCAATACCAACATACAATCTTTAATCGTTTTCAACAGAACAGATTACCTTTTTTTTTCTAGTCCAGCTACTTTAGATGAAATATTATCTAAAGCCTTCAGAATACAATAGATAATAAGTGGATTACTCACGATACTCGTGTGGTTGGCTAAGGGGTAAACGAAAGACTACTAAAGCTCAGTAACGGTGATCATATCCGTTTCAGAGATATAAGGGAACGAACGAGTATATACCCACTTAGCCGCAAACATTATTTGAAAGCAGTGCTTTAGGTTTGTTGGGACCCAAAACGAGTATTTAATTTCAATATCGCACATTTTCAGGAAATCAATATTTTTAGCAGTAGGCCCATAAAATCCTATAGCATCTGGCCATCGGCCAACATTTACTATAAGATCAGCACGGAGAAATTACAAATTATCACTGTGAGGTCCAAGCAAAATTGAAGCCTATATCCAGTTCTATGAGCTTACAAAATTTAATTAACATTGTGTTCACAATTACTGCATATAATATTTTTTGAAAATTTCAAAACTATAAATTTTTTTTTAGTATTCTTGTTTTCAAAAATTCTTTAAAGTAATAATGAAGTGGCCTTCTAGAGCTATTAAAACACTATATTTCATACCGATCCGCTCTCTCTTTCTGATTAATGGGGCGTTAAATATTTTTTTTAATCGTAGCGCAAGGTGGAAAGTTAAAAAAGTCGTTAGGCAACCGCAACGAGATCTTTGTGCTTCTACTGAAACTAGTGTTACCCCAGCGCACAATGCAGTGACAGACTGAGCGTTGACAGAACCGGAGAAATGCTAAGTCACGTGATGCATTAGTTCCAATAATGAGACGCGGGGCTAGTGTAGATGTCGCATCAAGTGAAGCTCGTCTAGCAGACTTTCACATATATTATAACTTAAAATAATTATTATTAAAAAATCGACGTAGAATAAAAATATAAAAATGTTTCATGTTACATCTGAGGATAGAGACCTTTCATTGGAAAAAAATGGTCCAAATTGGTGAAGCGGTAGCCGCTGGAGGAACCGGAGAAGAAAACCCTTTGAGCTTTTATATATGTATGGATTTTAGAAATTCTAGTACTTACTAGAATCATTAAAATTTTGGAAAATTTTGAAAACAGTTGGAAACTGAAAATTATTTTTTTTGCAAATTTTAAATATCTAATTTTCAATTTTTAACAATCCTACAAAATGTTAGAAACTGTTTGTACATTATAAAACTTTGATTATTTTTGGATAATTTGAAACTAAAGAAATGTTTTTTGAAAGTTTTGTGTAGTTTTAAACACTTGAACAGATTTGAAAACATTTTGAAAATTATTGAAAATTTTAAATTATTTAAAAATATTTGAAATTGTGAATTTTGAGATTTTTCACAATGGTAAACAATTTTGGAAATTATAAAACTTTTAAAAATGTTTAATATTTTTAGATATTCCATATATTATGAAAACTTTTGAAACTATAAAATTAAAAATTTGAATTTTTCAAAATTGACAACTTTTGAAAATGTTTGATAATTGAAAGCTGCCAATTTTTAAATTTTGAAAATTTTTAAATATTTAGAAACTGAAATTTTTTTAATTTCTTTATTTTAAGTATTTTTCCAATTGCAAAAGATAGTTATTTGTTAAAATCAACCGATTTTATTTTTTGCCGAGTATCCAATTAAAATGCTTAACTAAACGACCAAAAGGAAACTTCCCACAGGGTAGTGGTGGTAAAAAGATCGCGTTTGCGTAGATCGGCTATTTGATATGCGTAGAATACAAATACGAGCTTCTTTTTTGAGCGCGTCTATATTGAACTACAGCCTGCTCAAGTGCCCACCTTATTTTTTGAAGTAGTTAAGCGACCAAAAGAAACTCCCCATAGGTCTTTTCTTAATAGAATGTTCATCCAATTGCATTTGTTGTATTACAACACCTCTCTGTAACACACCTTTTTTGGGCGGACTATTCTTTGCTAGTTTACGTTTTCGTAACATCTGTGATCTTTTAAATCGAAATTATGTTTCCCGAATAAATGCGGATATGCGTCTGCCCTGTCAAGTGAATACAGATACCATAGGAAAACCTGGTTTTTCCCAAAACATGGATATCCGTCAAAATCTTAAGGTTTACAAAATTTAACGATAACAATACCTTCCTATAGCAATACTTTGTATAGTGAGAAAGGTAAATTTGCGTTATATTTCTTTAGGTAAATTTCTTGGTGCACGAGGTCGTTGAATGTATCTACGGGTAGATATTTTTTCAAAAGTAGTCTTTTGGGGTTGCTTAAACTCCAATACATATACTTTCTTTAAATCGTCATATTTAAAAATTATAACAGTTTCGAGTACGGAAAACTACAAAAATTAAAAATAGAATTTTTTAAGGTATTACTTTAAATAATTATACCAGGATGTCAAAAATTATCTTGGTCACGAGTGGTCATGGATTTTTAATCAATTGTCGGAGCCAGTATCGTGCATCCATGTCAATTATTTTTTGATTGTACAAATTTGTCAAGCAGTTCACTGGTTAAGTTTTCTTGCTATTGTAATCTTAAAGATGATATAAGCTAAGACGGATGTTTTGCATTTCATGACCACCCTTGAGCAAGATAATTTTTGATATCCCGATAATATTGTCGGATAATATTCGTAGATATTGTTTAGTAATGTTTTGCTTATACAGGGTGTTAATGAATTGTAGGGACAAACTTCTAGGGCTTGCTAAACACAACAAAGCAAGCAACTTTTGTTAATAAATGTGTGGTCAAAAGTGTTTCCTTTCAGGGATAGAGCTTCACAAAGATTCTTTAAGAAGTACCTGAAAATAGGCAACCTAAATTGCATTTTTAATTATTTTGCACAGGTCACACGGAATTTTGAAAAAATAAACGATTTAGACATACATGCATTCAAATAACGTAAATTTTGACACAATTCGATCTTTTTGTGATTTTTTTTGACTTTTCTTGCATTCGTTTCTTTCTGTGCCTTTTATAATTCGTTTCTTTCTGTGCCTTTTATAATTCGTTTCTTTCGTTCTGTGTTTCGTATTTTTGTGTTATGGCGAATTATACTGTTGCCGAACAGCATGACATGATGTTCATGTATGGAGCTGCTTGGGGTAACGGACGCGAAGCTGCTCGCCTGTACCAAGAACATTTTCCGAATAGGAATCATCCCTCGCACAAGGCCTTTAGTGTAGTTTCACGTCGGTTGTCGTTGTCAACAGACACAACTGTGGAGCTACCAGAACAAGGCGAACGGTGGATTTTGAGGAAAAAGTTTTGGAGAGAGTGGCTGAAAATCCTTCTACTGGTTCAAGAGCCATCGCTCATGAAATGGGAGTGAACCATGTTTCAGTATGGGAGGTACTACTACATGAGCAGCAGCTACATCCGTACCATCCACAGAAGGTACAAGCCATGGTTCAAACAGATTTTCCCACAAGGGTAGAATTTTGCCAGGAATTTCTGCGGCGGTGTAATGAGGATCCAGAATTCCAAGTAACCGTTCTGTTTAGTGACGAGGCATCTTTTACGAAAGAAGGAATATTCAACAGTAGAAACAGCCACATTTGGGACGATGATAATCCCCATGCTGTGGTTCAAAAAGAATACCAGCAAAGATTTTCAGTGAACATTGGGCCGGGATTGTTGGCGATAGACTCATTGGACCATATCTGCCACCCCAATGGTTAATAGGAGCAATTTATTTAAATTTCTTGCGCCATGTCCTGCCTGAACTTTTGGAAGATGTTCCACCTCAAATGTGGCTGCAGCACGATGGTGCACCTGCTCGTTTTTAAATAACACTTTTCCCAACAGATGGATAGGTCGAGGAGGGCATGTGGCGTGGCCTCCACGTTCTCCTGATTTGACCCCACTTGATTTCTTTTTGTGTGGTCATGTTAAACCGTTAGTGTGTTCTACCCCAGTTGAAACTGTAGAAGAACTTACGGCGCGTATTCTTGCTGCATGTGAAGAAGTTCTACAGACTCCTGGTATATTTGGAGCGGTGCGCAGAAATTTACTTCGTAGATATGTTTCGTGTGTAGAAGCTGGGGGCGACATTTTGAACATTTACTATAATTTTGTTAATTTTTGAATTAGTTATTGTAAATTTTTCAAATAGTTGATTTTTGCTTTGTAATTTTGGTTTTTCTATTGCTTAGTTTTGAAACATTTTATTAATTAAATTATTTTAAATTTAATTTGAATTTGAAAAGTGGGAAAGAGGGCTTTATTTATCCTGTATTACTTTCCGTCGTTATGTAAACAAATAGTAGGTAGTAAATTGAGTTGCCTACATTTAGGCGCTTCTTAATGAATCTTTGAGAAGCTCTATCGCTGAAAAGAAACACTTTTGACCACACATTTATAACAAAAGTTGTTTGCTTTGTTGTATTTTGGAAGCCCTAGACAATTCATTAACACCCTGTATATTACTTTTTAGACGGAAGAAGACGGAATAAAATATTAAGTTTAAAGTAGAGTCGTGTAAATATGACATTCGCATTTGCGTAATCACAGTTCGTTTGTGCTTCTATACGCCAAGCTGACAAAACGTGTTCACAAATGAAAATTAATATTAACTTATAAGCAAAAAATTTAAGCTTTTGGAGAGAATTCAGCTGTGTCGTAATTTGTTAAGCAGGCGCGATGACCTAAAAACATAATCCTAATTTCAACGTTCATAGCCTAGCGAAAAATTCAGAGAAGACCCTTAAAACATGCTGCTTTTATTTCTTATAGTAGTAGGTACCTTCAAGCAACCCACATTTTATTATTTTTGAACTGTTAATTGAAGTAGTAATTGATAAGTGTCATAAAAATTTAAATTATCAATCTTATTTTTGTGTTACTTACTTCTTTCACCTTCCTCGCTATACGAAGTATAGCTATAGAGGAAGGTATTCTGATCGTCAGGTTGGATTTGAAGCAAATCCGATCATTTACCAAAGTTTATTTCGCTTTAAGTTTACTGGTCGATATACGAGTGATGCCTAAAAAAGTACTTTAGTGGCGAACTTTTTCAATCACACATTTTGACTAACAAGCAGGTTTTAGGGCCTTGGAAAACCGATAAAGGGGACGCTGCAGCGGTGTGTGTCTGTCTGTGTATCTGTATACACTTTACAGTACAGACGCATTAACGCACAAAACTCAAATTTGGGTCAAAGATTGGTAATTGCACTAGGATGAAACCGCAACAAAATGAGGTTGGTCCGCCAAAAAACGAGAATCAGGGGAGGTCTGCTTTACTTCAAATTAGACGGGCCCGAAAAATAACCTTAGATTCGTATTCTACGCATGTAGAATAGCCGATCTGAGCAAACGAGATCTGCCCCCATTATCAATTTTTTGCTTTTTTTTTAATATACGTATTTCGGCTTTAAAATCGGTATGAGCATGTTAAATGACAATAGGAGCAATTTACCATTGGTAAAACACCAAAGTATCAAATTGATTTTTGATTTCAACGAATAAATATTATTTGCAAACAACAAAAATTTAAATTCCATAATTTTTTTTAATTTTCAAAAATATTCTAAATTAAAATTTTTTTTTAATTCTTAATAACTTTTAAATACTTTTAAAACCTTTTAAAAGTTTTTAAATTTCAAAAATTTACTTAATTAAAAAGATTTGATAGTAAAAATACATGCAAACATTTTTTTAAAAGGAAATTTGTAATAAACCACCAGCTCTTCCCAGGTAGCTTAGAGCCAGAGTTCGGAGAAATAATAAGATCGAACTGTAAATCAAATTATTTATAATATTCATTCATTGATATTACAATACAAGAATAAATTACTGTATGTATCGGAAAATGTAAATTAATAATTTTATGTATAATAAAGTAAATACAATTAAACGGTTATGAAACAATTAAATTTTCTCTGGAGCGAGTCGACCTTGGTTCTACTTCCTTGAACGGATCTCATTTCGTCGAACGAGTTCTGCGTCGAATTCGCAGCTGATAGATATGACTGGTGCGCACGTTCACTGGTCAGCAAGGCACGTAGGTCGATATTCACGTCGATGCGGAGTTACGATCAAAATGGCGATCCCCGGCTTCGGCGTTTCTGTAAAAATAATTAATGTCTTGTGCACGCTCCACATTCACTCAGTTTGCAGATAAAGTCTGAAATTAAATTAAATAGTGTGTGGTGTAGTGCTCCACTGGTCACAAACCCTCTCGTTACGGCTCTAACTGGAAATAAAACGGATAATTGCGAATTCGTCAGGTAAGTGCTTGTGGATTTATTTAATTGATCGGTACTGGATAAATAAATAAATTACAGGATTTGACTGTACGGGGAATTATTTACAGGGTTCAGGTTATAAATCAAATTCATGGATAGGATTAAAATAATAAACCCAACGGGTAACTTTACTTTATTAAAGTTAAAAAAAAAACTTGACGAATAATTTTACTAAGTTTAATTCAATAAACCTAACTGGTGACTTTCTAAGTGAATATAACGAATCAATCTCAATAGGGCACCCCAGTTTTGAGATTAGATGCATTAATTCTTAGTGAATACGGTATTATTTCCTTTAGAAGCTAATCAAACTCACCAAAAGAACATCAACCTCCACTAACGTTTTGATGTAATTCAATAAATATCGAATTCTCACAAAAGATATCTACTTCCTATGAGAATCAAACATTCCATTAAATTACGGGTTTTATTTAATTTAAACTAAAAGCAACTTTAAGTTTAAATCAAACTCCAGCCTAATTTTTAAACTCAAGTCCAGTCTTGACTTGAAATAAAAATTACTAACAGTTAAACTGTTCGGAATAAAAATCAAATAAATTGAACAGGAAAATGAAAGTTAAACAGGATTCTGGTTTCTTAGAAGGACATGAATGAATTCTTTGAAAGGCAGGAGTGAATTCTCTAATTTTGAGCTGGTGCTCCGGTTTTATACCCACTGAAGGTGGTAGGGATGCTTTGGAAGGAGTTATTGTGGGAGTTCCGTTTCCCCCATACGACTTCTTCTGCGAGCACTTCGCTTTTAAATTTCCACTTCCACCGCCTTGGAATTACAACAATATAAATACTTACTATTTATTAAAACATTGTTGTTGCAGGATACTTCGTTACAAATTGTTGAATTTTTAAAAACATTTAGTATAAAATGTATTGCAATTGTTTGAAATATAAAAAAATTTCAAAATTTCTAAATTTTCAAAATTTTCAAGTTTCAAAAATTCTTTTAATTTTCTTTTAAGTTATTTAAAAATTTTGTATAACATATATTTCCTCCATTCTATGTCGTTCATATTTTCTCTTTTTTTCTCTGCATTTTAGGTTGGCAACTTTCCTTTTGCTTTTAAAATTTTCAATTTTGTCGCTCGTTATATCCCTTAGCATTTCTAATCTTGCTTCATTTCTTTCGGCAATTACTCGTTAGCACTCTTCGTCGTACCATTTTTTGCTCTTGTTTGTTTTACGTTTTCCTACTATCTCCTCTGTGGTCTCGGCCAATATTCTTTTTATGTTTCCCTCTTTCTTCTATTTCTTCCCTACTCATTTTCTCTTTTCCTCTGTTCGTTGTAGCATTTCAAATTTCCCTTGTATACTATTGATATATTTTACTCTGATTTCATTACTCTCTCTAAGTTTCTCAATGTCAAGTTGTTGGTTATTCACTGCTTTCTCTTGGTTTCCGCATGATATTCTTTGTCTAAATCTAGCTTCTACTAAAAAGTGGTCCGTATCACAGTCGGCCCCTCTATAACTTCTTACGTCTACAATGCTGCTGGTATGTCGTGCATCTATTACTAAATGATCAATTTGATTTCTGGTTCTTTTGTCCGGTGATATCCATGTTTCTTTATGTGCCGCTTTATGTGCAAACCTTGAGCTTGCCACCACCATATTTCTCCCGCAGGCAAAATCTATCATTCGCATTCCATTATCGTTACTAGCAAGGTGTAGACTATGTTCTCCTATAGTTGGTACATATGCCTGTTCTCTTTCCACTTTGGCATTCCAATCTCCTAGCACCATCTTGACATCATAGTTGCCTATGTTATCCATGGCATTTTCTAACTTTGCGTAGAACATTTCTTTATCTTCGTCTTCGTTATCTTCAGTTGGTGCATGCACATTAACCAGGACTACATTATAAAATGTTGCTTTGAGTTTTAAATTTTTGTACGTAGGAAAAGTAAAAGTTTCTCAGGTATAGTACTGTCTAGCCGGCGTGCTTTGCTTATTTTCTGTTTGTTGCACTGGTACTGTAGATATATTAACTGATATCATAGTAGGTTTTTAAACGGTATCACGATTTTTAATTAGAAAACAGCAAAAACTGTAACAGTTTATTAGAAGAAAAGTTCCTTTGTACTTACGGAAAACACAAAGATGATATATCAAACTAAGTCTCAAAAGACAGACAGTTGCATGAGACAAATTATAATGTTTAAACTTTACGTGATAGTTATTTAAGTAACAAGGAATGTAAAGACGTAATAACATTCGAGGTAGGTAAATACGAGCCGAGGCGAAGCCAAGGCTTGTGGCCTGCCGAGAATGTTAATAGTCGATACATTCCGTGTTACTTACTAAATTTTTCACGCTACAGGTAGAAATTGAATCATATTTTTAAAAAATTTTTTTGACTGCTGTCATGGAAATTATTTTTTAAAAGCCCCATTATTGTAAGTTGCCTGTGCTTGTTACCATATCAACGAACAGTTAAAATCAACATTTTAGTATTCTGTTTGAAATAAAATATTGGAATCTGTACCTTGTTGCTTTAATTATTATCCTAAGAATGTAAATAACACTATTAAGTTCCCCGTAGTCAAGGGCAAAAATTAAACGAATGTTATTGGCCATTTTCATCTTTTGTAGCTATGGATGTATGGTCTATTTACCTTTCTTGTAGCGTGAAAATATTATTATTTATAATCTGATAATTTTTTGTTATAATATAGATTCCTTGATTACTGTACTTATTGCAAATGTAACTACTAGAGTACGGCGCAAAAAAAACAAATATGTAGTTTGTTTACAGGGAAGTTACATTAAAGATCTACTTTAATTTTCAAGTTTGTTTAAAATACAGTTCTTGATAACTAAAATAAAATGTGTTAATTTTCTAACAGAGGATAAATATTCTAAACGTTTTAATGGAATGTAAATTAAAGAACTCGTAAAAAAGATTTAACCGTGAACGTTTTCTATTATTGAATTTTGAACTCCTTCGGTGCTTCACTTGCGTGGTTTGCAAATTGATCATATCAAAGAGCGTTCATTGAAGAAGTCAGCTATAGTGCGGAAAGGTACTCTACTAGAATACGGTGCTAAATTTGACGCAATTTTCAGAAATAGAATTCAGACCCTCAACCTCAAAAAGGGCACGCCTGAATGCGCTTGCGGTTGGAGCGCTCACCTGCTATTAAATTTTTGTTATAGGTAGAAAGTGTAGGTGGAGCATGCAAAGTTGAAGATATAAAAGTAAAAGCTGCTTTAATATTGACATTTTTAATTATGATGATTCACTTTTTTACAATTAAGGGCTTTTGATGAAAGCTTGCATATTAACTTACGTTTGGCCAATTGGTATGCTGATTATTCAAATATAAATCCTAGTTTCTAATAATATTGATAGGAAACAACGTACAACGCCTACCTACTCACAGACATTAAAAATGAGCGACGGACTTTGCCTGGAGTTTCCCCGGATTTAGAAATTGTTGCTATTATCAGAGCGCGGATTTCAAGCATTTTGCTTATGCACTATTATTGTACCTAAATAAAAATCCTTTTGTATGCCTACAATTCATGAAAAATGTAGTTATTTGACACCACTTTTATTCTGCGTATTTTCTCTATTTTGCTCTTTAAACTGCTTATATGCTCTTATTTGTGCTTTTATACAGCTAGTTGGTACTTTTTAAATAAAGCATTCAATATTTCCACTTTTTCGTTTGAAAAATCTAATGTTAAAACAATAATTAACTATTTTGCGATTTAAACGACTCAGCAAATAATTTACCAAATGTTAACACCACATTCTACAAATCTTCTGCTAGATCAAACAAGCGTTCCTCGGAGAAACAAATAGTGCGCTCGGGGAATCACCAAGTTTTGTGTTCTATTGAACGCCACACACAATAGTCTATCGCGTTTATTTGCAAAAAGGCTTAAATTAGTCAGTAATTTGGAGCATTCAATTGTGAGATGTTTTGTGAATAATTTTAATTTGAAATTAAACCTAAAGTGTAGAACAACCCTGTACTGGCAACTAGGCATAAAGGTTTTCCTGAATTGGTTATTGACAATAACAAATTTTTGCAGAAGCTGCATGAAAAGTTACGTTTTTGTAATATTTCGTATTTTTCCCATAAGATGCTTCTGTTAAATTTTTAATAAAAATATGGTTTGAATGGCAAAGAAATTTATATCAAAGTGTATTTCTATTTGTTATTAATTACATTTTTATTTTGTATTGAAATATTTGTAACAATACGTCATTCTCATGGAAAACGAATACAAATCTTAGGTTGTTTTTTTTTTGTTTATTTTTTGTAATTTTTCATGCATTTTCTCTGATTTATCAAGCTTATTATAAGCGCCTATTTTCAAAAAATAAATGCTTATAAATCCGCGCTCTGCTTATTATATTTTTCAAATGTATTTTTATATCAATATTTTATGCGTTGACAGTATGATCGCAGTACTCCTACCATTCTAGTTGGATATTACAGCCGAGGGTACGGTCAACTCATTACTGTACGTAACTAACCGAGTTACTTTAATTCGAAAATGCCGATTTTTATTTTAGGGAAAAGACTGCAAACACTGTTTTGCATACGCGAGGCCGAGATTATCGGGCCAAATAATTCAAGTTACGACAAAATCAACCAATCTATTATTCTTAATACGTTTGCATGTACATTAATAAAATAATGCAATGATTAGTGGAAAGAAATAGTAGGGATTTCAGAACGCAATAAGCATGGAAAAGGCACGGCCTCTATAGTTTTTACTTTACTTGCGTCGGTCAGCGGCAGTCAGGTGCAGCGTGCAGCTATTGTGTGATTATTTATTTTATACGTAGTCTGCAAATTTGCAGCAAGTATGGAAAATTTTGTTGGCCAACTTTTAAAAGAAAGATTTAATGGATACTCTTACGAAAAACAAATAGAAATAAAAATAGAAATAAAAAATCATGGGCGATGTAGTCCAAAACTACTAGGGCTGATCTGTACCAGCCTGTCTATGACAGATACTAGGAAAAACTTTACATCGCTTAATACTTAGTGGTATAAAATAATGCACTGGCCAACTGGTAGCGACCGTAAAAATAATTTTTTTTGCTGGAATTGCTTACTATTTTTATCTACATCTAACCACTCAAAAGTACTTGTGGCCTGAAACAGGATACTCTGATTTGAAAAATCTTTCAGCCGCAGTTAAAAAACGTGCGTCCACTAAAGAACATTTATCTACAACTGTTAGATTAAAATTATTTGGCAAATCACGCAATAACTTGGCTTTCGACGAAGGTTTATGTTATCAAATTAAAGTGCATAATGACAAAAGTGAAATTTAATAAGGATTTTATGGTAGATTAGTTCATTTAACAATAGATTTTGGTAAATTGAAGTTGCCGTAATTTTTTTACTATTTAATCTTATTGTTAAATAGTTTTTGCCATTGTCAACCCAATTTCTATGCCCATGCAACGCCGCTGTTCTTAAGAATAAAGAAAATCAGAACCTAAGAAAATATCCGTTAGGAGAAAATTGGGTTGGAGGGTGCTGCAACTAAAAATTAAGTTGTAAATCTTATTCTACTGTCGCTTATGAGCAATGTTGTTGAAACATATATATTTTATCATGCCGGTTAATTAAATTAAAGGGTATGACTGTACCCTAAAAAACAGTGTAACTTCCGCTTCTGATATTAATTTTTAGGAGTTAATTTTGGCTGGGAATATTGCTCTCCCTGCATTGCAAAGCGCATTAAAATCGGCGAATCTGTTCGGAAATATGCACTCACACATCCACCCACAGACGACATTACTACTTTTTTTAATTTCGTTGTGGTCAGAATGTATTTTCGTCAAAATCTCGAAATCCAAGAATATCATGAAAACAACACTGCTCTATTACTGAAAGTAGAGAAAAGTACGAACATAGTACGGTTAATGGGTGAGTAACTTCTGGTGAATCATCTCTTTTTTAAGAAATTTCTCAAATTTTGTTTAGGTTGCGCCTAACATCATTGCGCCAAATTAATTTTACTTATAAAATTTTTGGAGACTTTTATAGTAGGTATATAGAAATTCGGTATTGGACTTATGGAAAGTAGTGTTGCCAGATGTATTCGTAAATTTGCTCCTGGTACGAAAGTACGTAGGTAGAATTAAAGTGCTACCGCTTTGTAAAACTTACCTATAAAAATAACATAGCCCTATACAGCCTGTACTGAATTTTAGGTATGAAACTGTAAAATAAATAAAATAAAATTGTATGGCAAGATTGCGCAAGAGCTAAACAGCCTCTGTCTAAAGAAAAGAAAAACGCAGCGTATCATATTAAGCGGTATGGGTTGAAAGTGGTGAATGATAACATTTTAAGCAAGTGGGTTGTCAGATAAATGGCAATTTATTATACAGTTTAGCGAAACAAAATGTTTATTATTTCGCTGCAAAACTCTAAAATGCAATAGAAAAGATATTAAACTTTAGCGTATTTTTATACAAAGCATTTCAAATTATAGCTACATACGCACAGTTAAATCTTAAACATTCGCCCCTATCTATGTAAATAGAACCCATGCATTTTCCCTAAACTTTTTCATACTTCAACTTTTTATTATTTTTCTAAAATGTTATATATTAACGTTCTAGCTCTTACGGTTACTACAAGATAAAATTTTCTTAACGCTGCGACTCATAACGTTATGATGTATTGTCACATGTAACGTATGTATAACTCTGATGCCTATAAGAATACAAGCGTAGTTTGATGCTCAAGCACAGATTTAAGAACAACGTAAAATTTTAAAAACAAAAGTGAATAGGAATACTTTAAAAGTAAGCTTAGGGTTTTGGTTTTTAATTAATGATAAACAACTTATTTTAAATTCGGAGTTTTTATCGACTTCCCATTATTTAACAAAAAACCATTATCTTTCAAGTTACAAAAATCATAGAGAGCGTCACAGAAAAACTAAGGCAATATCGCAAAATCCAAATTGTGGCTTACACCTAGTGCCCGTAGCTCACAAAATTAAAAAAGCTAAAGTAAATTGTTTTTTGAGAAATACTTTGAAAGTTACCAAATTTTTCAAGTTTTTTACTTTGTCAGTTATATGGTTTCGGAAATACATTCCCAAATTATTAGTTTGGGTCTGATGTGGCTGTAGAGTAAAAATATCTCATGTTCTTTAAAATAAATTCATTGGTTTATCGCTTTTAAGATTTTTTAGGTTTCAGCCTTAACGCCAATTAGTCGTTTGTGCATAAAAGTATTCGACAGCGGCGGCGCCTAAAATTCCCAATGAAGCGGCTCGAAAACATAATAATAGTTTTTCGGACACTAAATGGAAATGGACTACATTTCCTTATTACAAATCGTAAAGAAAAGTATCTCTTTTCTTTATAGCAACCATTTCTTTATAGCAACAAAATAAACAATTATTATTGTATTATAGGTAAAGAAAAGTATTGTTATGTTTAGTTGTTGCTGCTGTGATGGAAACGGCAGTTTGATTCTCGCGCTTGTCATGTATTTTTTAAATAATTTCTTATAAAATGTAATCCTTATGTAATTCATTTCCATTGAGTGTCCGAAAACATTTTATGTATTATTCCTAAAGAAAAGTAAGTTTTTCTTTACTCATCGTTTCTCGGCTGCGCCTCGATTAGAAAGATAGCGATTCGTAATGAAAAACAATACTTTTCTTTACTTATAATACAAATAACTATTATTTTTGCACTATATCTAAATTGTATGCGAATTCTTCATAGTCAATAAATAACAAAGAATTAAAAGAACAAGAAATAACATAATGTAAGATGGTTCGGGGTCATAATAGCGAATCAAAACTAGCGCGCTCAAACATAGCGCCTCCAAAATACTACGGAAAAATATAACTCCGAGCAAAAACAGCGAAATTCAAAAATGTCGACGTCAAATATAATGCCGTTAAAAATGTCTCCGATCAATAATGTTGAAATAAGAAACAGCGCCGATGGCGACAGGAAATATTGTCGCCAGTACATAATGTCGAAGCCAAAAATAGCGAAATCCAAAAGTTTTGCCGGCCAAAAATAGCGTCGGTAAAAATGTCGCCGTCAAACACATAAACATTTATTCGTTACTTTTATAAATTAATTTAGGTAAAGTGTATTTATGTAACTCTAGATGTGATAATACAGATTCATTTATGATGAAAAATACTTACTTTTATTGCCAAAATGTGTTTATTAAACAATTTTTTACACGTAGATTGACATTTAACTATTATTGAAAAATCAGTCTTTTACCGCTTGACGGCGACATTTTTTCCGGCGTATTTTTGAGCAACGCGTCGCCCAAAAATAGCGCCGACATGTTTGATTTCGCTTTGGCATTACGTACGACGTTATTGATTGGCGACATTATTATTTAGTGACATTTTTAACGACGCTATTTTTGTCGTCGACATTTTTTGAAAGCGCTTTTTCCCCGCGCTGTTTTTTAGGCGCCATTATTGATTCGCTATTATTGACGGCGACATTGTTGGCGACTACGATATAACATACCATAACAGATTTTCTAGCTATAAAGGTTGCATACCACTCAAACGTAATTATGACTATGAAACCACAGTACTCAGAAGCAGAATAACAATTACCAATTCGGCAGCAGTTTCTGGGAAATAAGATCGGACACCAACAAACCATTGTCCCAAATAAAATTAGTTTAAGAATCTTATTTTACTGTAATTGCAAATGAGTATATAGATATTTTTTAGTCTTTAACTTCAAAATTTTAAAAATTCGTTTTATGTGGCTCCAGCGAGATATAGCGCAGTGGGTCTCCAAGTCTATAATTTGCACGAATTAAATACATTCCCCTCTGAAAGTATAAATACATAAAGATCACTGCGTTACAATTTAATATGAATTTTAAGATAACTATATGGAAAAAAAATAATACAAATAACAGACAGACAGACTTGGTGTAAACGGTTTATTCTAATTTTTTGCGGAAAGGAGAAACAAGAAGCAGAATTTGTTACTCTTGGGACGTGCAAGTTGAATAGCTTTCAGTTTATGTACATAAATGATGCAACACACTTTTCCATTTAATATTTATGTTTACCGTAAAAGATTTACTGCAAAAGAAGTTCAAGTTATAGATTAAATAAATAATTACATTTCTTGTTTGAACATAAAAACATAACTAAAATTTTGTATTTAAATGCGTAACAGATTTAAACTTATTTTAAAATAGTGTGTTAATTTAATTTTGAATACTTCCCCTTTTCGTGGGCCTACCTTTGTGCTGGTCCCTATTCACAATCGTTGCATGCTTACATTTTTTCTTTGTAGAAGATTTTGAATTCACCTGAAAATTGCTTTTGGGAGCCACCCGAAACTCATATTTAACGCATACATGACAGTTTTTCTTTTGTGTGAATCCTCAGATGTTCCGAAAATTAATGATTTGGTCTGTTCGAAATTTACACAAAAGTTTTTAAAAAGTAAATAGTACAGTTACAACAATTTGCTTGCAGAATGTGTTACATAAATTAGTACAGCTTGCATTATAAATACATATACCAACTCCAACGTCAGTCCTAGCAAGTAAATGACAATGTTGTACAATTTTTAAGTAAACTTAGGAAAAGCGCACTTTAATTTGCGTTTTTCAATTTTTGACGTAAAACTTCTTTGAGGGCAGGGGTAACATTGATCGTGGGACCAGCAATGCGCACGAGCCGAGACGGGAATGAGGTCGCTGGGAGACGGAAGCTGATGTAACTCTTCCTGACCCCGCGGCAAGCCGCATGCATTGCTTTGCTGCTGTCAGTAACTCTGTATCATTCTACTTGCGTGTGGCAGCGGTTGGTCAGGGTTACAGATGATTGCCGTGTAAACATGCGCCGATAATAGTACAGTTATAGAAGAATTTAAAAAGTCAAACCGTAATGTCCACGTTTCAGATTTTGTGTGTTAGCAGAATTTTAAACTTTTAATCAAATAAAGTTCTACACTAGATAGGTTAAATGAGGCAGTAGGTTACTATTTATTGTCCCTTTAAAATATACTTCTAAACCACATAAAATTTTTATCCTAAGTGTATATTATGTAAACCATAGGTAAGCTGTACCTAAATGCTGCTACAAAATGAAATGAATACTGTAATTTGTTTAATAGGTATATTGTTGTTGTATATATAATAACTACAAGTCACTATTTCAATTAGTTATTGCTACTAAAAACCAAACATAGCCAAGTGCATTTCTTTTATTACTTAAAACTGACAATGTTATACTACTACAACCAAATACTACGGTTCAAGGTTTAATTTTACAGCCAAACTAGTGGTTTACGTATTGCGCATGTATGATCATCTGGGTACGTTTAAATTCTACCCAATTAGCCTATCGACTCCCTACTGTACGCATAAGCTCTTTAATCACCCACGTAATTTTTCCTTTCTGCAATAGAAATTCAAAAAACAGTGAGAAATCGCGGCAAAGATTTGTTAATTGTAAATAGATTTAGTTGTTTTGAAAGTAAAATGTTAATAAGTGGTGAAAATGTATTTAATATAGATATCTGAATTGCATAAAAACTGGCATACAATTCAATATGACGGAAAGATTTCATAAAGTTATCCGAATTGCATAAAAATCGATATTCGAGGGTTTTGAGGCTGCTAGGTACGTATCCAGGATCTAAATTAGGAACATCAACATGTTTTTTTTTCTCTTAAAGGTGACAGTTTGTAACCAGCTGTTATTGTAATTAAAACTCCAAAAATTTGGTCAAGTTTAAGTTCTGATTATTTATTCTTAGCTTATTTATCTGTAAACATGAGCGTAACATTGTCAACACACGATAAACAAATTCAAATTGGATAATTCTTCCATCTTACAGCTGCACGTAAACCTGAGACAGACGTATTTATTTTAGAATTTTAAGAGCAAAAACTGCTTGTAATGTATTTGTTTAGTATATTTGTCCGATTACTACTTTTACTTGTACATATCTTGTGAATGAATGAATGTTTTATATTTCAGTAATATTTAATGACATTTTGTAACACAAGTGCGTATTGGAATTGCCGTCTCTTCGACTGTCTATTCACTTTCCGCTGAACGGCTTGCGTCGACCACGAGGTTTGGATTGCGGGATTGCCATCCTTCCAGCCGTCTCCAAGTCTGATTTGTAAATAACGGCGATCGAATCTCTACTAATTCAAACAATTAGCGGAAAGCCAATTAAGTTTCATTTTACCAATCGAAACCTGCAACGGAGGTTTTGTAGCATTTCTTTCACAAACGGAACTTCGTAAATGTAAGAACAGAATATAATAGAAAGCGTTGAAACAAATCGAAAGCTTTTTTCTGAAAAATGGCTTTAAAATGACTGTCGCTACGGTTTTAGTTAATTTTCGGGTTTAACGCCTATTTATTCAAAAACGAGTTTGTTAAAATCAATTTATGTAGAATCACACCAATTGTTATATAATTCATAAAACTAAGACTGCGATCCACAGTCCCCTACACTACTGTTAATACCTACAGCCTACTCAAGTCTTTTCAGCTTGTTAAACAAACATACGATAAAGGACTCAAGCTGTTGATTCAACAAAAGTTCTCTCAATAACGATTTAAAAGGCATTGAACTTCTTACTAAAATCTTTTTAGCTATTTTGTAAAATACGCGACACGCCTGAATGAGCAGGCATAAAAGTGGATGAAGGAGTAGTTATTTTACTTATACTTATATAGAGTTTTCCTGCCGCTTAACCCCTATTTGTAAGGGATGAAATCATTTTGACAAGAAATAAAAATAAAAAAGATTTAACAACTTTGTTTGTTACGTGGATAACCAAATCTACAAAAGACACTAAATAGTTTACCCGTAGTCTTAAAACAGGCTTAAATAAAGGCAAACGAGTAAAATGATATTAATTATCTGCTGCTGCAAGTGTAAGTATAACTTAAAAAAAAGGAATGTGCCGGGCATGCAAGTTTTCAGTGAAAGGTCTTAATGCACTCTCACTGAAAGTGTTTTTTGAATTCTATGGTTTAACAGAAAACGAATACGGTTTCAGTTACAAATCTAGTATTCAAGTCATCTTCCAACTGTTAATTTAGAAAATCCAAACAAACATGGATGGACCTTTGCATAAGAGGGACTGAAATGCTGCATTGAATGCAGTTGTAAAAATTGTAATAATAGTTTAGTAAGTTTAGTCAAAGATCCTGATTCAGAAACAGAAGAAACTTATTAGGAAAATTTTAGTTGTTAATTTACACAGACAGCATTATTTTTATATTACTTCACATATATGTATTATTTCTCTCCGTATTTTATTAAAAATTAAGGAAACTGTACAATCAAATAAAGTTATATTTACTTGTATACAGTTTCAAGCACTACCGAGGTTTAAGCCTCGACGCGGCGCAGAAAGTGCGCGGCGTTTTCTAAACAAATCATACCATTAAAACCATAACCATAGGATATCTATTTTATCCTTTAAAATATATCTCAAAGTTTATTCTTAATTTTGTTCGCTGCATGTATGTATATGTTAAAATCTACCAATAAAAAAGTCCGTCGCTTAGTAAAAAGCTTACACATCGAAAGCAAAAAATCATATCCATCAATTTTATTGCCAAAAATATTTCTTTTTCGGAAGTTAACATGAGATCATAGACAGCGCTGATGCATCTGCTTTTAAACAACAAAAAATCAAGTTTGGTAACGGCGAAAAAGGTCGTAAATCGCTATTTTGTATAGCAAATAACGCACTTAACAAGAATATGTTAGTATGGTTTAATGGTGCGAAGAAAAAAGATTTTGTTTGAAAGTTGCAACTTTTGACTTTTACTCAATTTACATAAAAATTTTATCATTTTCTAATTGATTTTCATACCCTAATGTTAATAATGTTTCAAATGTCAATATTTAAATTGAAAATGATTATTTTTTTGTTTGAGTAGAAATAAAATATTATTCGAAAGTAATTCAATCTTTAATCAAATATATTATAAATCATACCTCTCTTTTGATGTTCCCTTCGTAGGCTGGGTAAAAGCAAAGCAACAAAATACACTTGCTGATAATTGTGTCTGTAATGACATAACTAAACATTGATCGCTTCAGTTTGCATGTACGTATCTTGATTTCCATTACTTTTTATCACGTCCGTCATTACTTCCGTCTTGCATTCGCGTGGTTACCCCTGCCCGCAAAGAAGTTTCACTTCAAAAAGTTTTGTATATAGATAATTCTACTGATGCACACGCTTACATTTTTACTAGGCGTCTTAAACCTGCAGGCCCAAGTTGAAGTAGCTGAGTTTGTTGCGTTTTGACAATTGTTAAAATGTCAACTTATTCAGAGGTTTACAAGAAGCTCTACTGTACAGTAAGAAGTTATGTGTTTGTACGGCAACTACTTTCTTTACTGCAACTCCATTACCTTTTTTAAAAATTCTGTTATTTTTCACAGAATGACCAATTTTACAAAGGTTTCAATAGTTTATTTTTAGATTAATGTGCGAATTGTTAGAGAGATCGCTTCAGTATGCATCTAGGCAACCTTATTTCTATCTCATTGTTTCCGTACGATTACATCCGTTCCATCACTTCCGTCTCGCATTCGTAAGGTTACTCCTGCCGGCAAAAGAAGTTTCACTTCAAAAATAGTTACCTGGACTTTTACCATGAGCAAAGTTTAGTTACAAAGCTTAATTTTTACTTTGATATACTTTCTTCGGACCCTCATTCATTTGGCGACCCTGATAGGTTTCTGTTACACAAAATAAGAGCTAAGATAAAATAAACAATATTTATTTTAACTAAATTTTTAACATAGATACGCGTATGTACACTTCGCTAAAACTTTTATAAACAATATAAAAATAAATAAACTAGACAGGCTTTATATTAAATATTAAAATATCACCTTTCCTGAATTTGTGGGAAGCAAATTAGGGAATAAGATCGTTAAAATCGAATGCACAGCAAATCGTGCTTTCAACAGACAGCAACGACAAACTTGATAGTACATTTTGGGCCATAGCTGAACGTTATAGTTTTTAATTAGTTTCAGTGACATTTTCTCAAACAAAACGGTCACCGGCATGGTAAATAAAATGCTTAAAGAAATTACTGAATTAGGTAGCATTGCTTTTATGCTATTTTCAACAGTTACATCGTGCCGGGCATAAAATTATAAAAACTTGCTGCACACAAAATTTTTCACCAAATCTAACACAAGGTGCTACGCAGGTTATTTAAATAATTTGTTATAATTATGTTTCAATTCACAAGTGGTATGATTAGATTATTTCATAGATAGTGATATATTTTAGTAGTCTTCCACGATAATCAACATAAGTGTCTACAGCTTCAAACCATCTATGTCATTTTTATTAATTGAGCTGTCGGACGTGCAGATCCTTGCAGGGTTTTAATAAAAATTAAAAGTTGTGATGCTTGTTTAAAAGTTCAATTTTTTTGGTTCAATAGTTCTGTAGTCAGAGGCGTAACAACGGGCCCGGATTGAGTGATAAAATGCCACAGTACTAGGTCCGGTGGGAGCCTCTGTATCCCCCGAACGCTAAACTTAAATGTGCGCGGGCATAATTTCTATTATGCAACAATGTGTCACTTGCTTATTATAGCTTGTGATAGGCATTGGCAAAGCTGCACTGCTTGCTGTTAATTGTCTATTCCAATTTATTAAGCAGATAAGTGAATTCTATGGGCTGTGGACGAATAATATTTGAAACATTTCCAACTTTCTAGCCTTCTAGATTATCGAGCAAATTTTTGCTCTTTTCGAAGATATAACATGTCGTAGTTCACATCAAATAGATACACAAATTTAAATTTTGTTTTGAAAGTATTTCCCTAATGATTTGCAAATGTTTTGTTATATTCCGACAACTGCAGAAGTTGATAATAGTTATTTATGTTAGTAGTGGGATAAAGGCGTTATTATAACACGAATTTGAAAGCTGCACTGCGAGGTCGCAGACCGAGTTGTGTAATCAAAAAAATGCCATAATAATTCATTATCCCACGTGTGACATACAAAATTTTATTTACGACTGCTCAAAATTGGTTAAAACTTTTTTTTTGCTTGAAATGATATTTTACATTTCGCATTAATTTTATTGCAAATATCAAGCCACTTTTAATATTTTTGATTTAATATCAAAGGAATAGGATAGATTCTATTTGTTCAGTACTATGGCAATCAGTCAGTTTCCTTATAAACAAAGAGTGAGTTTTGTTTGTGTAAGTAAAATGAATCCATTATCTCACTAGTGAAATAATGAACTTCATTACCTAACGCAAATGAATGGCATAATAAGTCCTTATCCAAGCAGTCGTAGATAATAGTATATTTTCTACGACTATTTTAGAATATAAGCATTCTGATACCATTTTTAATTACGGAATAACTTACATTCTACACGCGTTTTAGAATATTTTATTCTAATACTGTTTATTTCATTCCAAAACTCTTCTGAATAATATAGGTTGCGTCTCTCGTTTATCAACTGTTTTTTTGTTTTGTTGACAGTTACAAACAAAGCGTATTTTAGAATTTTTTTTTTACATTTGGCGTTTATTTGCAATCTGCTACAGGAGCAATAAGCAAATCAGATGAATACAGAAATATAACATTGCACAAAGTAACGTGTGAGAGAGCGTCCTATGACGTTCCTCGTTGTGATTAACTTATATAAATAATTACAGTGAATATTGCCTAAGTTTATTAGTAACGTGTGGGTAGATCTAGCGGTTTAAAGCGTTTTAGTCTGCGCACATCAGCACTATTGTCGAGTAAGTTTAACGCTAACGGATTCGGATGTGATTCTAATCTCTGAAGATATTTTGCACTGCACTGAGCTGTATTTTAGAATGAAACTTAAAATTTTCTTATTGTCTAAATTTAATGACCTAAATAATTTATAGTCGTAGAAAAAGTATAGTCTGTAACACGTTTGGAATGGCTATTCCGCACTCGTAGACCGTCCCCCTCGCCTTTCGGCTCGGGTGACAAACTTTCCACGCGCGCGGAATATGCCATATTCCAAACTTGTTACAGAATTTACTATACGGAGCCGAAAGGCGAGGGGGCGGTCCACGAAATAGCCATTTCAAGTGTGTTACAGACTATACTGTTTCTACGACTTAAGAAAATTTTAAGTTTTCTCTCTAAAATACGCTTTTTTGTAACTCAACAGACAGGCGATAGACGAGAGACGCAACCTTTATTACTCATAACAGTGTTAAAATGAAATATTGTAAACAAGTGTAAGAATGCAGTAGAATTCCGTAATTAAAAATTGTATCAGAATGCTCATATTCTAAAATAGTCGTAGAAAAAAGTAAAGTTTTGTTTGATTTTCAAAATAATGTTGGCTTACCATATTTTTTTTAAATAAATTAAATGGCGCCTTATTTCCATGGCATTGTATTGTTTCTGAGACAAAATGCTTAAAATTTATGCAAAATGCAAATGTTATACATTGTTAAAATTAGAGTAAAATAACAACGAAACAAAATTTAAAAAAATCAACAATGAAAGCAGTTAGATCTGAGAAGAAAATTAGATTCAGCATAAAAAAACGTCTTAACAATGCGTTTGCTAGAGGTATTTTAGATAAAAACTAGTGAATACCGTGGGCAGCGTCCCGATATTGTTTTTGATAACTTCATATATCATCGAACCCGTGGCGCGCAATGAAATAGAAACGATTATTAGATCTTTAAAAAATAAAAATTCCACTGGACTGGACGGCATACCAACAAATGTTGTAAAAAATTCTTTGGAATATATAATTGAACCATTAACCGACGTGATCAACAGGTCCATTAGCAACGGTGAATTTCCGGAACTACTAAAAAAAGCCTGCGTTGTACCGGTTTTTAAAAAAGGTGACACACATGACCACGCCAATTATAGACCGATTTCGCTGTTGCGTGTGTTTTCAAAAATCGTTGAAAAAGTATTAAATGAGCGATTATTAGCATATTTAAACAAAAATACTATACTGGCGAACAATCAGCACGGTTTCCGTTCTGGTCGTTCAATTGAGACTGCTAATGTTGATCTCTTGCAGTATATTCACGATGAACTAGATAGTGATCACCATGTGATGGCTTTTTTCTTCGATCTTACTGCTGCGTTTGATACTTTGCAGTTACCATTTATAGCGAGTAAATTAACTAACATAGGCATTAGAGGAATTACTCTTGACTGGATTATGTCTTATCTAACCAACAGATCACTGCGAGTAAAAATCGACCATACTTATTCAGATGAGCATCTGACAGATCTGGGAGTACCGCAGGGTTCAGTGATAGGTCCCCTTATATTCATGCTGTTCGTTAACGACCTTCCTCTAGCAATAACAAAAGGAAAACTTGTTATGTTCGCTGACGATACGTCCATTGCTATTTCAGCCACAACGATTAATGAACTTCAGACATCGGCAACGGCTGTGTGCAACGATTTTAAAAACTGGTGTGATAAGAACATGCTGATACTGAACACTATCAAGACAGAGTGCGTATACTTTTTTAAAAAGTTAAAACCGGAACCACTTCAGCTAAATATCACTATCAACAACGTAGGTATCTGTTTCGCAAATAAGGTTAAGTTCCTAGGATCTACACTGGATGAAAATTTAAAATGGGATCACCAAATAGACAGCGTGTGTGCTAAAGTCAGTAAAGCCTATTACGCTATGCGTCAACTAAAAAGTGTGCTAGATACTGAAGCTCTCCTAAATATTTATTACGGCCTTGCTTATTCCCACATGTCCCTAAATATTGTAGCTTGGGGGCAGGCAAGTAATGTAAGCCGTGTCTTCATTTTACAAAAAAGACTGATTAGATTAATATTTAATATTAACCCTAGAGACACCTGTAAAACACACTTTATAAATCATAGAATATTGACTCTACACGGCATCTATGTTTATAATCTCATGAAAATGATAAGGCAAAATTTAAATAATCTTGTAACTAACGCTGATATTCACAAATATGAAACTAGAGAAGGTGGCCGTTTGCGTATTGGGCGTTATCACACAGCTCTGCATGAAAAATCTCCCCTACATGCTGGGAAAATAATCTACAACAAACTGCCAGATGACATCAAGGAAGCTAGGTCATATAGCATTTTTAAATTAAAATTAAAGAACTACCTCACTGAAAAGGCGCTATATAGCTTAAAGGAAATATAGTAGTTAAATGTAATGTTTATGTAATAGTCTGTATTTTGCCTTAAAGTTTAAATGTGTAAATATATTTGGTACATGTTATTTGTGTTATTAAATTGCAAGTTATTGTATATTTATAAGTTATTGTATATTTATGTGCAATTATGTAATATAACTATGCTGTATTTGACACTTCACATCTGCCTACTTTCGCAGCAACGTGAATAAAGTTATCTTATCTTATCTTATCTTATCATACCCGGCGCGGCGCTTCGTTTAACAATACGTTTGATAATGGTAGTTAAGATAAAAACCTGTGAACAACGCCCCGATGTTTTTTTTAGTAACTTCATACCCGGCGCTTCCTGCTCGGAATGTTTCCTCCGCTGAGTCGGTCTAAATAAGTGTTGCTTCCTTAAATAAAACTCGTAAAAAAATCTAAATCAAGCACGGAAAAAATGTCCCAGAACAAAAACCGAACGATAATCTTAGAAAACATACCCGTAAAAAAATTTAAAGAAAGAAAAACCCCGTAAAATCTTCAGGAAAAACATTCCCCAATAAAATCCTATTGTACAATGTACAATGTTTACTTAAAAAAAGAGGGAAAAATTAGTTAAATGTATCACTTAACAAAATGTTTTTTAAACTAGTGAAATAATACGCACTTAAAAATGATGTTAGACATTTTAAATTTCCTTTATTCATATAAAGCAGAGATGCAATGATATAATTAATACATTCGTCAATATCGGAGCTTCATGTACCTACGTGATTTAAACGTAATTAATAACGGAACCCGCAAACATTATAAATATCTCCGGATGTAAGATATGTTAGTGAATGCGTCTTCACTAAAAGTTCTTACGGAGCATTAAGATTTTATTATAAACAGTTTTGTAGTAAACACTTTTAAATAATAAGCGGAACATAATTGAGCTTCCAATTTATGGGCCAATAAACGGTGGAATTTGTCTAGTATGGGTGAGTTGAAAACAATCTATAAACTGAGCCGACATGCAAAGGTCCGCCGTTGTGCTATAGTAATAAACCTTTGCGAGATGCAAGATTTAACCGTCTTGTTATGGTGAGACAACTAGGGATATTTTATATATTGATAACAAATACCTTTTAGACAAAAACAAAATTTTTTTTAGTTGTTTCAGAAAATAATCAATACGATTATTAATCAGCGTGAAATGTCGCAATTTTTCTCTAATTTAACCGTTTTTGTGTCTCTTGAAAAAAGCGAGATCGGACTAGTTAACACGCAGCTTAATACACACTGTATAAATATAATATAGGGAAGGACATTGCGTAGTTTTTGCCTCGGGTTCTGCAGTTCCTAGTTACGTTACAGAATGTAGTATCAATTACTGCATTAATTTGTTATAGTCGTTGCACCGCTTTGTACGTTGGTTTCAGTATATACTAACATTTTGCTTACAATAGTACCTTTGCTGAGTATTTCATACCATAATACCAGCAGCCAAATATAATTAAATTTTTGAATTTTATTAATAAAAGAACTATAGCTTCATGGGGAGTCCTAACGTCTCGAAAGACATCATTTTCTATTTCTTCAAATGAGTCTATACACTTCGCTCAACTGGTGAACTAAAGGTGTTAAAGCTTCTACGCCACTTTTTGTCTAATTTTATTGTTAACTATAGATATTACAAATAAGTTAAATAGGTTAAATGAATATTGAAAGACTAAGACGTTTGAGCTTTTAAAAAATTATCTTCTATTTAAAACATTTTTTTAGATTACTTTTACTGGCGCCCCTTTGCGTTGGCGCCTTTGTGCGGGCGTACGGGTAGGATAGGCCTTGCGTCACGTTATTACATAACGTTGTGGGCATGTGTTATTAGTGTGCTGATCTTAAAATAACTGTAGAGGCTAGAACATTATTATTAAATACTTTTAAAAACATCAAACCTTACGATTGTTGAACTATAGCAAAGTGTAGGCGCACTCTTTCGATCATTCTATTTGCAAACACTTTAAATGGCTAAATTACTGTACTTTTTTGTAAAACTCCATGTTAACAGAAAAACATCTGTAAAATTATTGTCTCTTAGAAGATGTAATTACAGTTTTTTAATGAGAATAACTTAATTCCATTTCCATTACGCTTTGGGGCTGCTTTCGTGATCTGGAAAGTAAAAAAGATTAAAATTATCAATGTGGTGCTTAACAAAAAATGGAATTATTTAAATATTTTCAACGTTATTTACTATTTGAACCACTTCTTGACAATTGTTAATAAATTTTTTGTAATAATTACAAATACAATGCACAAGTAAATTCTAAAGCTATAAAATGTAGTCAACAATAAACATTTCAGTTTTTAGTACGTACTTCCTAATGATTCTTCATTTTAATTTTCAAGTCATCCTTTTTGTTAGTAGCAAAAGGTGAATGAACGCAATTCAAAAATTTAATAACCGCTTGCTCAAAAATATTTAGTTATTTCGTAATTTAAAAGGTTTCTTTCCAAAGCCCATTATAATAAATGCTACTTGTGCACGATCGTTAGATATGGATCCTTGTTTTTCAGAGTAGCGATCAGTGTTGTACATCATTCTTTATTATGTTCGTATTAGGATAAAATATATGATATGGTATTACCTTAGTAGCTATTGTAAGATGTAGTATTATTGGGAAAGGATTATATTTCTACTTGCCTTGCTTGCATGGAGATTGTCGTAATTTAAATTGAATGTTATTATGTTACATACTTAACTGTTGAAGCCGCTCGAAACTCCTCGTGATAGCATTTTGTTTTATCTATTCTGTTATGTAATTAAATCAAAATTGAGCATAAGAAAATTTATCATAAAATTGTAGTTAAAGTTGAACAAATCTGTTTAATATCAATAAATGGTAAATTAAAAATGAGCAAAGCACTTCGTCTAGACTATTATGTACGTTTCTATGGTTAAAAACGTATTTAAGCAATTTTATATTCTAGATAACTGTTAAGCTCTTCTTCTAATTTTCAGGAATATGGAAATAAATAGCGGCGCAGTATTGGACGATTTGGTAAAACCATAACAATGAATCAACTTGTATGATGCAAACGAATCACTTTATTTACTGCGTAATTAATATGTTTTAAGGGTGTTGTCGCCAATATTAAGTAAAATAGTGGTTACTCGAAAATTGCCTATTTTTCCTAAAATACTTTCAAACCCTTTCGGTGGTGTACCACCAAAGAACCGAGAAAGGTGGCGTCACAGGAGGCCTGGGTTCCATTTCCCGGCCCGGTCGACTGCCCTGGCCCAGGTACTTTCCGTGGTTTTTCTGGGCCACAATACTGGGATAGTACTATCCCAATTTCTTCCTTTAACTTATTCTTATTATCCTATCTCGGCCGAGGAAGAGCTTAGGACATCAGTGCGGAGTCCGAAAGATTCCTATAGCGGCCCTCTTCTTATAGTGGAGGAATCGGGAGCGATAAAGTTGCTGAGAAATAAGTTCCGCTAGATATGAAAGGTAAAATTGTATGGACTGTTTTTGTAAAAAAAATAACAATTTCTATGCTATTGCATTTTGCACGCCCATACTCTCCACAAATAGTTTTCAAGGTTTTCAAGTTCTTGTAAGGATCAGAATCATTTCTTATCTCTTGTCCACTGTTTTTTTTAAGTTTGGGCCAAGTTACGCCAGTACTTATAAATAGTTTTCTCCTTTTTTTTAGCAAATAAGGCACTTGTTCGACGATCCATACATTCTAATGTTTATAACGCTGTTTTAAAATTAGCATTTAGTTCACATCTCTGTACTGCTTGATGTATTTTCAATGTTTTCTGTATAATTTCTACTCACTACTAGTATAGTCTCCTAATAAAACAACAAAGCGTGCACTAAATTGCATTCTCATTGCGTGCCTATACTGTATTTAAGAAACATTGACCGTTGCGGGGCAAGTGCCGTGTGATGTACGCTTACACGAGTTTGTGTGCAGTACTTTGCAAATAATTCATTATCTCCGTATGTTTCCATCAAACCGAATTCAGCAAAACGGCATAGAATCACAAATTTCAAAAAGCATTTCTTCTTACATATTTTTGGCTTATAGTATGGTATATGTGAAAATGAATTTGCTACAAAAAAATTCGGATACATAAGCATTGAAAGAATCTTTATATATAAGCCCATGTAATTGAAATCAATAAAATTGTTGTAACTTCTAAAATAAATGAATTCTTTTTATAGACAACTGTATGTATGCAGTTGTCAAAATTTTGAAAAATTTTAGTTTTCCCCCCTAGGGGGTGAACGCACCTCTTCCTAGTTTGACGAATGCATGGGGTTCATAACGGAGGTATATGTTACCACCTGGGACAGTTCATACATTTTTACCTTTTATGTTCAGCAAAACTCACGAAAAGCCTGCCTGTTTTCTCTACTATTAGAGGAATGAACAACCACAACTTTCTTTTTTTCCACCAGAGACCAATTCTTTGGTATAAATAGGGAGCTTACTCGAGGCCTACCTACGATAAATCAAGTCACCGCATTCAATTAAAATGGTGGCGTGCGGAGTCATAAAAGGTTTTACGCACAGGCTGAACATATTAATCAGTATATTGCATAATACTCTTAAATTTTATAACAATATTATGCATACAAGTAGAGGGGTAATCTATTTAGGTTTAAGACAAAAGCATAAAATAAAATTTCAAATAAAATTTAACAACGTTACAATAAAAAAGAGCAGTGCAATTTTCAGAAAAAAATTAACAAAAACCCGCGCTGCTACCTTAGACTCGAAACGCTGTGGAAACCGTAACAGATATCAAAAAAATTTAAACACAAAAATTGTAGGAAATTCAATTTACTACCTACAAAAAAGTTTTGGGCAATATATTTATTTTTAATTGCTTGAGCGTGAAAGGCGTCTAGAAATTTTAAATCAAATTTGCGAGAAAACACTGGACGGTCGAAAAAGCGCTATTAGCCACTCGGGTATAGTAAAAATTCACTTTTTATATATATTTTAATTACACCCTGTATATTATTATTTCTTTTGTAAAACCCAAATACTCCCCAGAGTTTTATGTTATCGTAGAAATAAATTGTATTTTTTTTTCAACATATGTTTTTGTCTTAAATGTAAATACTTACTCCTGTTTCTAGATGCATAATATTGGTATAAAATGTAAGAGTATTATCGGGGCCTATGATAGATCCTAATTTAGTTTAATAATAATAGTGACACGATTCAATAACAAATGACCGATTTTTTAGAGGACAAAATTTCTAACAAAATACGTTTTTTCTGTGACGGGAAAAAAGTTTAACATTTTGTCTCTCTTGACAGGTACTAAAGTATCACTTTATATGAAATTACTTTTTTCCTTTTACCCGGGGAAAAAAGTAATTACGTTTTTCCCGCTACAACAGCTTACTAGTTTAAAAATTCAAATTCCACGTAGACCAATTTTCCGACTTTATTATATATGTTTTTCAATATATTACATTTTTTCCCGTCACAGAAAAAAATAGTGTATTATACACAGGAAAAAAGTAAGATTTTAGCTCTCGGTGTGAGTGTCTCCTTCCGCTTCGCGTCGGGAGACAAACAGACACCTCGAGCTAAAATCTATTACTGTTTTCCCTTGTATAATAAATATCTATTTTTATTTTACTGTACTATAAAAGTGGTTCTCTGGAAGATATGCAAAACTTTGTATGAAATCATAACTTTTCTTACTTCAGTAGAAGTATGAGATGGTAAAAAATGGGCGAAACAGGTCGCTGGTACTTTCCTATACTTTTTACGTTTTAAATAGTCCCGCGTCAAAAAGTGATTGAAATTTACATCTAGTCAACTCCAGCCGGTACAAGCCGCCCCGCTCGCTCCAGACACAAGGTGTTGGTTACGTACGGTTCGGCGCGCGTTCCGACTTCGACGTACAAGCTAGATATGTAAAAATGCGCTCACGACCTCGGGTCGAAAATGGTTATACTAACTTTATTTATAGAGTTATCAAAAATATGCAGAAAATAAAAACTATTTTTGTTATTAGAGCCAACTGATATGCGCAGTTTAAATCACGTAGGCGCCAGAAAACGCGTTGTTGATATTGTAAAGTATCATTTTTCTTTCTTAATTTTTAAAAATATTGAAAAATCCGGTTAATTCTAATAAAGTACTTCAAATAGTCTATCAAACTGGTAAAAAAATTATAACGATCGTTGTTTGCATTTTTGAATAAAAAAGTAATCAATTTAAAATGTTTCAAAAATTCTCGGAGGGCGTCAGTGTAAAAGCTCCATTGGCTCACAAAGCTTAAAAAAGTAGTGTAAGCAGTTTTTTGTAAATAATGTTGAAAATGTCTAAATTGCGAGCCGCTAGTATATTTTCAGATTTCAAAAACTATTGTTACATCACGTGATTATACGTATTAATTAGGAGTTATCAAATAATATGTCAATTTGTATTGATTGGATATTTTGCTTTGAATAATCGGACATTAAGGTTTACATTTTTAATAATTTTAGCGGTCTTAATTTTGAAAATACAGTATTTGGAAAAAAGCGTTTAATTTGTCTTTAGATGCACTATCTAATTAAAATTACAAAAAAGTGTTTAGAAAATAATCTATACCAAAAGAAACAAGTCTAATTTCTGTTTCCGGTGCCGGTTCCGATGAACGACCTTACAAAGAACTACCTGCAGCTAAGAAATTTCCACGTACCAAATCTTATAAAAATCAGGCAAACGGTTCCGAAGATATAGGGAAACGCGCACCTATCCACTTACGCACGTACCCACAGACACAGACATTTTTTAAAAACCACTTTTTTAGGTTTCTTGGACCCGAAAACGCGTACTTCCGTTAAATTCTGAAATTCGAAAATTTCCATGAAATGGTAACTGTCCTTACTTCAGTAGAAGTATGGGGAAGTAAAAATGAAATAAACGTTACCACAATTTCATTAAATTACCACGGCCGTTAAAATGTTAAGTTTGTAGGCGAAACAATTTTAAGTCTCAGAACAGTTTTTCTAAACTGTCTAGTTTCACGGTGATCTTATTCAAATTTTTTATTTAATGTAAAACTGTCGATATTGAATTTAACAATGAATAAGTCCATCGCACGAATTCGGTCAGAATTATTTTTATAGGTTGCGACTTTAGACGCTTCCCACGTCCTAACAATTGAAAATAGACACATTACTCTACGACCCTTTTTCTAGGAAATTTAATACTTGAAAGTTTTTCATATCTGTCATGGTTTCCGCAGCGTTTCAAGTCAAAGGTCGCGGCGCGGCGCGCGTTTTTAAAATTTTTTCTGCAAATTGCACTTGTCTTTTTTTCACTTTATGTTTTTGTCTTAAACCTAAATAGATTACCTCTCTAACTGGATGCATATAATTGTTATAAAATTGAAGAGTATTATTATGCGATTATGCTTAATCTGTCCAGCCTGCAGTAGAACGAAGAAGCTTTTCATGACTCCGCACGCCGCTGCCATTTTAATTGAATGCGGTGGCCTGATCTATCGTAGACCTAGGGTTACGGCGTAGATTGTCTCAGTCCTGTGAAGTGAACCTTGGCTACGCCACTGATTCAAACCGTTAATAGCAAAACATTGAAAAAACGAAGCTTTAATTATTCTTTTAATTGTATTATTTAGAATATAATACTTATATGTATTAGAAAATATACCGTATAGTGTTTAAGAAACGTTATGAAATGCTTTTTATGGAAGCCGATAGGTCAATTATCACTGCTATTTATGACGCTGGGAATCTTTCCAATAAGATGAAATAAAAACGCGTGCTGAATGGCGATAAATGCAATTAACCGTTGAAAAGCTGCTTTAATTCTGTGTAAATTATAACTTTCTGCTAGCCTGTCGATGTACCGGAGAGATTAATCTAATATATAAAGAAGTACTTGTTAGACTTCTCGTTCTTATTTATCAGCTCTCCTATAACGTGTTAAGTTATAACAAACCCATGTTAAATAATTACAACTAATTGTTAGAATAGAAGACGGATAAACGTAGCTTGATTGGTCTTAAATTATATTATATAACACTTTACTATTTTTAACCACATTAATGTGCTGAATCACTCTCTGAAAGTTACAATTTAATACGCTGAAGAGTTTGCAGAACACTTAAGCCGAGCACAAAGTCTGAAACCCTATCTATTACATAAACTTAGCCAAGCAGTTATATCTTGGTTTTGCACCAGCCTTAATACAAAAAATTGAAAACTAAAAAACGAAAAGTTTAAATTTTCGTTTACCCAAATTAAGAACAAACATTTTTTCCGACATGTCAAAAGGTGACATGTTGATTTCTTTATCCAAACGTTTTCAGTTTTATTATTTTTTTATATTTGCATTGTTGCTTTTATTAAGTGTAAGAATGTAATAAGGTCGTTCTTTGTTGTCCTTTGCAACGTTTTCTTACTTAATAAAGTTTCTCGGAAATTCTTAGTAGTACTCTTACTGTACTACAGGGAAGGTCAATATAATGCCTAAAGACAAAGCACGAAACATTTATACCGGTTTAAATTTGAGATTATTTTGAGATGCTGCTGTATTTCATTAACCATTAAAACCTATAGGGAGTTATTTCATTAGAAAGAAATCATCAAATCATTTTAGCATTTTATTGATGGTCGGTTAACAACTTACTAGCGGAACCCGTAGACTATGCCCCACACATTTTAAAAATAATAAATAAACTACTTAAGTTGCTAGTGTAGCGAACCGTGGATCAAAGTTCTAGTTGTATGAATTTTTTTAATAAAGTGTGTTTTAGTTCTATATAAATCAATTTTGACAAATTTGTTTGCCAAAATTAGAGAGGGAGGGAGAAAGTCACCTTTCCTAAATATTGCTGCACCTAAAACTTCAGTTCTGAATTTCATTCTACTATTAATCATGAGCATTTTACTCTAAACAGAAGTTTTTTTATCGTCTTCCGTTTGCTAAAGAGAGGAGCATGAATATATGTTTTTCAAAAATGCATAATAGTAAAAGTAAAAAAGTAGTGGGCTGGGTCACGACACAAATAGTAGCCCATTCTCTATAAGCTAAAATATGAAAACAATGTGGCCAGATTTAACCAATAGTTTTGTGGCAATGTCCAAGCTTTTGAAAATATTTTCACTCCATAACTTGCAAAACACTTCTCTTCTCTATAGTAACATTGTATTCCTCTTGGACTATTCTATTACCAAAAAAAATTTTGATTCGCCACCGCGTTTTTGAGTAGAAAGGCGTTAAAGCCGAAAATTTACAAACTCCGTAGCGGCAGTCATTTTAAAGCTAGAATGCTCGGATGCTCGGAAAAAACTTTAAATTTATCTTAACTCTCTCTATCATATTCTGCAATATGTTTGTAAAAGAAATGCTACTAAAAAACATGCGTAACTTCCCTTTCCTGCTCCGGTTCCTAAAATAAAACTTAATAGCATGACAACTTTTTGTTGTACTGAGGTATACCAAATTTTATTTAAATTGATTCAATCGGTCCAAGATTTCGCGTGAAATACACGCGCGCACATACAGACCGTCATTTTTTTTAAACCACTGTTTTGTGTTCCTGGAGGCCCAAAACGTATATTTCCGTTAAAATAGTCACGCTCAAACATTTTTGCGATCACATATTTTCTTATACTGGACTTGTGGGAAAGTAGAAAAACATATGGATTCAGCTAGTTCGTTATAAAATGCGAGCTAGTAAAGTACAGGCAGCAGTTTTGTATGCGAACTTAATGTTATGCCTACTCCAAATATGTACTTTATTAAGCGAGACTAGTTTAACGTATATTTCTTTACTTAGAAAAATGTGCGTGAGAAGACCTTTGCTGTGGCGTTTCTCGGGCAGCGTTTTAATATTAAAAGTGGCAAAATACAGCAGCCTCAGTAGTAACAATTGTAACACTGTTTTATCTGCAAAGGTATTATATATTAATTGTGTTTTATTAAAAGAAATTATATAAAAAAGCAAAACCCGTTTTTTTAACTTTGAATGTTTCCTCCGCTGAGTAGGTCTTAGAATTGAGAACCGCTCTCGGAGAAATAATCCTGTGAAACAAATCAAAAAGAAAACCGAGAAACCGAACATGAAAAAGAAAGCAGAAAGAAAGTTCGGAAAAACAGCTTCGTAAAAAATGTGAGGACAGAAAATAACTCGTAAAAAACGTCCCTCGGAAACAAATCCTATCATAGACCTAGATAAATTCTTTAAAAGGAAAGCGGGAAGAAGTAAGTTAAACTTATCACTTTTCCTCAGTTCCGGGAGATTGCTTTAACAGCGGTTTTCTAAGTGTTTTTGTAACCAATAAATACGCAGAAAAAAATTCTACCAGAGTTTTGCATTTAATTCCAAAATAAAACTCGCCCTTATTCATAGAAATCAATTAGCACGGAAAAAACACGTATCTTTTTAAGGGAAAGCTTTTTCTTAATTATGCAACGATCTACCAGCAGGTATTTATGAACAATAACGTAATCCGTAATAATTGACTTTTGCTTGCTAGTAATTGCTAAGGGGTGTGTGAGTATAAAGTAAATAAAAAATAAAGAATGCGTAATGCGTAAGAACGACTTTACTGAAGCTAATTTACGTAGGAGCGTCCGCTGCGGCACTGGTGCGCGGTATGAAAGCTATCAGCAGATTTTGTTACAATAATACCAGTAAATATTTTTTTATGAACGTGTCTAAAGTAGATTATTTTTTAAACACGCCGCACACGTGCTTTGACTTTAGCAACAAAAAATATATGAGTAAAACACGGCCGATAAACACAATCTTTTGCCAAAATACAGCCGAAAAACTGTGTCGTAATGTAAAATCCAATTAAATAAACAATATAAGCAATCTCTGCTTCTTATTTGCATGAAAAAATTTACTGACGAAATGTATACACAATTATAGCACTTCCATACAGCTTCCAAAGATTAATTTTTATAGTCAAAATATTAGACACTTACCGCGTTTAATTATTAGATTGTACCAGTTACATACCTCGTGGCACATACAACTATGACTTATTTAAGACAGAAACTAAAAACTATTAATAAAAGGAAAAATTCGTCGTTCTTGGGGACAAGACACTTTGGTATTAAATAACAGCAGAATCAAAAAACTGGATTTGTCCGCTAATCAAAAGCGACTACTAAAATTTACTAAATTAACTAAAATATATAAACACCAATCTACATCGACAAGCTAATGTCACTGATGGGCAGTTTAACACTTTAATTTAACTTAAACGATGATGTGTTTTCGGTCTCCGCTATATTAATTGTATAACACTGATATTACCTTCCAAACCATATAGTTTATTATAAGCTTTATCGGATAAAAACATTAAAGATAATTGCTCTTAATGTTTTTTAAAATAATTAGTGAAAAATGTGAAAAAGTTCGTATACTTTTAATTCTGACAGTTTTTATGGTTTTTTTTTTCAAAATACATCCATACAAATACATATATAAAAGCTTAAAGGGTTTTTTCTCCGGTTCCTCTAGCGGCTACCGCTTCACCAATTTGGACCATTTGTTTTTTCAATGCAAGGTCACTATCCTCAGATGGAACATGAAACATTTTTATATTTTTATTCTACGTCGATTTTTCAATAATAATTATTTTAATTTATAATATATATGAAAGTCTGCTAAACGCGCTTTACTTGAGGCGACATCTACACCAATGTCGCGTCTCCCTTATGGAACTAATGCATCACGCGACTTAGCATTTAGCCGGTTCTGTCAACGCTCAGTCTGTCAGTACATTGTGCGCTGGGGTAACACTAGTTTATATTATAACGTTTTACTTTTCAACGCTATTACGATTACCACACATTTGGTCGATATGTCAACTGAGTTTGGAGTAAATAGACATTTAAATAAAAATACATGTAAACCTTAGGTAAAAAAATAGACTTATAAAAGACATGTCTAACTCTAATTTCTTCTTTTGTATTAATTTTACAATCTTGTTTTCCCGATAAAATTGTGCAAGACGTGAGTTCAGTGGTCCCTGAAACTTGATGCGTTACGCTACGCACATACACAGCCCACACAAACATCGTATTGGGTATTCTCAGAATCGATATTTTTCACATACATACAACACCCATAGAAGAATTTATAAAAAATATTGGAAATTATGGAAAGTAAGAGCAAGCATTTCTTTATATGAAGTAATATGTAGGGAAGATTCATTCCCTCACGTTTCAGCTGATAAATTTGATTTATTTGTTTCTAACGTTTATTTCGATTTTAAACTATTTCCTCATCGAGATGAAAGCATTGCTTTTAATAAAGAATTCGTAAGGAAGGCTTAGAACACCTAGACAATGGAACTAAATGAGGGTGGTATGACGTATTAGATATCTATGTAGTATGTGCCCAATACAGTGTACAGTGAGTCACAAAATTAGTGACGCTACAAGTAGGCGCGAATATGCAACACACAGCACAGCGCTAGAATGCTATGACAACCGTTTCCATGCCTGCAACTGAACAAAAGTAATCCGCGCCCGAAACAAACATTGCTGATACTACCTACCTTAGATTGTTAAGAAAATACTTATTCACGTTTGACCAGATACAATAGCTATATTTTTATTACACTTAATTAATTACTAGCGGAACCCGTAGTCTACGCTTCACGTTGTTTTTGGTAACTTATTTTCAAAACGTAATAAATAAGCTGCGTCGAGATGCAAGACATATACCGAATACGTCTTGCAGTATTGTATATTCTCAAATACGCTGAACTGAACATGCATAACTACTAAATAATCGTGTGCATGTTTATTATTTTGTAGTTACATATCTACTCACAATGATCAACAGCAAATAATCTTTGAAATGAACGCCCCCACTTTTCCAAGCAATTGCCGCCGTTCATTGTGTTTTCAATTTTATTTTTCACATCATAAACTCCTCTAACTGTAGAAACGGGTGTCTGTTCTTAATTCCTATTAATGGTTATTTTAATTTAGTTTGTCTTAACTCTAAGTGGTAATACAGTAGAGCGGCCGTAACTCAGTGGTAAGCGCGCGGGCTATCAATGCAGCGGATCTGGGTTCGATTTCGGGTCCGGTCGTTATCCCTCGCAAGGCAACGAGAAACCAGCGTCGTTGATTTGTCTCCAGGAAAACCTCTCTAGAGCAGAAGTGCATGCACTTCCTGTGGTTTGAAGTCCACGTTAAACTGTAGGTTCTCTATGTCTGTCTGTGCAAATTATCTATCTCCGCGCACCAAACACAGACATAGGAGAGAGGCCGCCAACACCCTGCATAGGGTATGGCACTATAAGAAGAAGAAGGTAATACAGTACCCCAAAGGGTGATCACATAACTGTAAGTAATAAAACACCATTTTCAAATACCTGCTTCCTTGAAATCTTGTAAATCTGAATTGAGTTAAATATAATTACCGTCGCGCGCGGTTTGTACGGTGTGACGTTTATCTTTCTCCAAAGTCGTGTTTGGTACTGAGCTGTCCTGGATTCTGCCGTAAGTAAAAGTGTAGCCCTATGGAAAGGATCTGTAAGCCCAACATGTGTGCTAGCCGCGGAGTCTGATGTGAGAATGTCAGCTCTCGGCATAGTATATTCCAATCATACAGTCAGGTAGACCTCAGATTTTGCTTATTTTTATTGAAAACTGTAGCGGCCTGCTGTACAAAGGAACATTCGCCTTATATAATGGATGCCTAAATATGTGGCTTCTGGTAGCAGGAGCCCCTAACACTAAAAGTTGAGACCAGTAGAGGGGATCCGAATTTATTATATAGATAGGTAGAAAACGCTTACGGGTTTTGATGTTTATGTAGCAGTCACGTAGTGTAATGGCGGGCATGAAGCTGCGATACCGTCGGAATGTATTTATTACATCATACTTCTTTTATTAAATTTGCTAGACAATTGTTTGTAAAGATAGGCGTAGAGCGTAGTCCACGGGTTTTTTAAATTAATTTGCGATTGTTTTAATTCTTGTGACAGTATTCTTAAATACGAGCGTTTCTTATTAAAAACGATTGTTAGTGGGTGTAGCATAATGTCCCTTGAAAAGTAAACGCCATGTGTAGGAGGAAATAATTTACCATAATACAGAGCTATCTGCCAAACAACTTTTCTCTTACTTTTTTTCCGTCAAGTTTTTTGGCCAGGTACGATCAGAAAATTCCAACACGAAAAAAGATTGTTTCTGCTGCATCGATTTACTTTTTTTTTGAATTCCTAATCTAATCCAATTCCAATATAATTAATGTCAGTACGGATATTTGTAAGCACGATCTTAACTTTAGATGCAATAAACCCGATCCCATGGCATGCTATAAATGTACGAGCAAGGCCCGATTAGTTTTAGTATACTTAGAAACAAATAGGCAGACGTTATTTCAGAGGGTGCTTTTATGCTGTCAAATGTAGTAACTAAATAGATGTAGTAACATAGCAACGTATTTTATAGTTCGTTGTCTAAAGATTACGAAATTGAAGACTTGTTTGCTGCTTGCCAGACTAGTAAAGAACGCTAAGGGTGAACCGGGACGGGGTATGCCTCCCGCCAATAAAAGCTAACACTCAACGCGTTTAATATGTAAATAGATACATGCTTGAACTAAAATGGTAAGTTGATTTTTTGCTTTGACATTTTTATATTTTTATGGTACCTATGGTAACAGCAGTTATTATTATTTTTTGCGTTGAGACATTTGTTAAGAAAAGATTTTTTGGCGGATACTTTTATCTAGATTTTCGTAGAATTCGAGAAACCAAAAACTGAAAAAAATAGTTTCTTTTTTGTTACGTCCCGGTATTTATTATAAGTCAAAACTTAGGTGAATGTAGTATTGTCCAGCAGAATACGTAAGATACATATTTAAAAAACATATTTTATACATACCGTTGAAATTTTTAAATATTTCAGAGCCTGGGAGACGTGTAAGCAAAATTATCTGCTCTAATACTACCGTTTTGGGTGCGAATTCCTTTTGTTCAGTTGCAGACGCTGGACGGAAAACGTTATTCGCGGCAGTCTTGCGCTGTACTGTGTGTTGCATATTCACGACTAGTACTAGCGTCATCAATTTTGTGGCCGGCTACTTAAGCGGTGATAAAAGTCGCAGAACATTTACGAAGATTCCAATCTAACTAATCTAGCTAAAATTTTACATAACTATTTTCTATGAAGTGTATGTAAAAGTATAAAATTTTAAAGTATGGGAAAGACCAGGCAAAGCAGTTCCTCCGATTTTAATGTATAATGTTTCAGGTTTTTTTAATGCGGCACAAAAAATGAGCGAAGCACTTTCCCCGTAATTTAGAAATGGTTATTTCTCATATTTTAAAAAGTATTTTTGCATAACGTTGTAGACCACAACGCTACTACACGATCGCAAGTTAGATTCACTTACATTAGCATAATATTTTCTCTAGCTATTAAAATTAGCTTTGATTTATCTTTAGTAGCGGCGCCATAAAAAGGCTTTATAACTGGTTTGCAAGCCTAAGATATACTCATCTGCTATGGAGGTTATGTGTTATGCGATGGTCCACTGTGCTTAGAATTCAAAGTTTTTAGTGAGATAAAATACTCGAATTAATTTTGGTTTTCGGCAAAATTTTTCTTTGCATTGGAGAAAAACGGAGACCAAAAACGAAATTTGGTGCTGAAAGATTGGATAGGAGGGGGAAAATTAATACTAAAATCGACTTTATTGCGTTTAAAAATAAAAAAGAAATCAGGAAAAACTAAAGTAAACAAAAGGCGAAGTTCAGAAAAAACGGTAACTGTTCGTCTACTTAACTTTTCCCCATTTTCCTCTTAATATTGCTTCACGTAACCTTACGTAACGCTATTCTACTATCACTGAGCAATTAGCTTGAACAAAAATACTTTATCACCCCGCATTTATTAAATAAACAGGCACGAATTTTCGATTTTGAGAAATTCATAGAAAACGTCGCAGAAAGAATAGCGGGTTTAGACACCAACCAAATTATAGCTTATCTCTAATTCTACAAGCTTACAAAATATAAATAAATAAGAAAAAACGACCAAGAGAAAACATTCCAGATGTGCTTTCTCAATGGAAGATTGTTCCTATTGTCATTTAACATGTTTCATACTGTTGGGTGGTATGAAGATCGAGTTTGCGAACATGTGTAGAATACAAATCTAAGGTTCTTTTCCGAACGCATTTATTTTGTAGTTGGCATCCTCCCCCTCCCACGTTTTGAAGTTCGAGTGGTTTTATGATATTGTGCGTTTTCTTGTTGCAACTAATGTTTATCGCTTGAAATCTCAAAACCGATTTCATAATTTGGTGATAGCCCTCTTTGGCGTATAGTCAATTAATCTGCTCAGGTAAACGATAAAAAAAAAACCTCCCAGTGGCGTGTATTTAGAAATAGAGCACCCCTCGTTTCCCCCCTTTTTTTTGCGGACCAACTTCATATTGCTGGTGTCATTCTATTTCAATTGGCAATCTTTGAGTCAAATTTGATTTTCTGCGCTAAGGCGTCTGGACTGTAAAGTGTATACAAACGCACAGATAGTCACACGCACATACAGACACACAGACACTTCTGCGGCGTCTGCTTTATTGGGCTCCTGAGGCCCTAAATCCTAGTTAGTAGTCCAAATATTTAGGTGAAAAATATTTTGCATAAAAGTAGCTTTTTTTAGACATAACTCGTATATCGACCAGTAAACCCAAAGCGAAAAAAAATTTGCTGAATAAACGCATTTGCTCCAAATCCAACCTGACAATAACAATACCTTCCTCTATAGCTATACTTTGTATAGCGAGGAAAGTAGAAATATCTGTAACTAAGGGAAGGAATGCTTTTCAGTTAAAAATGGACAAGTTATTAAAACTGCACGGGTCGGGCCATGGCTGGCGAGAGGATGGGTCAAAAACTGAGTAAAACGGATCAAAACATATTTTCTCATTTGGAGCCGGATAGGCCGGCTCCAGGGGTGTAACTTCAGTTTTCAATCCTGGTGGCGCGAAACATAAGGGCCCCCTTTCCTCCAGTGGCATAATGGGTTTGCGGAGAGTTGTAAAACCTACTGGATGTGAAAAATGTTTTGAAGCCTACTTCTATTAAGTCACTTTTGGAAATTACTTAACATCAAAAGCTTTAAATGCAAAACAGTGTTTAATTGTTATTGGTTTTCATAAAAGAAAAGTATTACAAAATATCATAAAATAATAAGAACGCAAACATAGTGATGATACACAATAAAAAACAACATATCGCTGGGTTGCTGATTTCATCCCAAAGAATAAACCTTCACGTGCTTTTGCAGTATAGTTACTCATATTCAGTTCTGCAATTCTTCCATAATTGCTGACATATATAAGAATATACAGTACTGCTAGACGTATTAAAAACATGTCTAATATGTCGCCACACCGTACTATTTTTTTGGAAATTTACATAACAACCATGGGGCTTTGGTTGCATGGCGGAGAACTGCAGATGCCGGTCACACGTTATTCCAAGTTAAGAACTGTCCGCTCTGGTCCCCACTGGGATGGGTGACCAATGTAGGGAAGTATCTGCAACCAAGCCTGCTTCGGAGGGTACATTGAGCCGTCGATCCCGGTCTTTGGTAATCGCAAACCATTTAGTGGTACTTTTTCCCTTTCGACGGGTAAAGCCAGCCTTCTGCCGGCATACGTGCGAAAAAGGCTCACAGAACCCACACTAGTTGCGGATATCAAACAGGCCATTGGGCTATAATAAGAGGAAGAAGAGGAAGAAGAGCCATGGAGCGTATTCCACGGGTTCCGCTGGTCACTATTAATTACTCTTTTTAATGAACACAACTTTTAAATTACTTTTTTTTTAAATATTAATAAATTAATATTTTATTTCACAGCACAACTTCATTCGCGTCATACCACTCTTGAGAAACAAAATAATTTTGGATTGCAGAATTTTTTCAAAATTACTATTGTACGAAAAATTTTATTTTGATTCCAAAAATCTTCAGGACTGCTTTCCTTTCTGTATCTGGAACATAACTGACCACGAGTATATATAAAGTCACTATTAACACAATAAGGTAAATTTGCAGATGTAAGTTTTCAATGAAATTCCAAGTATATTAGCATAGATGACGCTCCGAAACTATCAAGATCTCTTTAGATGTAGTTTTTTCAATACATATACAATTTAAATTGTTGTAACTATATATTTAAATACAAAATTTGCTTAGGTTATAAAAGTAAAAACACTCGAACTGTGGAACAACAACTGCTGAAAAATACAGCACCCTTCCACACAAGTTAGTTAATACCAGATACGTATCAGTGTTAGTTTACCACTGATGATAGGTTATGCAATTAAAATTATATATTGCAATACTTACTGGTGTGGAAATAGTTTTTTACACAATCAAAGTTAAATATAGATCTAATAAATTTAACCCCCTTTGCAGATTAGATCTCCTATTCTAAGCTTGAGCTTTGGCATTTTAGGGACGGCGTTTCGCGTTTCAACACGTTGTGTTAAACAGATTTTGGTATTAACTGAAAATTCACGCTTGAAAGCACAACCGTGCGTACACTGGTATACACAACAAAAGCATTGCCATTTAGCGATTATAAATTAGCGTTTCCCTTTTGCAGGAAACTTTAGCCTTTTGATAACTGATCTGTAAGCACCTTACAAGATTTTAGTGCGAATGGACGAAAGGGTGCAAATAAGTTAGTTAATTAAATCAAAGACGCACTGGAACTTTATCGTTGAAGTGTTAAACTTCTAATCGTGCTAGCTCTCCATTTACACAACAGTTTAGGTTCCAAGCTTGCAAAGTTTTAATTTAAAGTTAAGTAAAGAAGTGTAACATAAAAGCAATAACTTATAAGCACATCCATAACTATTCATAACTGCACAGCTTTTTTAGCAACTGGAAAATACCCAAATTTCAAGATTACACATCTCATTACTCTGCAGTTATTGTAGATTTTTAAATAATATTAGTAATTTAATATACAAACTTAAAGGTCTAAAAGATTTACCCAATATCTACGATAACACTGGCCAACAAATTTTTTACTTTTTATTTGTTCCTTACTATTTATATACAATTAATTTTTGTTCTCTTGTTCTAAATACAATCTTAAAAAGAAATTACTTTAAGCGGGTCATGTTTTGGAAAAATTACCTTAAATAATGAATATAAGATATTACGCATAATAACTAATAGGTACACTATTTCTTTACAATTCCAACGTTTTTCTCTTTACCTTCCTTTTGTAGAACCTTTTGATATCATTGTCTAGCGGTAATCAGCAAACATTTCGCTGTTCCACTTCCCTTGGTAACGTTTTTCGATAGTGGCAATGTCTTGATGGAACCGTTCTCCGTGCTCATCACTAACGTCACCAAGATTCCGAAGCAAAAATCTATGTGGGAATCTGAGAAGTGTATTTTAAGGCTTATGTTACAACCTAATGATTGATAACTCCTAAACAGTTCACCGACAATTTCTTTGTAGTTTTCAGATTTTGTATTTCCCAAAAAGTTTTGCTTTACCGATTTAAAAGCATTCCAAGCAAAACGTTATAAGTCGCTTAGAGCCTTTTCAAATTTTGGATCTTGCATTAATAGATTAATTTGGGGTTCTACAAAAATATCCTTTTTAACTTTTGCATCGGTGATATTGGAAAATGTTTGTTTGAGATATTAAAATCTACGTCTTTCTTTGTTAATGGCTTTGACAAAGTTTTTTATCAAACACAATTTTATATGCAACGGTGGTAAGAGAATTTTGTCCCGCTCAACTAGTGCCGGATGGATTGTTATTTCGCACAGGAATATGCTGCTCTCTTGGCGGCCGTTGTTCAACCATATAATGAGAATTTCTTGCTCGGCTGTGCCACTCACAAATGAAACAACAATGCTTTGTGTATCCAAATTGTAAACCAAGCAGAATTGCCACAACTTTTAAATCAGCACTGATGTACCATTTATACTTCCTGTAATTAATTTTATCTGGCATACCATATTTTTATAGGATTTCGCCATGTGAACAGCATGTCCAACAGAAACTGAAGAATAAAGATTTCCATTATGTAGAAAAACAGCTTTTAAGCTCAGTTTTGAAGCATCGATGAATAGACGCCATTCTTCTGCATTGTATTCATAGCCTAATGCAAGCATTAAACTGACAATATTATTGCAGAAGAAAAGGCCCTTTTCAGTAAAAATACTGTGACAATTCTTTCTGACAATTGCAATATACTAAAATACGCGTATCTGAAGCTAACAACTTCTATCCTTGTAATCTTGATCCTAGTATTTTTGGTTGAGTTTTTGATAAACTTTAATCTCGAACCAGGTCATTTAGTTCTAATTGAGTTATTCAATGAGGTTTGTCTTCTTGAGATGGTAAAAATTCCTCCTCAATGTTTGATAGTTCTTCAGTTGCTCCTTCTGTTTCTGTATCAATTTGTTCTTCTTTTAAGAACATGTTAATACCGGAAAGGTTGTCGAACGAGGTACTGAACGAGTAAGAAATCAAACTGGGATAAGCAGTTTTCTTCTTATTTTTGACAGAAAACCCGAAGATTTTAGTGCAGCAAAAGTAGCAGATCGTTGTATGGTCCGTTTGCTCAAGCCAAATCATAGGAACCGCAAACGGCGTAGCAGTGCTCTTACCATTCAACCAGCTTCTTAGAGTAACAGCACAACGCCCACAGCAAGTTTTAGGAGCCCAACATTTCTCTTAATTTTAACACCAAAATAGCAGTAGTATGCTTTTTCTATTGTATATGTAATATTTTACTTAAGCTGCTGAATAGTTAATTAATTAAAGCACAGCAGATTATCACAAACTGACTTAATTCAATTTTAGTACCGCGTAATTGCATATGTACGAATTTAAGAAAAATGGTGGTTTTAAAAGCAAAGAGAGACGTGGCTTGCGGTTGTGACGTAGAAAACATACAAAAACTGGTTCAGACCTGTTCAAACAAGTCAGGCAACTCAATTTTTTCCAGTATTTAACATTAATGCGATAAAACAGAAAATGTCAAATCGAGTAAAAAATTAATATATTTTGGGAGAAAACTATCATTGCAATTTTCTCAAAATTCGGACGTGGTAGAAAAAGATTGAAAATGTTTCAGAATCAACATCAAAAGTACGTACGGTACACATATTAGAGTGTAAGAAAAAAAACCTTTGCTGACCAGTGTAATTATACTTCATTTATTGCAGTCGCACAGATGATATCTGGTTTGTACATTTCCTTAGTAGCTCTGATTTTTTATATAAAACTTAAATTTTTGTTTACTTTGAGGGGATCTGTAAGCTGCCGAATACCCAAAGCACCGGTGATAACTGAGAAAATCTAATTACTCCACTTAATAGTAATAGTAAGACTAACAGAGGTAAAAGAATACTTAATCAGCAATAACCAACACGGATAGCGGAATTGAATCTTATAGTGTTGTCTACTAGTAATGCATGGTACGTTTTAGAAAGCCCTAAACATTTATTTGGGGAAAACCATGTGGTTATTATAGTATGCTTACTTTATCTTAACACCGTGCATTGGTTACAAGTATTTTATTTCAATCAAATCTTTATAATAAATGCTTAACTGTCTCACCATAACACGACGAGGGCCTTTGCATCTTGACTCAGTTTATTGCATCTTTTCAGCGAATGTTTATGTTGCTGTCGCTACTGTTGGTATAATTTGGTTATTTATGACTGATTTCAATTCTGGCGGGTTGGAAAAAACAAACAGTAATTCGATGTATTTATCGCGCTGACATGAAAATCTCGCACGACACATTTTATATAATTTATTTAAATAACAGCCAATCAATATCATAATAGCATTGCACACAGAATATTTTTACAAGTTTACTAGAAACTGCATATAATGCTAGGGCTGCGATTTTTAGGCGTTTATATTATTCAAAATTTGTCTGGCGCCATTAATCTACATATTGGGAGCCCGAGTGACAACAAAAAACGTTTTGGTAAGCAACACTGCTGCGCGTACTTTCCATACTTCCAGTATGGGAATGTATTGAAATCGTGAAAATTTCCTAATTCGAAATTTTGACCGAAATACATGTTTGGACCTCCAGGAACACAATCCAGTGGTTTTTAGAAACTGACGGTCTGTATGTGTGTGTAATGCGAAATGTCAGGTACTACTTGACCGATTGTAATAAAATTCGGTATATCTAAGCACAACGAAAAGTTGTTGAGCTATTAAGTTTTACTCTACGAAACTGAACCGGAAATAGAAGTTAAACATGTGTTTGAGCAGCATTGTTTCAAACAGGACTTCAAAATGTAAGAACAGATGTATAGAGAACTTTACGGTTTTTGTAAATTTTCGGCTTTGACGCCTATTTACTCAAAAGCGAGTTGACGAATCGGCATTAACTTTGGTATTACAAGAACCCACAAGAACGCAATGTTACTTCATACATAAAAACATTTTTGTGCAAATAAAAACTGTGAAGTGAAAAAATTTTCAAAATTTTGGACATTGTCAAAAAACTATTGCACAAAAACTGGCGACCCGATTTTTGTAAACTATGTAATAGGCTATAATTTGTTTCTTTTACCAGTCCAGTAACTTCTCTATGACGCCTTCTATGAATTTTTTGAAAAACTCAATTTTATTACTCTCCTTTTATTAAACGGAGGACGTTAAACAATTTATGTTTAAGCTTAAGTGCTCAAGAGTAATAGTAGAATAAGATTCAAAATGTAATTTTTAAGTGCAGCAATATTTAGGGAGGTTAACTTTCCGCCTCCCTCTCAAATTTATAAAAATCGATTGATATAGAATTAAAACAGTGTCTATATAATTCACAAAAGTAGGACTTTGATCTACGGTTCGCTACACTACCAACTTAAGCATCTTATTTATTATTTTAAAAATCATGGGGCATAGCCCACGGGTTCGCTAGTATATAAATTAAAGCTCTTCTAACTATCTCACCATAACGCGAGAACGGGTATTTACATCTCGGTGCAACTTATTTATTCTTATGAAACAGTCATTTAGCGCGGCACGGCATTGGCCTTATTTTGGTAATAAATTACATCAACAAGGACAAAAATGCACAAGTGCAACTAACCTTTAAACCAACCAATATTTAAACACTTACAACAGAAACATAATTTTATTTGTGCCTATGAAATAACTTCTGTCTGTCTAATACTACAACTACATGGTTCCTTGCAGTACTTCCATTAAGAACATTCTGTTCATAATATTTATTGAGCGGTTTTGACATATAACAAAGGTGCTCGTACTAAATCTTCACGAAGTTATGGTCGGCGTAGAGACTGGGCCGGGGGCTTGCAATTTCATGTGGTGATTTTTGTAAGGGGCTGCTTTGTTAGAGAAGGAGCTTGCGAGGCTGAGGTTGCTTCGCCTAGCCTTAGCGCTGCCGCTGCTTCGCTCTTGAAGAAGCTTGCGGTGCTGGAGGCCTCGCCGACATTTAGTGCAATCGCTGCTTCGCTCTTAAAGGAAATCGCAGTGCTGGAAGACTTTGCCGAGACCTGGTGTAACTGCTGTTTCGCTCTTGAAGAAGCTCGTGGGGTTTGTTTCACATTGGATAGTTTGTTAGTTTGATTTAGAAGCAGATGGGAGCTTTTGGAAGATCTGCAGGGTTGCTTAGTATAATTCTTTAGTTTGACTCAATCTTATACAACAGAAATTGCCGTTACTTAGTTACACCTGCACAATACAAACTTATTGTATATTTTTTACATACACAGACCTGACGGGGCGAATTTAATATTTGCAAAACGGAAGTCGCCGTTGCATAGCAACGTACAATATAAGTAAACCTGCATAATTGATGTCATTTTTATATTAAATTTGGGCAACATCGCAGAATGTGCTCACGAATTTATAGTCAATACCATAAAATTAGGGAATCATGTGAATCTACATAACCTCAGGTTTGCGTTTGAAATGACCTTCAATGTTCTATAAATATTATTATTTAGGAGTTTTGAAAAGGTTATACTGCTGTAAAACAGTTATTTGATATTTTATTAAAAAAAAAGATTACATCAAAATATGCGTTCTATAACACAGCTATAAATCTTCCAACAACTGTAGAAGACAGAAAAGAGTAAAATTAATTACATTATATCTAACAGAATAAAAGCAATTCTAGTTATTTAAATGTAAGTGTAACAGACGTATTTGTAATAACACCGTGCTAAAGCTAAGCGTTATGAATTTAACATAAACGAGATGGCGAAATGCTTTATCTTTGTATACATCAAACTTCACTGTCGCAATTATCGCTCTCCTTACACTTAATTAAAGTTATTGTGAGTTTTTAGAAAGAAATCTAAATATGTTGTACGTAATTTTAAATTCTTTGTAATTTTAGTAAAAAATCAAAGCGTTGTTAGTATTTCAGTAAAATTTTCACAATGTGAACTAGTAATACCAACTAAAACCCAGTACGGGTACTGTATAATGGTTCCAACACGTTATTAATATTTTGTAATACCAGCAAAGCAACTAATATCAATATTGAGAACATTGTTAAGTTATTCATTAGATGAAACTAAATTTGCTGATTTTACTGTTTTGCACTGTGTTTCGCAACACAAATAATATTTCTAACTGCTACACCGAATTGAAATTAAATTGCACTAAATTACAAATTAAACAACTTTCCTAGTCCCAAGAGTGTGGAAGTTTTCTATACCTCTGATAATATTAAAAATATAGGAAAACTATAAATACAAAAGTTGTTGGTAATTAACCGATGCATAACCTGAAAGTATTCAATTATACTGCTTGTATAGTTACGGCCGCATAACATATTATTTTGATATTTTAAATGGATCTATATTGTTGTATTTCTAGACTTATTCAATTCATTGATCTTATTCGAGCTATTTGTATAATTTGTAAAGAAATTTGACATTTGTTGAATATTATTAAAGAAAGAGTGCTATGAATATTATTATTAATTTATTTACAAGAGGTAGGAGTAAACCGTCGTCTTATTGAAATAAACAAAATAATTATTTAAGAATAATACAACATCAACAATAATCAACAAGGAGAGCAACAATTAAAGTTATTCGTTGTATTAATTTTATGAATATGCATGAACTGCACTTAATCCAATCAAGTGAAACAGCAAAGTAAAAATCAAATTGTTAAATGTCGGTAAATTCAGACTTATACTAGACTTACTACTTTATGCAGTCGCCCTAATATCTAATTGTGTATTTTAGCGCATAATTTGAATTCAGTATTTTGGAATGTGGGAAGAGTTAATGCATACTTTAAAAACTAACAAAATGACTTCTATTAATACAATAAATATTCGAAGTTACAGCTAGGAATGCTGATACATTTGTTTGTAGGTTTGAGTAACAGCCATTAAATTCATTAACAGCTTTAGGAAGCATTCCATATATAATTTGGTGTAATATGAAGAAAAGATAAAAAACGAAAAGGGTGGTTTAGCGGTGGTGCACTTCTTCAGTATCCTCATTTTCTTTGTTCGCATTAAAAGATAACGAAAGACGACATTATTACATTTTTAGGCTTTAAAAAACACCAATGCCTTAATATATACAGAATGATTTAACAAATATATGTATAACGAAATCAACGGGTTACTCTTTGATACATATAAATAAATACTTAAAATTTAGCAAAAGTAATAGCTTTTAAAGTATAGAAATTGTGAAAGCTAACTTCAGAAAACTAGTAAAGTAAATAATTTATTTAAAAAAAACAATTAGAGCAGTCCAAATCTCAGATTCAGAACACCTACAATAAAAGAAAACTCACCTCTTGATGTCGTTACAACAAAACGGTTATACAGCCACAGAAATTCATAGAGCAATCTGCAATGAGGGACAGGCCAAAGCTAAGGACAAACTAGCATCTTTAGAAAGCTTAGTTTTTCTACCTTACAGTAAAAGCATTACTGATAAGATAGAGCATGTTCTTAGAAGATACAGCATAAACACAGTCTTTAGGACTAACGAAACTCTGGGAAACGGTTTCAAATCCGCAGAGGATTAAATATCAAGCTTTAAAGCAGCCGGGATCTACAACATCCATTGTTCTTGTGGTTCAAACTATATACAACAAATACAGATGCATCAAAAAAACTGCGGTGGCTGACCATACTTGTTTAACTGGGCAGAAGACGGACAGGACTTTCAGAATGCTCGAGTACTCGCCAGAGTACTTATTACTTCCCTCGTATCATACGTGAAGCAATTGAAATTGAGAAACAACCTAACAACATAAACAGAGAGAATGGTTTTAGTCTCAGTAAAGCATGGACTCCAGTAGTTCGTAAGCAATATCCATCTCACGATCACGCTCCACCGGATCTGTCTCCGCCAAACGCTGACAGGCAACCAGAACTCCGCTGTTCTTCCCGACTGGCTTAAAAGGATTTTATATAACTCCGCATCCCGGATTTGAGTCCAGTGCTTTAATCACTCTGAAGATGCTAGCTGCAATGTCTTGCGAAACGTTAGTTTGTATGGGTTCACAAACAACTAACAGGCGTAATCCGATTAAGTATTTTTGTCTTTACAAACAAGATACACGGACGCACACGAACTGCACCACGGTTAATCTCTTGTCCCAGTTTTCTGTTTAGGTATTTAAAATCCTCTACCCGAATTGCACCACGAACGAACTGCACAGCGTTAATTCCTGCCTGAACTGCACCACGGATAAAGACATCACCGCTTCGTAGGTTTCTGATTCGCGAGCTTCACATTATATTAGTTTCACCAAAACTTAAAAAAAATATTGTAGGTTTTCCTATGATTTCATTTTGCTCAGTTGAAATAAGGCGGGACCAGTTATATTAAAATTATTTATTACATACACAAAAAAATAGTAAAAATTACCACTGTACAACCTAAAAGTTATTTTTTATATTACATTTAAAAAAATACTCTATAATATAAAAATAATTAAAAATTATTTTTAACATTACACAGCTACTAAACAAAATTTATACAATGCACACTTAACAAATACTAGTGAGACCCCAGCGCACAATGCACTGACAGACTCGCGTTGACCGACCCGTCCAAATGCGTCATGTGATGCATTAGTTCCAATAATGACACGCGACGTTGTTGTAGATGGCGCCCCAAGTGACGCGCGTCTAGCCGACCTTCATATATATTATAAATTAAAATAATTATTATTGAAAAATCGACGTAGAATAAGAATATAAAAATGTTTCATGTTCCATCTGAGGATAGAGACCTTTCATTGAAAAAAAATAGTCTAAATTGGTGAAGCGGTAGCCGCTGGAGAAACCGGAGAAAAATACCCTTTGAGCTTTGGATTTTTCTGTTTATTTTGCCACTTTGGTATTCACTGATTTTGTCTTTAATATATTTATGTTTATTAACAACTTTTCTTCTTAGGCGTCGGCTTTGTTGCATATTTCCAGAATTTATTTTAATGTAACTGTCCTTCTGCATGTGTATTATTACTTCCAAAAAGACATGTATGTTAGGGCATGGAGAAGAACAATAGCCTTTTAATTTTGCATGGAATGATTCGCAGCAATTGTTGTTCTAGTTAAGTAACTTGAATTTTCAGCCTATATACAAGGAGGAAAGCGAGCGTCTTTTTAAATATAATACTTCATATTCTAACGTAAACAATACAAACTGTAAACAAATAATTATAAATATTACAAATATCACTTCCAAGAGCAGTAGTCATTAGCAGCTACATTAATTCGTTACTGCTGATATAAAGCCGTGGTGCAGTTCATGTAGAGGATTAAAGAATCCAAAAATTTTGGTGGTGCAATTCAGGTAGTGAATTAGCGGGCTAATGGATTCGTGGTGCAGTTCGTGTGCACCGAGATACACTTAGAGCAAATCCTGTTTCAATAATCTAAGCACATGGCCCTGTTCAGGCAGGCAGGGCACGCGAACAAACATGGCTCAAACTTTTAGAGCAAATGCGAGTTCACTGGTTAATACTCTTTAATGCAACAAGTCACTTTATCAACTAACTAGGTTGAGAAACCTAAATTAATCCAGCAGAACTAATTAGGCTCCAAGCATCTTAATGGGATTTGTTAAAACTCTCATGTGCGCACAACAACAGAATCATCATCAACAATAATAAGAAGAAAAACAATCAACGCATTAACAATTAATACAACGTTCCAGATTGAACACAACACCAGTGCATTATATGCAGGTATCCACTGGTACATTCAATTGGTCACAACGTAGAGGTACTCTTAAACAATTTAACACAACCACAACATTGTTATTATCATACTGGCAATACTTTTTGACTTCACCCAAGCACTCGTTGTTTATGATAACCACACCACAAGGACTTAATGCTTGCGCCCATAGTATTCTCGGCCTTGCCGTGGTATAGGTGTATACGGTATCTTTTCCGAACGGGTGTTTTTTATACATACCAGATGCGTGCACGAACTAGCTGCACCCTGATCATTCCAGCTTAGCAATTAAACTTCTACATTCCCATACTTCTATTGAAGTAAGGAAAGTTATGATTTCAGGCAAATTTTTCGAATTTCATATTTTAACAAAAATGTGCGTTTTGGGGGTCCAAGGAACCCAAAAAAATGTTGTAAAACAATGTCTGTCTATGGCTGGGTGGGTGGATGCGCTCGTTTCTCTGTATCTTCAGAACCCCTTGGCCGTTTTTTAAATAAGAGTTGGTGTGTAGAAGTTAGTTGCAGGTAGTTCTTTGTAAGTATAATCTAGTGATGTAAAAACGTTTTTAGAAATTTAAAAATTGTAAATATACTAGCGGCTCAAATTTTCAAAAAATTATTCCTCAAAATCTTCCCACACCATTTTTTAAAACTGTTAATCCCTATAGAGCTTGCAATGAACTACAAAATTTGTTTTTACTAATATCCCAAATTTTAATTTAACGCCATCTAGGAATTTTTTGAAATTCTGAAATTGATAATTTTTTATTCAAAAATGCAAACGCCGATTGTTATAAACTTTTATCAGTTCGATAGAATATTTGAAGTACTTTATTAGAATCAGCGAAAATTTTCAACTATTTAAAAAAAAGCGATATTTTTTAATATACACAACGTGTTTTCCGGCAGTTACGTGATTTTAACTACGCCTATCAATTAGCCATACAAATTTTTTTTAATTCTTTGCATATTTTTGATGATTGTATAAATAAAGTTGTTATAACCATTTTCGTGAACGCATTAACTATCTTAGCGTCTTTTACGTAGTAGGAGTGCGTGCCGCCCGTACGTAGTCAACACCAACGCCTTGATACTGCAGCGGGCTTGTACCGGCTAGAGATGACTAGTTGTAAATTTCCGTTACATCTTGACGCAGGAATATTTAAAACGTAAAAGGTATGGGAAAGTACTAGCCACCTGTTGCGTCCATTCTTGACACATTCTTATGCATATATGCAACGTTTAGTCTATCAAACTTAATAAAATGAGGTGTAAAAAGTACACACTAATGAAGTAGTTCGTCTCTTTAATAAAAATATGTTTCTACGGTAGTTTAAAAAATGTTACCCAATTTATAACAAACATTTTCTTGCAATGGTAATGATACCAATACTATTTTGACAATTCATATTAAAAACAGATAATCACTGGGGTAGTTGCTTTTGCAATTGTATCGCGGTTAACACTCGGCAGCTTAACATTGGAGAAATCATTGTGATCTCTTCTCTGTGCACTAAAAATGTTTTATTTTATTTTAATTTTATAACGAAATGGCACGATTTTCGATAGCCTTGGTAGTAATGACAAGGAATGTTAATTAAGTAATTAAACGCTGAAATAATATTTGTATCAATTATTTTATTTATTAATAAAAGAAACTCAAAACAGAGTACGAACAGTACATCGATACTATGACAAATTCCACACGTCATATAAATTCAATTAGCTGTTACAAGGTGAAAATGTTCCATTGTTATGCTTGCGTGTCTCGCGACAATCGACAATTTTGTGATATTAATTCAGATATTAGGTAAAGGTTAAACCAGCAACTCTTATTGAAAGTAATTCTCAAATATGGAGGTATTCGAATTGTATTTTTTAAGACCAAATAAATAATATTAAATTGTAATTACTTTGTCTTTTATTATCAATCATAACAACTCTGCGTCAAAACATGTTTTCAGTAAAGTATATTATTTTCTGGATGTTTAATGATTCCCACGTGGTCAAGATACTTTACACCGAGCTAATGCTTTATGAGCATTTTCTTTACTAGCAAAACACGTGGGCTACGCCCCCCGTTTTAATTTATTTATTTAACTCCAAACGTTTCCTCCGCTGAGTCGGTTTCGGGATTTAAAGGTGCTCCCGGAAAGAGAGCCCCGTGAAAAAACGAAAGTAAGCCAAAACAACAGCCACAGAAAAACTCTCAAAAATACCGTAAAAAAGCCCCGGAAACAAATTTTAAGAAAAATAATCCCCATCAAAAATTCTTTTAAAAAACAGCGAGAATGATATTAGTTAAACTTATTACTTTTCCTCATTTTGAAAGGAGTTCCTTTCAGAGATGTTCAAAATGTTTTTGAAACTAATAAAAAAAATATTAAAAAAGTTTGTTAGACGTTTGCATATAATTCCTAAATAAAATTCGCCCGTATTCATGTAAATTGATCAGCAAGGAAAAAACACGCAGCTTTTTGAAAGAAAGCTCTTCTTGCTTATACAGTGATTCACCTGCATGAAAGTACACCTGCTTCTGTTTAGGAGATTTTTTTCAACTCGTGCGTTGTATTGAACTTACCTGTATTCGTGCATTTTCATCCTTGTGGATGTTGCTAAAATTAATTTTTATAATACGGGACACTATTTAGGTATAACCGAGTTTAGTGATTATGGGTTCATAAACATTCGCCCATAACACTGTCTCGAGATGTTAGGGTCCGATGTATTATATAAAAGAAGAAATAAGATACATATGCTGTGCGAGATAATGATATAATTAATACATACGTAATTTAATGTAAATATCGCAATCCGCCATCAATAAAATGACATGAAATGCAATGCAGCGTGTTATAGTGATGAATCTTTCCGAGTTGAAAAATTGAGACAGTTAGGAATTTAATATAAAAATAGTATTCTGCTTGTGTATCTAAATTATTCTAATACAAATATTGAAATATGTTTGAGATATCGAATATACATATAAGTTTTGTATATAATCAAACTTACTATTGTTCAAATTAGAAAACTGCATCAAACGTAGTTATTGATTATATAAAATACTTAATTACTTCAACAATATTTATTTATTTTAACCTTATACGTGTTTCGGCATGCCATTGTCAGAGGTTATATTAGAAAGTAAACAGTTAGTGTTGTTATAGCAATAGAACTTGGTGACTTAATCTTGGTAATCGTCTGCGACGACTTGATTCTTATTCCAAAATGTCCAATAGAGGAGAATTTAAGAAATCAATTTGCTCATTCATTAACGTTACAGTTTTGAAATGTTTGTGAATTTCAAAAGCTTCTAGTATATCTAATTTACGTTTATCATCACAAAAGTGTAAACATTTTATAGTGTTATTAGATGTCATTGAATAATTGTGTTCTAGTAAGTGTTTAGCGTGCCCTTCCTTCCAATCTTTTGGCATTTTCTCCTCTCTCCATATCTTTTTTAGTAATTGGTATATACTTTCTTTCAGATTTTCACTCCGGTATTTCACTAACTCCATATTTATCCCATCTTTGCCTGGCGCCTTTCCACTTTAGCTGCTGCGTGTAACTTCCTCAATTGTAGGTTCCCCAATTTCTGCGTCATCAGTGTCTTCAATTTTCTGTTCTTCTCGGCTTTCTTTCTCTTTCAGTAGATCCAATAGGGGTGAATTTAGAAAATCAATTTGCTCTATCACTAACGGTACAATTTTTAAATGTTTGTGAATTTCAAAAGCTTCCAGTATACCTAATTTATGTTTATCATCACAAAAGTGTAAATATTGCATAGTGTTAATAGTTGTCATTAAATGATTGTGATTTAGTAAGTAGCGTAAATGGATTTATGTGGGTGTTTGTATTTGTAACAACGCACGTGTTTTTTATACCTAATATCAAAATTTCTAATTGTTTGGCCTATATAAATTGAATTACAATGCGAACAATTTAATTTGTAAATGCCTGAATTTAGCAAATCAAACAATTAGAAATTTTGATTTTAGGTATAAAGAACACGTGCGTTGTTATAATCAATAAATATGAACTTCAACGTAGTAAAGCTAGAATTTATAAATAAAAGATGGAGCTGCTTGAGCTTTATTTATTTGTTTAAGATGTCAACTCGTTTGGATTTACTTAAATTGTAATTATGCTTGTACATTTATGGAAATTATTAACGTTAATGATTGTGTTTTATTGCTTTTCAACGACAACAAAATTCAAGGAAATATATAATCAAGCAGAACACTATTATAACTTTTCGTCTGTTTCCATCAATCAATAATACATAAAATCTTCATTAGACAAGTGATGTGGAAATATAAATTCCAAACCTTTGTGAAGTGATTTAGAAAGATCAGAGGATGAAAATGATGGCGTTGTATTTGATTAACAGGGCTAATTTAAATTTTAGAACTGTAGAATGGGTTTATTGAAATTGCCTGAAGAAATGCGGCGTACATTCCTGTGATTAATTAGGGACAAATTTAGTATTCGTTCCTAAAAGACCAAATTTCATTCAAAATTTTTCATCAAAACTGTTTTCAAGTTGTTTGTAAAATTCATGAAATTGATGTAGGTATTTAATTAATTACCCTAGCTTTAGGATAATGCACAGACGCTTTTGTAACACGTATGAAATTATAGAAAAAAAAACTAGTTTTTAAATTGTAAACTTTGCTGTTCTCATAGCTTTAAAGAAAATTTTGTTTTGTAAAATTAAATTAAAATTGAAACTTTTGCTCGGAATAAGATGCAATGTTCAATAAACATTTAATTTTCTGCAAAGCGTTGATTGCATTTACATTAGAGAAATGAATGCTGTTTTTAGTTGCATTGTGCAAATTTTCAAGAAAAAATTAACAAACAGAACATTACAAAAATGTAAACCTGAAATATATTTTAAAGATTATCAGATTGTATGTCATCTACCCATTTCGTGAGGTCATCTTTGACGTACCTACGTCTCAGGAGAGTCAACAGATATTCTCTACGTTCGAACAGCTTTCGAGCTTTCTATAATCCTTTGAGAGATGGCATTTCTTTTGACGATGGAAGTGTCATCATATCATCTATATTTCAATGTTATTTTTATTTCTGTAAATGAATCCGCGCAAAATCTGGTGAATATGAATATTTGAAATGTTTGCAAATCTCACGTCCTGTAAATCGGATTTCAGTTGTGAGCTTTATATTAAATTAAAAAGTATTAGTTCGGAAGCGCGTTTGATTCAATGTCCAAACAAAGTGGTATATTTTACCATCAAACATAATATTTAAGTTCAATATTATTTCCTAAAAGGCGAAGCCTTATGAATATTAATGAAATTATTTTTTAGAAGATTTACAATACTGTCCTGTTTTCTTGTAGTTCTCTACGTTTTAAAAATATTGAGAATAATTAATTCTAAACACTAGTAATAGTAGAGAACTATGTATTTCTATGATATTTCTACAAGCTTAACGTTAAGTGTAAGAATATAAGCTAAGTGATTTAGTTATAACGAAAACAGCGGTAAGTTAATTCAAAAACATTAATTCACGTCGAAATTGACAGAAATCCAATATTTTCTGATTAAGTTTTATTCTTTGAGAAAAAATTGTAATTTATGTTTAATTAACATTATATCGATATGAAATAATGAAAATTAAATAATTTCATTAAACTTATTTTGTCATTACCACTAAGGAGTTTCGTTTTTTACCGCATTTACAAATTGTTCGTAAATACTGTAAAAAGTAAAACTAAAGAACTTAAAAGACAACACAAAAATTTGAGAAATTTGACTGCGTTATTCATTCCCATTATTTATTGATTAAGTAACAACTACTTAACATTAGTTAATTACTTTCGTGTCTAAAATAAACACAAAATTTTGAACCATTTAAGTTTTTAGAGAAAAACTACAAAGAAAATAGATGTTCTGAGAAAAAAAATTACAATGCTGAAAATAGCTGAATGCTTGATGAAAAATACAAATCTATATACAGGGTGTTCATTTGAAAACTTCCCACCCCCAATATCTCGGTGCACAAGGCTTTCTGAAAAAATCGCCGAGACACGTCAACAGTATTAGCGAGGGGGGCATATTTTTACATAATAGTGACATAAATCGTTTCATCCCCCTACCCCCCAGAGCCGCCCTCTTAAAAATTTTAAATGGCAAGGGGGGTTATGTGATACCTCATTTGAAAGGTCTTCATATTGCGTACATTTTGGAGTTTTGTTTTTTAAAATCGGTCGATTCGTTTTTGAGATATTAAGGGAAAAGTGTTTGAGTTTGTTAAAACAAAAAGGAGCGTGTATACTTATTGATAACATTTTTATTTATAATCAGTATTAAAAATACAAATAATTATTGGAAGTAAAAAATTATTTGGAATGTTATTATCTTAATAACTGCTCAAAATGTTGTCCATTGTTGGCTAAGCAACAATATAACCGTTGTTCAACGTGTTCCCTGACGTTTTGGAAAACATGTCTTGGAATTGATCGACATTCTTCAATTATTCGTTGACGGAGCTCGGCTATACTTTGCGGTTGAGGCGTATAAACAACCGATTTTAAATGGCTCCACAGAAAAAAAATCTAAGGGAGTTAAGTCGGGGGACCTAGCTGGCCACTCTATAGCTCCTCTTCGACCTATCCATTTACCGGGAAATGTATTCTGCAACCACTGCCGAACCGGTAAGACATAATGAGGAGGGGCACCGTCCTGCTGAAAGTATAGTTGTTCCTCATCAAGTAGTAAATTACCATCTGCATCACGTTGATTTTCAACTGCTTCAGTTATTAGTGGATTAATAGCATTTTCCAACATGTCCAAATACACTGCACCATTCAAATTTCCTTCGATGAACAAAGGTCCAATCACTTGATCTCCTAAAATACCTGCCCACACATTAAGTTTTTCGGGATACTGAGTATGTCCTTCTGTAAAAATGTGTGGATTTTCGTTACTCCAATATCTACTGTTATGTCTATTTACAAATCCATTTAAATAAAATGTGCATTCATCACTGAAGCAAGTATTCTTCAATATTTCATTATTATTATTAATCATGCCAGTCATTTGTTCACAAAATTCAATTCTCCTATCAAAATCGTCTTCATTTAGCTCATGGCAGATTTGCATTTGGTAGGGATGAAATTTATGAAGTTTTGCTACTTTATGAACTGAACCTAATGAAATGTCAGTTGCGGCGGCAATTTGGCGGAGCGAACTTCTGGGGTTTATACCAAAATGTCCTAATATCTCAATTTGAGTGGCCTGATTTAAAACTCTGGGTTCAGTACGTTTTCTATTCGAAACAGATCCAGTCTCAGTAAATTTTGCTATAAGGTCTAGGACATACCTATGGGACGTGGACTTATCTGGATGCCGTTCATTAAACGTAGCTGCGGTTTGTCGAGCACATTGATTTTCAGCCCCCATAAATTAACACAATTTCAACTTTTTCACCCAAAGTGTATCCCATTTTTAATAATTATCAAGAGAACTTTACAAATTTACTAAATATCAATACGCGCCACACTAATTAAGCAGTTTAAACAAACATCAACTATTAATGCCAAACACTTTGACAAGTACTGACAAGAAAAACATCCAATAGTGCATTATGACAACAGCCTACTATGCGTTTTACAAGCTCCTTTCTGTTTTAATAAACTCAAACACTTTTCCCTTAAAATCTCAAAAACGAATCGACCGATTTTAAAAAACAAAACGCCAAAATGTAGGCAATACGAAGACCTTTCAAATGAGGTATCACATAACCCCCCTTGCCATTTAAAATTTTTAAGGGGGCGGCTCTGGGGGGTAGGGGGATGAAACGATTTATGTCACTATTATGTAAAAATATGTCCCCCTCGCTAATACTGTTGACGTGTCTCGGCGATTTTTTCAGAAAGCCTTGTACACCGAGATATTGGGGGTGGGAAGTTTTCAAATGAACACCCGTATGTATTAATTTCGTAATATTCAACATTCATGCAACGTCCTTCATACGAGAAGTAAGCTGTATATAAGTTAGATATTCCTATATACATTCGGCCAGTTCACTTTTTCATGAAAATAAAAAACTTGAGTAAGCAGGGAGTAAGCAGATATCTCTTTTTGTGTAAGCACAGGCTGCTTGATTCTTGCAAAACCGATTTCTGAGAACATTAATTCAAAGTCTGTCTAAAGACCAATCTTTAATTTCAACTATAAAATACCCAATACGCAAGTATTTTATGTAAATAATGTAAACACGATTCTAAAATCGTTTTTTTTAATATTTGGCAAACGGTGGCTTCTACGTAAAAAAAATGTAGAGCGTAAAATCTACCACAAAAGAAATTCATTAAAATTTTGTCGTTGCGGCGATCTTTTAGCGTCAAAAAGGCGAAAGTAAAATTATTATTATGAAATACTAAAAATAGTGACGCAAGCTTTAATGAATATGTGCTGGAAATGTCTTTACATCACTATTTTGTTTTATGTGTAAGGAGAGTACGTTACGAAGCATTTTTCTGATGTGTCAATTGGGAGGGGGGGAAAACCCTCAAAATTCTGTCATAAAAGTTGGAGCAAAATGATACCTTTTATGTTTACATTTACATCATGTAATTTTCACACTCCAACGGACGGTTTTATGCATTGTCGTAGCCGTACAAAAAGTTGCATTTTATAAATAAAGTTTGTTAACTAACAACTTATTTAGGAATCACTCTGGGGGTATATGATTCGCGTTTTTTTTTAAGGTGGTGTTCTCATAAGGCTTAATCTAAAGAACATCGTTTAGCTCATTCTAATTTTAGTCTTTGTTTAATCAGCTTACTGGGGATGCCACGTTAAAAAAAACGCCTTATAACTTTTTCATTTAGGTGCCACCGTTGGCGAAAACCCGGTTTTGGCGTCATTTTTAAAAAAAGCGGCAGTAGCTCACGCAGATCATTGAGGGATTTTAGTGTGTTAAACATGAAGCGAAACAGAGCCAAAAATCAGGTTTGTTTCAGTTTATCCGCTATTTGACAAAAAAACTTTTAATTTTCGTGTACTAATGTACAACAAATGTTACTTTATAGTTAATCTTCGCATATCAATTGTGCCCGGCTCAATAACTTTACGAAAAAAAATCAATACAAAAGTTGTTCGGTGGATAATTCAAATTCTGCATTATCGTGTAAATCATTTTCTAATATAGAGGTCGTTTACTTTTCAAGGGACAATATGCTACATTCACACTACACTGCTTCTCATTCAAATATGAAAATAATTCATTGAAATCTTCAGCAATCAATTGAAAATGATAAGAAACTATTCTCTACATTTGATCCGCCAACAAGAACTAAAGTCATTCAAATTAATTTCTGCACCGTTTTAAATTCATGTCTCCTGTACAGGTCGTCTACTTTTCAACGGACAGTAGGTTACAGCCTTAAAAAAAGGTTTTCAAACAAAAAACGAGTGGGCCGTAGGTGACGGGGGACCTGCTTGTGTAATCGCACAATATTATTTTAGATTTGAATATATTCCGCATATCCTTTATCACCTTAAATTTAAAAATAAAACAGATAATAAAATACAAATCAATACTAGAAAAATGATTTTATGAAATATGGCATTATTACACAATTATTACTGATTGATTTAGGGTACCTATCAATAACTGACCTAAACTGGCAATAAATACGCTCCTAATCGAACAATAAAATGACCAGCAACTTCCTATAAAGATGATGTCCAATCAAGGAGAAAATATCTGGTACATATAGGCGATAGTTTTCTTTGGGTGAATCGTGGGGTACTAACTAGGGCCCACATATTTCCGCGTCTATAATATAAGGCGCATATTTGTTTGTACAGCAGACCGCTACAGTTTTCAACACGGATTTGCAATTTTGGGCTAATACGGTTTGTAAGTATTATTGGACCAAGGCCGAGTTCCCAGTTGTTTGTAGCATATGCTATACTGGGTAGGTTTTATTTAACTTACCTTTAAATATTCGTTGTCCCAGATAGACATAATCTTCTACTTCTATGGGCTCTTTTTGTATTTTCAATTATCCTGGATTTTCTTTGAGTATGCTTCACATATAGTTTGTCTTATTTTTCTGCTTTTATGGCTTAATATCGACGCCGTGGAGTAAGCCCACCATACTTGGAAACTCTGTGGAATAACGGTTTTCTATAGGGTAGGGATCTTTAGCGTGCAGTAACATTGCACATTACACGGCATCCACAGTTTGACATATCTTCCGAAAGATGGCTTATCTATCGTATGGTGCTTACAGTGACTTGCTATAAAGAGAAATTTTTTATATTAAATTACTGGGATAAAATGCTCATTCAACTCATGCCATTTTTATGTCAAATACGAGGATGGGCTGAAAAGTCTGTGTAATGAAAATGAAAAAGAGAACTTTGCGGTTTGAAATTGCGTTTATTTTTTAACATAATCTCCTGTTACCTTAATACATTTGGACCAGCGATGATCCAAAGCCTATACACCTTGATAAAATTCAGAACTGTCAATTTCTTCAAAATAGGCATCCACAGTACCTTTAACATCGTCGTCTCTTAAAAATTTGTGGCCTGGTAGGTATTTTTTCAGACGTGGAAACAGGTGGTAGTCCAACGGTGCTAAGTCTAGCGAATAAAGCGGGTGTGGCAGCAAATCGAAGCCTAGTTCTTTCCATAGCAATAACACGTGTGAGGCCGTGCCTTGTCCTGGTGAAAAATGATTTTTTTCTTGGTTAAACCAGAACGCTCTTCATTAACTTTTTGCTTTAATTTGCCCAAAAGACTCGCGTAGTATACTTCTGTGATGGTTTCGTCTTTTGGAAGGTAAATGCAACAGTTTTTGCCTTCTTTGGAGGAGGAGAACCACTGTGCAGCCACTGCTTAGATTGTTGTTTTGTTTCCGGTGTATAATGATGGACTCAAGTTTTTTCTGTGGTGATAAATCGGCCAATAAAATCCACCTTGTTGTTTCGAAAACGCTTCAAACACTCTCAAGACATTTGCACTCGTACCAATTTTTGATCAACACAGAGCAGTCGCGGCACCCACCCCACGGACAGCTTTTTCATGGACAACTCTTTATTCAAAATGTACGTTGCGCGTTCTTTAGATAGCCTCCGCTATCTCAGACGTCTTCACCGACGGTCTTTTAACACCATAGCATGCACTTTTTCAACAATTTCTGGTGTATAGGCAGATTTTAGGCGTCTACTACATAGTGCATCTTAAACACTTGTACGACCACATTTGAACTTACGAACCCATTTATCAACAGTGGAAAATGAATGAGCTGAGTCCTTTAGACCATCCTTCATCTCATTATGAATGTCGGTTCCTGATAAACTTTTAAAGAAGAAGTACTTAATGACAGCACGAATTTCAACACTATCCATCTTGTAAAAAACTATGACACGCTCTTAATTATACACTGTGTCCATAAAGTAACCCCCCCCCAACTAACTTTTGAACGACTCAATAGTTTACTACAAAATTTGGTGTGCTTTAATGGGAAATTATGTACTATTTTTTAGCTCATAATTAAATAATGTATCATTTAAAATGGCGGCTGCGCGCCATTTTTAAATTTTTTTTTAAATTGAAAGGGGGGTCGAGTGACACCTCATTTGAAAGGTCTTTTAGTTCTGCGTCTGATCCTAAAGTTTCAAAGAAACATATTTAGCCATAACAAAATGGCAAACGTTTGAAGTAAAGAAGTCTATTAAAAAAAACTAAGAATTAAAGCAAAAACAAATGAAATTAAGTGTTCGAAATGTTCACCATTCACTTCTTGGCACATAAAAAGTCGGTTATGACATTCCTGCCTTAAATTTTCATAAGTTTCTGGAGTGACATTTCTGTAATAAACGCATTACAGAAGTTTGCAGAAATATCACTCCAGAATCTTATGAAAATGTAAGGCAGGAATGTCATAACCGACTTTTTATGTGCCGAGAAGTGAATGGTGAACATTTCGAACACTTAATTTCATTTGTTTTTGCTTTAATTCTTAGTTTTTTTTAATAGACTTCTTTACTTCAAACGTTTGTCATTTTGTTATGGCTAAATATTTTTCTTTGAAACTCTAGGATCAGACGCAGAACTAAAAGACCTTTCAAATGAAGTGTCACTTGACCCCCCTTTCTATTAAAAAAAAAATTTCAAAATGGCGCCCAGCCGCCATTTTGAATGATACATTATTTAATTATGAGCTAAAAAATGGCATTTAATTTCCCATTAAAGCACACCAAATTTTTTAGTAAAATATTAAGTCGTTCAAAAGTTAGTTAGGGGGGGGGTTACTTTATGGACACAGTGTATGTACAGCTGCCAAAACTAAGCTAATGAACGCAGCGATCTGAAATTTGACAGTTGGCGGTCTGAAGGAGTGAATTTGCCAGAGCGCCACAGAAACTGTCTGAGCTGAAACAGCTCCATGTATCCGTCATCCCACGAACTTTTCAACCCATCCTCGTATCTGATTCCGGCTCGGGTTTTTAAGGATGCGATCAGTATGCTACACTTACGGCATTACCCCAAGGCGGCAACTCGTATTTAAAATATCAATAAATACATAGTCATTGGCAATTGGTATTTTAAATTGATAAGCTGAAGTTTTGTTTATATTTTTACCTACCTACTTGTATTTTAAGAGTCACAGACTTGTTTTAAATCTGTGAACGTTTTGTTTATATGTTAATTATGTTTTATTTAAAGTGCGGTGGTCTAAAGTTTTAAATTTATTTTTTATTAGCAATTTAAAAACCATTTAAATACCAATTATTGCTATAATGAATTCAGCCAGCCAATGAAATGGAGGTAAACAAAAAAATAAGTTTCCCAGGCAAACCATTCATATGATTTCTTCTATAAAGAAAATACAAGCTTTGTATGACTTCGTCCTCAATAAACGATTTATAACGGAGAAAACTGAGTTGAAAATTGAAACGCGGCATTTCATTTCAGGTTTCATTAAGTCTTTTACATTTTATTACTTTTAATTAAAAGCGTCTTCTGGATGTAACGTTAAATAATTCTGTATGTTTTGACTTTTAATACATATTTAATTTCTTCCGAAACAGATCGTTTATATAGGAATTATATTCTCATTAGGCATATGAAATATTAAATTATGAGTAACATGGATCGGTGATGTAATTCATCTTTCAGCGTTGTCGACACTGTCATGTTTTGACATCCTCGCACTTAGGAAAATTAATACCTCAATCACGACTAACTTCATAGAAATATCAGGTACCTTGTACAATGCTGACGAATGTCACACGCTTCCTTCTATGTCGTCCAACTTTAATGATGTTTTATTCCAAAAATACCTCTAAACTTTAACTCCGTACAAACAGAATTAAGGAAAGCACTTAATGGTGTTTATTTAACCTGCCAGGCTGCCAGCTAAAAAGATTTAGTTTTTGAACGAATGATTTATTAAAAAAGTAAAACATGCATTTTGCAATCTGTGTAAAACTAGGATTTAATTATAAATAAAGGATTTATTTTCACTTAGTTAATAATAAAATTAGTTTCAAGAGAATTCACTTAAAAGTTGTATCTGTAACAAACAGTCATTAGATTGTAAATCTAATGGGAATACTGCTGTAATCGTCTTTATTTTCCACATTTTACATTTCTTTACTTTCAGTAGGTATAGAGAAGCATTGATTTCATGAAAATGTTCAAATTCGAGGTTTTCACTTGTGTATCGGGTGCATCATAACTCCCGAAAGGATGGTCTGATTTCAATGAGCTTTGGAATGCAGAAGTATATCAAAAACTCACTGATAAAATAAGTTTTTAAAAAAATCCGAAACCGGAAGTACGACATGTTTAGTTGGTAACATTTTTTCCGGAAAACTAATTTTGTAAATCTGAAAACGGAATATGGTAGAAGACCTGAGGTTAAATCCAACGCTTTTTTCGAAACTTTCTTGCTTAAAAATAGCGGCCGCTACAATTTTTTTTTAAATTTTGACTAAAAATATAGTGTCCAAGAATTGGCCACACGATGTTTTAAAATTCGGTAGGATCGTAGAGCTACAGATTAGTTACAATTTGGTTTGTGTCTTAGCCCGCTAAATTTCGTAACGTCTTCTATAGATTTTTTTATAAATCGAAAATATGTCTTCTTTTTATTAAAATTATAAAAATTATGAGTGGTGGAAGAATAAGATTCACAATTTAATTTTTAGGTTCAGCAAAAATTAGTTAATTTTCATCCTCCCATCCAAATTTTGACGGACAAGTTTGTCCTAGCGTTTTCAGTTTTCTTTAATCCCAAAGAATATATTTCCAAAAAATCAAAATATCGTCTGTGGATGTATTTAAGCAATGCAAAATAGATCAACCACAGTTTTGCTACAAGGTCGTGCTTAAATACTTTTGAGCATATAAAAAATAGAAGTTTATCAAGTGTAGGATTGCTGAAGCGACGTGCTTCGCTAATTGTTTTAGTTTCCGAATTTGAGATTTTGACGGAAATACGTGTTTTGATCTTACAGGAATCTTAAAAAGTGTTTTTTAAAAATTGGGTTTGTAGGTGAGTTAGACATGTTTTTTTGGTATAATATTTTCCGGAAAATAAAGTATCTAGATAAGGAAACGCCATCTAATAAGAGATCTTAGGGCAAATTCAACGCCTTTTCCCGAACTTTGTAGCTTTAAAATGGCAGCCGCTGCAAATTTTGAATTCAAGGCCTTGATACGCAAAAGTAGCATTCGAGTTAGCAGATTGTTTTTACAAATTTGGAATTTTAGTAGCTGTAGGGCACGGTGTAATATTAGGTTAGGTGATTGTACGCCCCATACTCGCCGGGCAAGTTAACGCTGCCAGTCCATACAATATACGCTAGGCGGCGCCACTTCAATTCTGTCTAGACGTTTCGCCGGTTCTGCAACGCTCAGTCTGTCAGTGCATTGTGCGCTGGGGTAACACTAGTAAATTATAAACGAGTGTATCATACAAGTTTGGTAAACGTTTGTTGCAGGTGTAAAAATTAGTAGAATGTTTGGTGTACCTATGTGCCTTCATTTAAGTAATAATATCGCCTACTTTATGAAGCCGATTCAAAAGATTCTGGAAATGTAAGAATTTGTCCCAAAATTACACAAAACCATATCCGTCCAAGCAATATGCTTAAAATGAGGGTAAACTTGGCAACACAAATATTTAGTAATTCCGTAGCAGACGGCTTGTCCTATACTATAAACAAAGAGAAACACCAGGATTTGCAAGCTCGGACCCTACTATTACATTTACCAGATTCATGAATGATCTCTTCGACTGTATGAATAGGAAAACAATAAAAGAAGGTATTAAATTAGATAGTCCAGATTTACAAACCTTAGAAACATCCTTAAAATGGCTAAATAAATAATTGGGAAACTATGCTGATTTGTGAAAACGTAACAAAAAAGGAATTTTTAACAGCGGTATGCTTCAATAAAATAACAACATTTTAGAAAGTGTTTGTTACCCTAATTACACCGTGACCCTAATTCACTTTTAGAGCACCGCAGAAGGCTTACGAGTGTCAATTCAATCACTAATTGATATTTGCAAGGACCTAATAATTAAGCACAGCTTCCAGTACGTGTTAACAGCTAAAATTAATCAAGACTGCATCGAAGTAAGTTAATAATATGTAGGTGCTTTAATGTATGTGATTGTATATAAATATTTTTCGAGATTCTTTGGGACTATTCGCCAAAGTTGTAATTAATTGCTTTTATTTTGTGTATGAAAGCTGCAGGAGAATGGACAGAATGTATTGTGCGCCATCTGGTGGCGAAACGCGACACTGGCGGTGTTGTGTGGCCAGCTGATCGGCCCTTTAGCGGGGCTCGTAGGATCACCTAACCTAATATTACACCGTGCTGTAGGGGTACAAAACATTATTATTTAAGACAATTGAACAAAGTATGTTAAAGTTTAAGAAATTTTTAAACAGTTTTGCACAAAAACTGACATGGCGATTTTGTAGGCTGATAAAGTTGGATAAGAGCTACGCCCGTTTTTCTGTGACGCTTTTGGTTTGAAAATATTGTTTTTTAACGTCTAATTAGTGAAAAATAAGCTATCAGCTCAGGGCCAAATGTAGTGTTGTAAATGCCCCAGGAGTTCACTATGTTGCAAAATACTACGAGCATTTTCTGACCTAATAAATCGTGAAGCGGGAAATTTTCGTCTTTTCAACAAGATATTGCTCAAAAGCTGGCAACAAGATTTTTCAAATTTTATGAATAGAGCTAGGAATGGACTTCAATTTGATTTGTGTCTCAGTCTGTTAATTTCTCGTAATTACGGGAACAACTAAACAAGTAAATAATTTTTCTCATAATTAAATTGCTTAGAAAAAATATAATTTATTGTTATTTATATGTTAGACACCCACAAAACGTTTAAACATCAAATTAGAAATTATTTCTAAAATACAATAAACTATTACAGAATTACTGATTCATAGTAATGCAAAAATGTATAGCTGTATATGTATATGTGAAATATAGTACGTATGATGGAAGGAATGTTAAGTGACCGTCTTAATGGTGCCAAAAAGTTTTTTCGCGACGAGTTCAATCAAGAAATTTAAGTACTCTGCTTTAATCATTTTGGAAGCAAGAGTATTATGATATGGTGATGACACTGGGGGCTTCTAATAAACAAACAGGACGAGCGATGCGTTTAAACGCGACCATTATTTCGGACTTTAGACCGATTTCAATGCTTATACAGCACTAACACAATAAAATGGTAACAAATAGTAGCTTTACATTATGCATTTTACTATAAAAAATTATACCATATAAAAAAAAGATCTATTTTGTCCAAACAATTAATTGATACAAGCACTACAAGGGGGGCATGCGTTTAAGTAACTATTATACCATATGTTCAGATAATAAACACATCAGAGTTGGCAATGGAAAATAAAATTAATGTCTTTGCATGCTTTAGAATTTAAATAAACAAAACAATGTTTATTTATAAGTTCTAGTTTTAGGCAGAATACACACCAAAGCAATAGGCAAGAATGAACAAACAACTAGCGATAAGCAATACGTATCGCTCGTAAAAATAACACTATATTAAATGAAACGTGTTCAGACCAAAGTGGTAACGATATCGCCATAACAAATATCTGTTGGTGATAAGCAATATGCATCGCAAGCAACATTTCAGTACTGTTGCTAGAGATATTGGGTTGCCTGTTGCCAATACAAAGCATGCAAAATGGAAGAGAAACAAAATAATATGTTTGTGCAAATTGTAGAAAAGTACGCCTGTTTGTATGTAAAAATGAAAAGTTTTTTTGATTCGTTCTATAAAAAGCATTAAATTTTTAAATCTATATTCATCTTCCATTTAAAAAAAATTCAAAATGGCGCCCAGTCGCCATTTTGGGTGATACAAAATTTTAATATGGTCTGAAAAATAGTATTTAATTTCCCATTACAGCACACCAAATTTTGTAGAAAAATATCAAGTCGTTCAAAAGTTAGTTGGGGAGGGGGGGGGGTTACTTTATGGACACAGTGTATAATAAATATAGGAATGTTCAGGCAATGCACTTCGCTTCAAGATGTGCCTGAGGAGAATAGCCTCGCTTTACTCTTTTAATAATAATTGACACAATTATATTATGGAAATTATTTGGTAATATCACACCCATAACCTGCAAGAAAAAAATTAAACAAAAATATCAGAATTATAAAATGTGTTCGTCCACACAGATTTATTCATGACAAATTACCAAATTAGATTCTCTGTACATCACACATGTTTGTCAGCTATTTCACTTTACTTGTCGAAGAAAATGCTTTTAAAAAAATATTTGTTTATTTCTAAAAGCATAAAGAACGGAGTTCACAAACGTCTTTACAAGTTAAAATCTAATTGTAGACTAAAGAACTGAATTAACTATTCTAAGTAATCGCAAGCAGATATGAACTTATCTTAGCAAGCTAAACTATTCTAATCACGTTGACTAGCTGTCAGTTAGGTAAGTTGATATACCCCACAGATTTCTAATGTATACCCCTTCTTGGTTACGTCATTGTTCTACATAAAATTAAGTTTACTATTTAAGTAACCACAAAATTGAAATTTATTATTTGATTAAATTTAAGCCATATTTTGCACCATTTTTAGGCTAATGTACGGATGTCCAAAAACTGCCTACAAAACTGCTGACGTATTGATGTAGTCTGAATGTAAAGCTGTTGAAATGCTGTTCTGCAGGCTACTTTCTTTGTAGGGGCCTATTAAAGTTTCAAATTCTAGTATCTTGTGCATCTTCAATAACCAAGCAAATAGAATAGAAGTTACCAACAAAAGTAGCACTTTATCAATGAACCTAATTTCTTAACAATAACACATGTTGTAATTGCAGAATATGTTGAAACCCCCATTTTTGTTATGGTCTTATTGCGTTTTGCAAATATTAACCAAATATGTTTTTGTAGTAACTGCACCAACTGTAAAAATAATTAGGGTTTATATAACCATTGTCAAGTTTACATTTCTTTTTTTGTCCCGTGTAAGAAAATTAGATTGCGAAAAAAAATTGTTTAAATAGTTTCGTATTCAGTACGTATATTTATGAACACCGCTACGAGTCGTTGGGACATCTGTAATAGTACAATAAAATAACGATTAAGCAAAATTGTCATTGAAACTACCAATAGTTAAACTACTAACATAAGAATCTTGTGTTACTGTGAAAGTGTAAATATTAATCGTAATCAGCCGGTATGTCCCACTGCTGGCTTCCGACACCCTTCTCTGCCACGTACTCTCCTTCGCGCTAATGTATGGTGGAGAAATGTAAATGTTCTTTTTTGAAGTGAAACTTCTTTGACGGCGAGTGCAACATGAGAGGAGGCACTGTAACAAAAGTCATTTAACAGATGCGCGAGCATCTTTCTCGCAGGAAAGCTTCTAGATTCTAGTATCGGTATCGGTATCGGTGCGTCAAAATTACATAATTTTTCAAAATATTCAAAAATTTACAAAATTTTTAAAATACATTTAATTTTCAAAAGAATCGACATTTTCAAAAACTTTTTTACACTTTTGTCATTTTTCAAAATTCCATAAGACTGCAATTTTTAATACGTAAAAGAAAAACTTTCACAAATTGTCTACATTTTTGAAATAATTAAAAACTTTTAAAATTATTCCATTTTCCAAAAAATTTCATTTACAATAAATTTCAAAATATTAAAACTATTTTAATTAATTTTTTTTTCTGCTTTCCCGAGTTTTCAAAATGTCAAAAGTGTTTGAAATTGTTAATCATTTTTACAATTTAATCTTTTTTCAACATTCCCACAATTTTCGAAATTTCAAGTTTTCAAAATTTGTTAACATTTTGGAAAAATATTTAAACATTTTAAAATTTTCAAAATTTTCAAAAATTTTCTTTACAATTTTAAATTGTTAAATTTTTAGAAAGTATCCGGTATAAAGTATATTCGGAATTTATTCAAGAATTTTCAAAATTTCCATAAAATTGTAAAATTTTCACAAACTTCCATAAATGCGAGAAAGGTCTCGTGGCGGTGGCTTGACAGCTTTTTCTTGGTTCTTAAAAGGAGTTGTTGTTTTTATTTACATTTATTGCCAAAGTCCATCGAGAAGAGTTGCTATTTTTATTTTCATTCGTATTTGAAGGTTCTCAAGAAGTGATTTTATTTTAATTTTCCTTCATGATAGATTCATATATAGAAGTTCTTGAGAAGATTTTTTTGTTGTTGTTTACAACCATATCTAAAGACGTTTGTCAGAAGAATATTTGTTTTCAAATGTCAAATTTAAATCTTCTTGAGAAGAGTTTTTGTTTCTATCTACATCTGTTTCTGGAAAATATTTTATTTTAGTTTGCGTATATTTCAGAACGCTCTTCTTCATTTTATTTTAGGTCTACCTTTAAGAGTTGTTGCGTAGGGTCTGCCATTTCCTCCGCAGTTTCGTTACAGGCAATACCTAGAATACGTTTTGAATTGCTTGAATCACCATCAGCAATAAATACTCCACGATTTAAAAAAAAATCAATAATGCTCTTTAAGGTATCACATTTCCAGTTGTTATTGTTTAAAGAAATAGAATATAGTTTCGGATGATAGGCAAGAAATTCTTCAGCATCCAACGAAAGCAACATATTGTCATTTATAACTAATTCATTTAAGGTATTGGAACCCTGAAAACAATACGCCGGAAGAAAGTTTAACTTGTTGTTTCCAAGATGAAAGTAGGCCAAATTGTGAAGGTTTGAAAACAAGGTACAATCAACCATTAAAAGCAGGTTATGACCCAGATGCAGTTTTGACAATTTTGGCAAATTTTTAAAACAGCCTTTATCAATTTGATATATTAAGTTATTACTTAAAAAAAGATTTTCCAAATTTGATAAATCGTCAAATGTGTCTTCAGATATGAATAATAATTTGTTGTTACACAAATATAAGGTTTGCAAGTTGGTCATGTTTGCAAAACAATTTCTATTAATTTCATTCAACTGATTATTTTTCAAATTTAAACTCTTCAAACGAGTTAGCGTATTAAAAGTGCCAGGTTTAATTTCAGAAATGAGATTGTACTGCAACGACAATTTTTTTAGGTCTTGTAAAGACTCCAAAGTCTCTGGTTCTAGGGTATGTATTTTATTGTATTTCAAGTTTAATATTCTTAAATTTGATAAGGAATTTAAAGTTCCTGGTTTAACTTTCTCAATGTTATTATCAAAAATGTACAGTTCTTTTAAATTTGACATTCCTTCAAATGCTCCTATTTCTATGGTATTCACTTTGCTGTTGTTTAGATAAATTGCTATAGCATTTTTATAAGTCGTAAAAGTTCTTGAAGAAACTACTAATATGGCGGAGTTAAGGAATTTAATGCTTCGGATAATATTGTGGTCACCCTGTACATCTATTTTTCCTGGTTCTATGCTAACGTCTTTGCATAGAAGTTCATTTAACTCGATTTCACATCCTTTTGGATCTATGGTCTTAAATGAAAGGAAGATTATTAAAATTTGTAGATGTAAGTCCATTTTTGTGTTTCCAAAAAAAACCAGAATTCCTAAAAATAAAAAAATATTGTGTTATAAATGTCGGAAATGTTTTTTTAGATAAATATTGTTTGCAACTATTAATTACATTTTTTTAATACTCAAATTTTTCAGTTTTAGAATTTTTGAAGATTTTCAATTTTTCCAAAAAATTTCAACATCTCCAAAAATGTTTTAAATTTTCAAGAATTTCCAAATTTTTCAGTCTTTATTCAACATTTCCAAAAATGTTTTAATTTTATCAGAAATTAAAAATTCGCTAAAAATTTCATTATTTTCAAAACACGTATTAAAATTACAATGTTTATCATACTTTTAAAAACATTCGCATTTTCAAAAAACTGTAAAATTTTTAAAATATAGAAATATTTTAAGCAGTGGGTGCATGCGAAGAAGCCCCCGCGGCGGTTTCCCAACAGTTTTTTTTTATTAATGTAACAATTGAACTTTCGTGTTAATTATGTTTAAATTTTTTTCACACTTCAATAGTTTTTGAATAATAAAAAGTAGCACAATAGAAAATTGATTGGTTGCTTAAATTGGTTTACAAAATGTTTTCTTTCATAATTTTTAGCAAAATTGTACAAAGCCATCATAAATGCTCGAAGACCGCGTGATTAGTAACTTTTGTAGATTTAGTGAATTTTACTTTATTATGTTGCTTGTAAGCAGCGGTTTGACGATTCTAAACATGGGCGTTCGTAGTTTATTGTTGATTAGTTTCCTTTATTCTTCGCGCTTTTGTTGACGGTTTTGTGTACGCCACTGTCGCTGCCACATTTAGTTTTCCAAACCAGTGGTGCCAATCTGTTAAATGGGTTGCCTATATTACAGTGATCACGTGGTCTTCGAACATTTATGATGGCTCGTAAACTTTTACTAGAAGTTCTTCAATTTTTAAAATGTGTTGTTTGTTACTAAACAACGGATTAACAAACTAACTTTACGATTTTTAGCAAATTGTGAAGTTTTTACAATATGTAATCTATCACCAAATATGAAAGCCGTAAAAGTGTTTCTTTTGCTAAATTTATTAATACTTAAAGATATTTTTATCACAAACTAAAACACGATTTTAACATTCTTAAAGGATATACATACAATAATAAAAAATAAAATTTATATTTAAAATAAGCGACATTTTACGTTAATGTCTCTTGAGAGAAAAATGAGCAGGTAGAGATGTTAAATACATAATTAAGAATAAACTTTGTAATTATGTAAGCTCTTCGAAGAGAAAATGTTAATTCAGTAAGTGTTAAGCACTACTTTCAAAAATTATTTTTTAACATCAAAATCAGTCAAATATTTTATGTAAACATGGATCCGGAAACGCTTCCTTGCGAATTTATAGTTTCCGGAAGAGGAAACCGACAGTCCCTGTATTTTTCGATAACTTTGAATGGCGAATATGTGGCGACTTCTTATTTAATTTAGTGTTTCCATTTATGTTTGTTAGAATAAGTACGCCTTACATGTTTCGTATAAGAGGCCACGCAATATTTTAAGCAACAAAATTGACAAAACTGGTACTTTCCCATACTTTTTATGTTTTAAGTATTACCGCGTCAATAAATGACTAAATTACATCGTTTTAACAAAATTCAAATCAAGAAAAAGCGAATTAAAAAACAAGTAACGATTTTAACTTGCAAGAGCTTGTGCAACACGATGTCGGATACCGTATAAGAATAGTAAGCTACGATAACTTTGGCTAAACTGCATGTGAGCACGTTAACAACCCGCTCTAGGGCTGATTAAATGCACTTCGGAATTAGGACTAAAAATTGAAAATTGAAAAGTTATAAAAAATGTGCCTAGGATGAAAAAAATATTTTTTTAACTAAATTTAATTGATAGGCGTTTTTAAAATGGCATAATTTCCGGAACGCGCGTTGTTGATATCAAAAAGTAACGTTTTTACTTTCCCATAGGTACTTCTACTAAAGTAAGGAAAGTTATGATTTCATACAAATTTTTAAATTTCAGATTTTAACGGAAATACGCGTTTTGGGGCCCAAGGAACCCAAAAATGTGGTTTTTAAAAATGCCTGCCTGTGGGTAGTGTCTCCGGAACCTCTTTACCGATTATTATAAGATTTGGTGTGTGAAAGTTTTTTAATTGCAGGTAGTTCTTTGTAAGGTCGTTTATCGGAACCGGAACCAGAACCGGAAACGGAAGTTAGACTTATTTTTACGGTATAGACGTTTTTTTTATATTGCTTTAAAATTTCAAGTACATAGCGTTGTAGTACCTACAAACAAATCAAATGTGTTTTTTGAAAATGTATCTTGAAGATGAAGACCGCTACGAATTTTTGAAAAGTTTTTTTTTTATATCTGGTTACTCAAAAACACAATATACAATCAATACAAATTACTATATTATTTGATAGCCCTTAATAAGTGTCATTAAGTAATGCAAAAACATTTTTAGAAATTTGAAAATTGTAAATATGCTAACGGCTTAAAGTTTTAAAAAATAAATTTCCACAAAAACTTCGCACACCATTTTTATTTAACTTTCTAAACCGATAAAGTTTGCAATGAAAATTTTCAAATTGATTAATTATTTATTCAAAAACGCAAACGCTGATCGTTATTAGCTTTAATGAATTCGATAGGTTATTTAAAGTACTTTATTAAAATCTGCAAGCATTTTCAATTAATTTAAAAATTAAGAAAATAAACGATACTTTTTAATATCAACAACGTGTTTTCCGGCAGTTACGTAATTTTAACTATGTCTATCAATTAGCTAGCTAGTTAAAAAAAAATAGTTGTTATTCTTTGCATATTTTTAATAACTTTTTTATGTCGGACGCGGTCGGCTGCCGTACCACTGTCCTATGCCGCTAATCGAAGTTATAGCGCTATGCTTTAGACGGTACACGATATCGTATTGCACAGGCTGTCGCAAGTTCAAATCGACGCTGGGGCGTGATTATATTTTTATTTTTTTTTCTTGCTTTAATTTTTGTAAATACAATTTATTTACTCAGTTATTGGCGCGCGAACATTTAAAACGTAATAACGTAACGTAAACGTAACCAACGCCTTCAGTCTGCAGCGGGCTTTTACCGGCTAGATTAGATGTAAATTTCCATCACTTCTTGACGCGAGAATATTTAAAACGTAAAAAGTATGAAAAAGTACCAGCGACCTGTTTTGCCCATTTATTTTATATATAATAAATTTGTATTCACTGCAAATTCTACCAGCTAAGAAGGTTACAAAAATGCCATAAAAGGCCTTTGCGGAATAATTTTCTGAAAATGTTAAAAAACTTTGAGAAGCTAGCATTGTTACAATTTTTACACTTTGAAAAATATTTTTAAGTCACTTGATTATACTTATTAAGGTATATTAAATTTTAAAACAAGTTTTATTGATTTGGACGCTTTGTTTTTGAGTAATGAGGCATTAAAGTCAAATCTTTTAAAATTCCTAGCGGCCTTCGTTTTAAAGATACAGACAGCATTCGGGAACAGACCATTTGATTTGTCTTGATATTCACTACAACCAACGCTATGTATTCAAAACTACAAAAAAGTTTATAACTAAAATCTATACCGAAAATACATGTCTAAGTTTCGTTTCCGAATAAAAACCTTAGAAATAACTACCTGCAACTAAAATGAAATGTGTGTCAAGCACGCAAGTTCTAAGTGAAACTTCTTAACGTGTTCTCAGTGAAAGTATTTTTTTAATTCTATGATTTAACAGAAAACGAAAAAACGATTTCAGCTACAAATCTGGTATTCGTCATTTTCAAAATACTAAATTAGAAATTTTAAACAAACGTGAATTTGCATAAAAGGACTGAAATACTGCAGCGATTGTAATTGTAAAGATTTTAACAGTAGTTCAGTAAGTTTACTTGAATATTTGTATTCGGAAACGGAAGAAACGTATTAAGAAAGTTTTACTCGCATATCTACACGTCATTATTTTTATATTACGTCACAAATAATGTATTATTTCTTTCCGTGTTTTATTATTAATTAAAGAAAATGTACAATTAACTCGAAAGTTATTTCTAAATGTATACATCTTGAAGCACTATCAAGGTTTACGCATACGATGCGGCACACCCTGCGCGGCGTTTCGATAAAAAATTCATACCATCAAAATCATGGCTGTATGCTATCTATTTTTGCTTTAAAGTGTATTCCTAATTTTGTTTGCTGCATCTATATCTTTAAATGTACAAATAAACAAGTTTGTCGCGTAGTAGAAAGTTTACTATATCAAATGAAATCAGAAAATTTGCATGAAATCATAACTTTTCATACTTCGTAGAAGTATGGAAAAGTTGATAGTTTTTTGAATGTTCCTCTTAAGAGTCTGGTCTCTATACAGAGCTATACTACAAAAGTACTCTAGTTGAAAGTGGCTTAGGCTACCGGTTTTCGAGATAATTCAATTTTTGTGAAATATTGCTAGCTACGAAGAACGTAGTGTTTCCAGAGGATGTGCAGACAATTGGTCAAGCGAGTGTTACATTAACTTCTTCTGACTTAGCAGTTGTTGTAAATTATTTTAAATAAAATTATACTCTGAGTACCCAGACTCGATATTACGCCAGTGATAGCATTATCTCGAAAACATCCAGAAGCGTTTGATTAAATAAAACATAGTTTTTAGAAGTTAAGGTAAACTTAAAAGTGATTTGAAAGTGTTGCTTTTAAAAGGGAAATGCCGCTAGCATTAAAAAAATATACTAAGGAAATGCTGTGGGAATATCATGCGTGCACATATCGGCTACTTGGTAACCGTAGAAGACGAATCTGAGCTTTGTTTTGAGATCGCGTACATTGAAGCAGAACAGCTTTTAATTGTTTATCGGTTGACAACTCCGTAAGAAAGTTTTTCCAGCTGCACGGTAATCTGATTTTTTCTACTTATTTTGTTTAAAGTACATTTTCTGAAACTAGCGCCTAACATTTTATTTACTTACTTAATATTAAGTTGTTTTCAGAATTATAAAACTAAAAATTAAATTTTGTGGGCTAATGGATATAGGGGATGGGCTACAATTTGGATTTTTATCAATTTTCTAATTTCTATATAATGTGTTTTTATTTGTCTTTTTATAACTCCCAACGGAATGGTTCAGTTATAATTTTATGTGATTATTAAATATCTATTATTCAAAAAACGGGCTTTTATAAAATCCGAAATCGGAAAAAGACGCTACACATGCTATAAAAAATATAAAATAAAATATTAAGTTATATCCGAACCGAAATATCTTACATATGGCTTTTAAATAAGTGAATTAGATATATGATTTCATCTTAGCTATGTTAAGACATTTTACAAAAATTCCAAAATGCAATTGGGAAAAGATTACTTACCACAGAATACTTGTAAACATAAAATTAGAGCAACTAGTGCACGATCACATACCTAATAAGTCTAAACGTTGTAACTAAACATACTAAACCAAAATTTCCATGCGTGTTTCCACCTGATGTAATATCCGCTGATAAAAGGAAACGAGTTATCGCAATCTGCGTTAAACAGTAGCAGAAAGAAACTTCCTTGAGGTCGATATAAAAGAAAGGCGACTTTTGCTGGCAAAAGTGCTGTTGATGATAATGTAAATAAAATAGAATATGAAATGTTTATGCAGCAAAACTATAATTGTATCAATATACATATATTTTAAACAAAACAATTATTAACTTCAACAGGTTTTGTTTTAGCCTTATGCGCATTATAACATTTTAAATGACAAGATTAAAAGTAAACAGTTGATGTTGCTGTAGAAACAGTAAAACTTGATGACTTGATCTTGGTTATCTATGTCCGCAGATGAAAAACACAGAATTTGTTTGACCACTGGATAAAATTTCTAAATAAGGGATTTAAGTTTTCTTCTTTTTTTATATTTATTAATAATATTAAACGCATTTTAGCGGTCAATTCTAAATTGCTTCTTAAGGAAAGACATTTCAATTATGCAAAATTTTTAATTGCTGATTTATTAAAATAGCTGTTATTCAATAACAATAAATCAAAAAATAAACTAAATAATGACGATAATTTATAAGTTATCAACACGTTGCATGTTAACCACAGCATTTCTCCGTTAGATAGAAACCGGATGTGTAGTTAAATCTATTAAAGAACAAATTGCAGTAAATAATCTGATATCTGTTAAAGCAGATAAAGGAAACACGTTAGTTTTTATTATTACTTAATGACGAAATGACTTTTATTTACAAAAAAATTAACGATTTCCTAACCAAATCAAATTTAAAAACTGAAATGAATAATCGTATCAAACATTTTCAAAAGGAATTAAAACATACATTAGAGTACAATTGTCAGGTTTGTTTAACAGATTATCAAAAAAAAACAAGTAATATATCCAAATGCACAACCACCACTATAGGTTTATTAAAAATACACAAACTCAACATGCTCATTAAACCAACACCACCTATACAGGGTGTGTATAACTTGGTGAAACAACTTCACGTGGCGATGTTGGTCGTAAAATTCGAAGTCGAAAATCTTAATACCAAAATATTGGACAATGCTTCCTCTGTCCTCCGGAAACATTTTAAAGAAACGTACATTTGACAACATTGGATCCACACCACAGGTGTTTTGTTATAATGCACGGTAACTAAGGATCATTGAACGTAAAATACATTGATAGCGAACGAATATTGTTTTACAATGCTGAAAGAAAAAGAAGATGAATACTTCAACAATATTTAAACCTTATACGTATTTCTATATGCTGAAATACGTATAAGGTTATAATAAATATTATTGACGCTATAAAGTATTTTATTAATACATCGCTGATTAAAATAGTTTTGAAAATATGAAAGATTAAAGATTGTTGAAGTATAGAAAAGTATAGGTGAAGTGCTTCGCCCGTTATTAGCAAGTAAAACCGTAAAGAAACGCTTACTTCTAGCGAAAGGAAAATAAATTTCACATATTTAAGCTTCATTAAGGTAAGATTTAGTTACATACATACATCTATTTATGCAAATATTCTCCAGTATATTTAATAATAACAAAGCTTAATTATAAAGTGTGTCTCCGTAAATATATCCGCGTGATATTTCCAAAAATAATTAACTACGGACAAGAATTTTGTTCAATAAACCCAATCGATTTAGCGTCTTAACCATCAAAAGTAGGTATTTGGTTGCGTAATTTGATTGCATCTTTAGAAGCATTAATACGATAGCAATTATTTATACAATTTTATAATTACACTTTCAGTGACAAACAGCCATCAATACCTACGTAACAAATTTTATGGAGGCCATGCAATTGATGCAATTACCATTATGGTCGATAATTTCAAAATTCGAATCAATTGGGTCGATCGAGTACTCGAAGTTTAAGCTAATAAATAAAAAAAAACTAACAAAGTATTGTGTAATTAGTGGTATGTCCCTGAAGAGGTAACCGTGATTCGTAGAAATGCAATAAAAGGAAGGTTGCACAATGGTTGCACGCAAGAAATAATTTGCAGCTGCAGCCCTCTTTTCTTATGGTTAAATATTTGGTGTTGACAATTTTTATTGCATTTTGAACACCTGCATAAAAGAGCGGAATTTATACGTAAAAGCTTTTTGCAGATAAAAACAAGCAATAAACTTCAAGAGGGTTGTTTATTAAATACTGCCCGCCCTTTATTGAATAATTGGCGATGACAGGGTTTTTATTTATGACAGCTTTTAAGGAAACATGCATGTGAATTTCCCTATACAATACAGTATCTCATGCTGGTTTTATGAGTTTTAAATTGCTTCACGATGCAATATACAGGGTGTGTATAAATTGATGAAAGAACTACACGTGGCGATGTTGGTCATAAAATTCTGAGTCAAAAATCTTAATACCAAAATGTTGGACAATGCTTCCTCTGTCCTCAGGAACCATTTTAAAGGAACGTACATTTGACAACATTGGATCCACATACCACAGGTGTTTTGTTATAATGCACGGTAACTAAGGATGTCCGTTACATCGCAATACTCCGTGAATGTTGGAACAAAGTTAAGGTAATTGTTCGAACTGAAAACCGTCTGTTTGCAAACACAGTTGTAACCTTTGTGGTATAGTTTGCATCACTCGTTCAAGTTTTTAGGGGTTGATTTCTAATACAGCCGCATTAATTCTATTCCTAACTTCGTCAGAATTTGGTGGAAGCGTAGCATAAACTTTTCCTTTAATGAAACCCCAAACAAAAAGTCTAATGGCTTGAAATCTGGGGATCTCGCGGGCCATAAGATAGGGCCGCCGCGACCCATCCATCTGCTTGGCAAGTGTTCGTCCAACCACTCTCTTACATTACGAGCAAAGTGAGCAGGAGCTCCATCATGCATGTATAAGTGTCTTATCTGCAACGGCATCTCGTCAATTACTTGTTCTAAAACATTGAGGTATTCATCGGCATTAAGAAGATTCGGCAAATAAATTGGTCCAACAACCCTATGGTTTATTGTGCCAAGCCAAACATTAATGGAAAATCTTCTCCGGTGACCATATTCTCGATATTCGTGCTGGTTTTCGTCAGCCCAATGGTGAATATTATGTGTATTAAACACGCCATCTCTAGTAAACAGGCACTCATCGCTCCGAAGAATACGTTTCAAGAAGCCGCCATTGTCACGAATTGTATTTAAAATCGTGCTGCAGAAATTCAATCGGGCTATGTTATCATTTTCATAAAGGGCTGTATTTTGGTGACATGATATGGATGAAGAAGGTTTTGTTTTAGAACCAAATGAACGGTCTTATTGCTGGGAATATTTAATGTTGCAGCTAACTGCCGGGTGCTGACGGAGGGATCCTCTTGTACTGCATCTAAAATTTGCTCTTCCAGTTGGAACGTGCGCCTTTGCCTTCGAAAAACATTTGCTGTGGGATGCCTCCGGTTTGGATAACGTGCACGGTATTCACGTTCTGTCATGTCGCCATTTCCATTACAGAAACCAAATACCATGTACATATCAGTATAATCATTGAACGTAAAATCCATTGTGTTGAAAATAATAATAATTAATACTAATAACTACGAGAAAAGCAACGATGATAGTAAAAGCAAGTCCAATTACAAATTTTGACACTTGTCAAACTTTGACGTTATCAACACAGAAGTAATTTAGAGTCGCATCACTCTTGAATAATTATTGTTTTACAATGCTGCCATATGTATTTTGTACAAGAATAAGTTAACGAAGAAATGTTTAAAACACGCTTTTGGTGCTGAAAAACAACATCTATGGAAAAATATTTATTACAATTCTTATTTCTTCTAATTTTCTGTCAACAGATAATGAATTAAAACACTTATTAAAAGACTTTATTTTCAAACTTTGAAGATCCCGTGCATACCCAGGAAGTATGGTATAATATCTTGGTCAAGATTTTCGACTCAGAATTTTATGACCAATATCGCCACGTGTAGTTCTTTCGCCAATTTATACACACCCTGTATAATATGGGTGGTGTTGATTTGACCAGTAGTATCATACATACATGCACCCAATCACATGCTGGCAAAAATATTAAATAATATAATTACTAGTTTTGATTGTAAACCAAAATATGCCATTAAAAATTCTTCTGAATTGATCAAAAAATTACCGAACTTCCACTTATCGCCACAAAGCCACCTAGTTATTTTTGATGCTAGTGATATTGCGAACCATGGGTTTCTAAGTAACATTTTCTACAAAAATGAGATTTTTAATAAACTTAATGAGTCTTTATAATTTTGTCGAATTCAGTTCAAATTCAATAGAAAATGCTACAGTATTTTAAGCGGCCGTATTGAATATCAAATTCAATCGTTTAACGAATTTCAAGTTTACCCACTTTTAATTTTTAAAGTGAACACCTTAGACAGGGTAATGCAAAAGTAAGGAATAAAATTTGTATTTCAGTAGCGTGTTGGTTTTTGAAAAAATGCTCGGACACTTAAATTATTTAAAAATGTAACTGCATCCTTATGTGATAACTTTTGTTTTCCAACGTCGACCTCCGCATCTCCAGCCATCTGGATTTAATTTTTTTAACAACGGCATATACTTTGTGTGCGCTCGTTGGAAAGCTTGCAAAAAACTGCATTCAATTCTACCTTCATAAATGAACTGGGATCTTTGGTTTTTAAGTTGCAGCAAATGAAAGAAAAAATAAACTTTTTCCGTATTTTGTTATTAAGACGCTAATATCAAATAACCAAAAACATAACAATCTATAACCAATGTTAAAAGTGTTTTGTTCTTAACATAACTTCCAATTTTGTCACCACATTCCAGCATTATTAAAATTTCAATTCTCTGTCTTTCTGATGATTGAGGCAATTTTTTCTGGTAAACTTCTCCAAATTGAAAAGTTAAAACACGTTGTAGTTGGCAAGCAAAATGGCATTAAAAACAATTAAACAATAATTTATGAACAACATGACATGAGCCACTTTATGAATTATTGATAGGGCTTTAGTTACTTGATATTAAGGTCTTAACAAAAAAATATGAAAAAAGTGTATTTTTTCTTTCACTTACTGTAACTTAAAAGCCAACCATCCCAGTTTATTTATAATGGTAGATTTTAGTGCAGTTTTTTGCAAGCTTTCCAACGAGCCCACACAAAGTATAGGTTGCTATTTCAAAAAATTAAGTTAAGGTGGCTGGGAGTGAGGAAGTTGACAATGAAAAACAGAAGATATCACATAAAAATGCAGTTTTATTTAAATTAATTTAAGTGTCCGAGCATTTTTTCAAAAACCAACGCGCTACAGAAATACGAATTTTATTTTATACGTTGAATAACCCTGTATATTTTTACATTTTTGGATAGGAAATAGTTGTAACTTTACAAAAACTGTGTCTACTGCATACGGTTTAAAGCTGTTTGTACAGCCAACCGATATTGCATTCGATAGAAATATTCCACCTTAGAAGCCCACGTTTTGTGTGTATGATTTTACATAATCTAGTCATAGCTGGCATTCGCACATTACACTCAGCGGGAAGAAATGTTAGGCTTCTTCGACTTCGCTTTCAGCACAGTGCATCACTAAACAAGACGCAAGAGGGAGACATACATCAAAGACAATAATATTGACTACGTATACACCGCCAGGACCAAACGTTTACTCCCGGGATTCAAAAATCAAATTTTTACCAAGACGTGGTGTATTCACTCTAGAGTAAATAACTTGGTCATAGTGTTGGGCAAGTTTCCGAAATTTATTTTTTAGAATTTTTCTTTGGAAACTTTCCATGGAAACTTTCCCGAATATGGAAAGTTACGTAAACATTGAGTATTTCTCAGTCTAGAGTTGCAATTTGCAATTGTAGAAACAGTTAAAGTGAACCTTTATTACCTACTGTTCGAAAATTTAGAGTTTAAATAATACATTGAGTTGACATATTTTGGGGAAATACGGACAAACATGACCCTATATAGGCCAATATAATATAGTCAGGGTAAGATTAACTAGTATCAGTACATGCAAGAGTAACCCTGTTTGTAAATTTTTACCACTGAAATAAATGTCATAGAAAAAGGGGTAAACGCATTGATGCATCTTGGAACACATTATTTATTTTATTAGTACTAATTAGTCGATAAAGTATAAAGTTCCTAATATTTTGGAAAGTTTTCAGTTATCCGAGAAACGTTTAATTTTTTTAGTTTTCGGTGGATAGTTTCCATATGAAAGTTTACCACTGCCCAACACTACTTGGTCAACATTTGGTTCATTTGTTTTGTACTATAAATAGCGTTGTATCAACGGCAAGAAATGAGGTGTAAACAGTAGCAGGCTAAGCTAACAGAAGAACCAATTGTTAGTTACGGTTTATTTTTTAAAAACGTTTACCGCAATTTATGTTGGTATAACCGAAATAAAGTATTACAACGGTTGTAATACAACCGCACTTTAGTTATTCCTTTTCCAATTTGTAATAAATATGCTGAGATTTAGAGGGCGGATATCTGGAAACGTGGCTGTACTACTTACAATTCATTCATTACCCTCAGGTACTGCAGTACCACTGACACCTAAAAATATCCACACACTAATCAATCACTAATAATAACAGGGATCAAGGAGATACATTCATTTCTGCGGTTGGAAGAGTTTTAAATGTGACAATTACAATTTAAAACACTAATGAAGGGAGCCAATTGTATGGAAAAATAAGGCAATATAAAAAAAATTACTTGATGTCGATCACGTGGTGTAGCAATGTTGCCACAAAACAATAAACATTTACGTTATTGTTTAGTAGAATAATAGTAGAATGTCAGTTGTCACGCATGTTCACTTGTTCAGTTTCGTCTCTGACTTTGTGAATTTTACAATATACAATACCGCAGGACGCATTAGTAAAATCTCTTGCACCTTGACACACTTTATTTATTATTTTTAACAAAAGAATTACCAAAAAAGCGTCAACAGAATTTATATAGTACTAGCTGAACCCGTAGAATACTCCCCACGTTTTTCTCTCAAAAATTGTAGTAATTTTTTGAAAGAGATACAATGATATAATTAATACATTTGGCAGGTATCACAGCTTCATGGCTTTAACCACTCTACGTGATTTTTACATAAATTTCACAACGCGTAAACATAATAAATATCCTGTGTCGAGATGTAAGACACGTTACTAAATGCGCGGTCACTAAAAGTTGAGACAGGAGGATGAGATTCTGACTTACTGTATAGATAACAAAAAAGCACTACACTGAAAAATTATTTAAATTTTATTCGAAATAATAATTTATAAATAAAATTGTTGCTTTTAAACATAATGAATGGCCTACTTCAACAACCTCGAAAACACGGGTTTGCACACAAATAACTATTTAATGTATATTGCGGATGACGGCAAAATTGATTTTTTACTTCGATAAAAACTTTATAAAGATAGTACTAAAATAGGCAGAAGACGAAAAAGTAGGAGTGAGAATCTAAATTGTAGTCATCAAAACCTAGAAATGGCCAAAATTATTAAAAATTACTTTATTTGCTTAAAAGAAGTTACAAAAAGAACGTGGGGCGTAGCCCACAGGTTTTGCTAGTAAAAATTGCTAAAATTATAATCAAAACCAACAAATGTAGAGTAATTTTTTTAACAACTAAAACATTTTAAACACCTCGTCTAATGCAAAAGAAAAACAGATAATTTGCTAAAATCAGGCATTTACAAATTATTTGCTCGCACTGTATTTAAATTCTGGTTATATAGGCCAGACAATTAGAAATTTTGATGTTAGGTAACTCACGTTTTTGTTACAAATACAAACACTCACATAAATCCGATTACGCTAAACAATTACTAGAACACAATCATTTAATGACATCTAATAACACCATAAAATGTTTACACTTTTGTGATCATAAACGTAAGTTCGATATACTAAAAGTATTTGAACTGCACAACCATCTTAAAACTGCTCCTTTATGGTTAAGAAAATTGTTTTCTTTAATTTTTTAATTCACCATTATTGGCCATTTTGGAATAAGAAATAAAGTTAAGTCAACTTTTATTGTTCCTATAGCAACATCAACTGTCTACTTTTAATCTTGTCTCTGACACTGACATGTAAACAGGTGGAAATACGTGTAAGGCTGAAATAACAAAAAGTGAAGTTAATAATTGTTTCATTTACAATACGTTAATATGGACTTCAACGAAGTAAAGCTAGAACTTATGAATGAAATTATTAATATATACCTGTAGCAACAACACCACACCTGTCGATGAATAATAAAGTGAAAAATATAGTTTCTAGTGATCAGAATCAGAACACCTATTTTGGCCTTGTTTCATTAATAATGAGAAGAAATTCTTACACGTGAGCATTAGGTGTTTTAAATGCGTATATGCATTTGAAATATTCCTAAATAAATTTAGCATAACTATTACAAATTTCAATTAAATACCTTCCTATGTTAAACGTTTTTCTTTTTCATTTTGTTAAACATTTTTATAGCACGCGATTTTCTATTATTTTGCATTTAGGATATATAAGATATAAAATTAACTGTTTAACGGTTTACTTTTTAATCTTACCTTTGACAATGACATGTAAACATTTCGAAAGAAAATTTGTTAAAGAACCGGGTGATCATTAAACTTTTTAGGCATAAAAACCTAATAATGTCTTTGTTTAGATTACATACCTGCAATTAATTAATTTGTCATTTTGACGGCTATTTAACCAAAATTTGTTTATTAAAATGGTTTTTGCACAAAAGCACAAGATTTTTTTAATTGAACTATATTTTCGGAATGAGGCTCAAGAAAATGGCCAGTGGAGATATAGTATCCAGTCTTGTATTAATAAATCTGACAAAAACGACAAAAGTCTTTGAAAAAAGATCTTTTATCAGTGTTACTATTGGAATAAAGGCGTTATTATGATACGAGTTTGAAAGTTGCACGACAAGGCCGTAGACAGAGTCGTGTAATCAAACGAGTTCCATAATAATGCATTATCCCACGTGTGACATACAAACATTTATCTACGACTGCTCAAAATTTGTTAAAAATCTAATATTTTTGCTTGGAATGATATTCGAAATTTTGCGTTAACTTATTTGCAAATTTCAAGTCTCTTTCAAAATACTTTTGTTTTGAAATCAAAGGAACGAGATAGATTCGATTTGTTCAATACTATGGCAACCAGCCAGTTTTCTTATAAACAAAGCTTTAGTTTTGTTTGTGTAAACAAAATGAGTTAGGTAATGAATCCATTATCTCACTAGTGAGATAACGAACTTCATGAGCTAACGCAAATAAATTACGTAATACGTCCTTATCCAAGCAGTCGTAGATAAAAAATAGTACACAGTGTAATAGGGTATCTTTTGTAAAAGTTAACTATGTTCAAAATTGTTGATAATATGTACCCTCGTGCTGTTACATTTTATAGAGCTTTTGATGACAATCTTTATCAAAGATCTTTGAAAGTGTAATACAGGTCTTAGACAAAACAATCGCTGTTAGACGCGTAGTTAATTTCAAGCATCAACTACAATGTCTCAAAATCGTTTATCCGGACTTGCACTAATTTCTATTAAAAGCATCATTCCAAAGAAGTTGGATTAACTTGATTTAAAGACTGTTCAAGCATGAAAACCAAAAAGAAATCGATTTATATAAATTGTTGCTTTGTGAGAATCTGAGCGCCCTGGAACATACTAAACACAGTGCCGGATTTACATTTTATGTGGCTCTAGGCTATAAATAAGTGTGAGGCCCTGCTGTTTAAAAGTAACTTGCCTACTGTGTATTGGGATAGGTACAGGGGGTGGGGGAGACCATGCCCTTCCATAATGCACTCGTTGCTGACCGGTAATAAGTAAGTTCAAACCTTATGCTATGAGTTTGCCCGAACAAAACTTTTTTGTGCTGACCAAAATATACACCATTTCCCAGAAAAAAGAAGAACTATAATATGCAAAATGCATGCAAAATTATATTTTTCTAGATTTTAAGTCCCCAGGATACTTTAGTGAAGAATTTAAACTGTATTATTGTTATTAGCTGTTATTAGTGTTTTTGAGTCAAAACCATATTTTTTATCTTAACATTTAACATAAATCTAAATAAACATTAATGAATCCAAGGCTTGCTCTTTTAATGAAACAGTAGCAACTGCGTATTCTAATCTCTTTGTAGAGAAGCTTTTGCGGATGCGGTCTTCTAAGCGGAAGTACTTAGTTCCAATCCCTGACGGCTCACTCTTTTTTTTCTGTTTTTTCTATTATATATTTAATTTTCCTACTAGTTCTACAATCAAATAGTAAAAAAATACGATTTGTTCAGTAAATTATAATTTTAATACTTCGGGTAATAATTAAATAAATAATAATTAAATTGATACCTATTTTATTATTATAACATAACTGAACATTAAAATTTCAGTTATGGAAAGATGAAAACAAAAAAATTAAATAAATAACAACAATTTATTTTAATTTTGTGCTGCCCTGGATCGGAACCCGAGACTTATGCTAAGAAGTCAGCAGCCGCAACTGCTTCTTTACATTTATTATATACATTTATTGGAATACGTAGCTGTTCCTTTGAGATTAAAAAAAAACACGTGTTGAATTTATAAAATTTTTTCTTAACTTTAATTGGTCGATACACATTTTTTGACTAAACTGCACTTTTAAAATTATTATTCGGTGTATCCTGGATACCTAAAATCTGGAATAATACAGTTTCCCATGTACTTCAACTTTTCTGGGAAACGAGGTCGTACAGAAGGTTGAACTGCCTAAACTGCCTAGTCTAGCGCCTCGGATCCGCGGCACCAGCATATTCTTGTAACATTCGAACACGCGCCTGGTCGCTAACAGCGATAATAATATTTTAGCGAAAATATTAAAATCTTCTTTGCACTATGTATACTTTTGTTGTATACGCACTCTGTATTAGTGTTATTTAGTCTCACTTCTATTATTTTAAAAGCATACACACGAAAAACTTGCTGTTATTGATATATGCATTTGAAAGCCTAAAAAATATTCAAAGCATATTTTGGGGCCTCTCAATTGTACACGATGCTCAAAAAGTATGAGACGCAAAATTTATCTGGCTCAAAAATTATGAAAAGAAAATTCGGCCAAAAAATGAGACCCCGACATTCCTAAGGCCCTAGGCTACAACCTAGTCAGGTTATTGGTAAATCCGGCACTGACTAAACATTGTCGCCTACTTTATTACTATGTATAGTTGTGTATCTGTATGTATCTATACTCAAATTGTATTGTAGGCGTACTTTTATTAAAATTAAATGAGCAAATTAGCAATAAACGATTTTATTTCGTTAAACACATCTACATCTTTTTTTCTAATTTTCAAAAGTAAACAATTAAACAAAAAGCATGGATCGTTTTAGATTACTGGCTACAACATAAAGTTACAATGTTTCTATAATAAGATAATGATATGTGCATTTGAAAGCTTAAAATACAGCCAAAACGTATTTTGAAATCTTCCAATTTTACACGATGCCCAAAAATTAAAAGACGCAAAATTTGTAAAGCTCAAAAATTATGTAAAGGAATAAGGCCCAAATATTATCAAGCGCAAAAATAATGCGGCTAAAACTTATGAAGTTCAAAAATTATGAGACCTCAAAATCCTGAAGCCCTAGGCTGCCTATTGGTAAATCCGGAACTGTATATTACACCAACCAAGCTTCTGTTTATTTTATACGTAGTTTGCAGCGATGATGGAAAATCTTAATGAAGCAACTTTTAAAATACAAATTTAATGGATAATCTTTCGAAAAATAAATAGAAATTGTAGTTAAACTTGAACAAAGAATGAGTTGCATGGCAATATTCTCGACTATTTTGCACTGATTTTGCAGCTATGAAAGGAAGGCGTATCGCCCTTACATAGAGGTCAGAATGTTTCTTCTATACTGTATAGGTAGAAAGTCAATTCTTCCAACATTATATTATAATTTGTTGTTTGTTAATATTTGATAAGAATAAGGAGCTTAGTTTTTGAAATAAAGATATGTTTTTAGTTTTTCAAGTATTAAATTATTTATGCATTTGCCTACCCAAATTTTGAACTTACTGAACTCCACTGGAAAATACCCTTTTAAAATGTTTTTTTATTATTTAAAAAAACTTAAATTCGGCGATGAGCGCAGCAAGGGGAAAAGCAAGAACTCGTGACTCACGCATGCTGTAGCAGTCATTCGATTTATTTGAAACTCGTTCTTTAAATATTATTTTGTGTGATTATTATAGCTTATAAGATTATCATTTTCAGAATCAACACGAATTTACCTACAATTTTTTTCAATACCCGCAATACTTTAGTAGATATGACAGCGTACACGGCAAAAAGCTTAAAAGTAATTAAAATTTTATGTACGTTCGAAGCAAGAACATCGTATTTAAAATTTTTTAGCTCCCTAAGGGGGACGTGTATTTTCTTAAATATTATAATTTTATTTTAAAGTAGGAGGCCACAGAAAATCCCTTTTAAATTTTTGCCACAGGTGTTTGTAAAACTGAAGTTACTTCCTCAAAATTTTGTCTAGTGCCCTTTTGCACAGGACGATTTTTTTACAACTTGGAGATTTTCAATCCTTAAGATATGGAGAATATTTTTTGCTAAATCGTAGCTTTTTACCTTTTATGTTTTATAACAGTCAAGATAGAATTCGTTTTGAACCTAATAGTACTACATAGTAGCTAAACATCATATATTCAATTCGTAAAGAAAATCTTGTATTCGTTTATAAATAAAGGGTTTTGAATTTTCTTTATTCGTTTATATTTAAATATTCTTTCTTAGACAAAAACGTTGCCATCTGGTTAACCCTCTCAATTACAAACAACGAGTTACCTTTTACAAGATTGTAAATCGTTATTTCTGCACAATTTCTCTCTACACAATATTAAAGTTCCTTACCGGCGTGTGTTGTTAAATATGAATATAGATTTTTAATTTTTCTTTCAGTTTAATTTAACAATTTTTTTTGTAAGCAGTGTCAACGAGAGTTTTCTTAACGTTTTAATTATTTTATTCAAAAATTTTCATAACTATATAATTTTTTAACTCCCATATTAACGATAGATACGAGTAGATATTATGTTAAGTATAAGAAGTACATAATAAAGTAGGCACGTGTACCGTTCTGATAAGCTTTTGCTATAAAAATCTGTTGATAGATGTAAGAAAAGCACGTTCTTATAGTAACTCTAATAAAATTCAACACAACTCATTAAATTTTTCGTAGCCCATATATTATATATCCTATAAATGCAAAATTCCTGTTTGTTGCGTTTTTCTTTGAATTGCTTTTCAGAACGCACAAATAGCTGTACGCTTGAATTAATCTGAATGAAAACATATTCAAATAAATCTAAATCTACCATAGCAATTTAGTTGCTTATTCCTTAACAGACGCATATGATTTTTTTATGTATATTCAAATTTTTATATTTAAAAGCAAATTATAAAGCCGATTGTCAAAATGTTTTAAAAATTATATGACGTTATGAGAGATGTACTTACACTTGAATGCTCTTCAAAAGTATACATTTTGTTGGTTGTATAATATTCAAAAGAAAATCTTCCTTTCTGCAGTTTCTATTGTACAGGAAGGAATTTTTCTATTGGAGTGTATTCCAATCTGGAAGAGCATGAAATGCGTGATGAATATTTAGCGTGGAAGGAGGATTTGTAGATGGCTTTACAAATGCTGAAGGTGGTGACGTACATTAATCTTCTGCTAGACAGCATCTTTTAAATGCCTTTTACTTATACCTAATTGCAACCCTATGCGCAATTTGATTTATATATAAATGAGCAATGACAACTGACCTTTGGAACAGAAAAAATAAGCTGTGTAATAATTGCTACGATTATTGTAACATAATTTGCAAGCAGAGGAAGCAGACATTAGTTACCCCAGTTACGGCGTAATTTAACCAACCACGAGACTGACCTTATTTATTATCAGATGCACAAAATCACACCGCTTAATTTCAGAGATTTATATTACTAAATCGTGTCAACTGCTTTTAGAATATCTAAAGTTATTAAACAAGGGAAAATAAATATTCAATGAGTGAATATGTATATATTTTTTTCACAAAAGCCGGCGTGTGAGGCACAACTTGACTGAAACTTCTCACATATTTTTATTTGCCGTATATATTTTGAAACTATAGTTTTATGGGGGTTGCGTAAACTTTATACTTTTTTATGGTAGCTCCGCACAACAGCAGTAGTATTTATGAAAAATAAATTTAATTCTATCGCAGAAATTTATTTTAATGTTATTTCTGTTGGGATTCGCTCACGTATAGGAATTTTCAAAAAGGAGCTTTCGCATCTACGTAGCTAGCGCCTATGGATATTGATTCTGAACCAGGAAAGTAAACAAAGCAATCTATAGCAAATTATAAAATGTGACAGACGGTAAAAGATAATAAGTCTAGTATAATATCAAAAATTCAAAACTTTTTTTATAAAAATGTATGTTTTAAAAGTTACAGAAATATTAGCCATAAAAATGTTTTCCCAGGAACAGCATTTATAACTTCCTATTGTTATAATATGAAAGGTAGAAATAGATTTTTAGTAATTAAATAAAACACGTAGCTGATACCGCTGTTTTAACTAACAAACGCTGGCTTAATCGCGCACAAAGCACACCGGTATTTTATTAACTTGCGACGTATGTCCGATTAATATTTTGTAGTAATAATAATATTATACCTGCAATTTTTTAAGTACAATAATTAGAATTTAAGTGGCCTTTTATAAGTTGGGCTCTGTAGAACGCTAATATTTTATAATAGCAAAATAAAATATATTCACTACGAATCAGGAAAATCTGTGTATTTATATTTTGCTGGGTTGTTAGGATGATACCATATAAACACGTATAAGTCACGGACATGTTTGAGCAACAAATATAGAATAAAGATTTTTTAAAGGCTTTGTTGCACTTGTTAAGTTAATATTGCTGTACGAACAGTGGCGCAACTTTAGAAAACCAAAAAAAGGGCACCCAGTAAGGGCCTCTCCTATACCCATTTTTATTTATTCAATTATCTTTATTTTTTGCAAGTAATCGTAAGGCGAGTTTACAATATCGTATTTTACTAAAACAAAATTTTACCCAGAATACTACTAAATTCTTATTGCTGTACGAACAGTGACGTAACTTCAGAAATAGGCAGCAATTGAGAGCCTCTCCCTAATCTATTTTATTTTTGTTTTTTGGCTTACATTAGTCGACCAGATGCATCAAAATTCATTGACTAAATAATCTTTCAAACAAAATCCGAAACCGGGAGAGAAAGCTAGACTAATTAATTAGTAACATTATTTTTTAAACAGAATTACATCTAAAAACAGAATTGGATTTAAAACCGCGGGGCAAATACAACTTTTTTTTTTATAATTCTTTAGCTTAAAATTAGTAGCACAAAACGATTCAGCTGGCGTGAAAGTCAAGTTTGATTTATGTAAATGTTTAGATTTAAAGTAAATGTTTCTGCTTATATTAACGTTTATAATGATTTTTGCAATATTAGAATATTTAAATTGTTTACTTTATAGACTTACTGCAAACGTTAAACATTTATCAAATATTAACAGAATTAAAATAAATATTTCAGGACGTATGTTCATTTGTAATAATTAATTAACATATGAAGTATTAAGCTACAGGTCTGTGTATAAAATAAACATTTAATAAAAATTGGAACATCGACGCGGCAGTTTAAAACAAAAGCGTAGAGCGAAAGCCACGAGCTCAACTGGCATTTTGTTAAAATTTTAAATTTAACTTGCACTGAAAATTTAGATTCACATTTATCTACATTCACGTACTATAAAAGAGGAAGTTCACTTGTACGCGGGTGTACTTCATCACAGCTTTAGACTTGTTGAAATGTTGCGCATTATAATACAACAACTATCTATTATTTTGAGTACGTACGCTAATAATTTAAAATTTAATTTTTAATACAAATCCATGCACTCATAAACAGAAATTCAAATTTAATCTGTTTCGTTAGTTTAAATTTGTACTTTCTTATACATTTTTAACATTTTTAAGGACGTGAAAAGGTTCAATTAAATTGTGCCATCCACCTGACCGGTACAAATATTTTCTTTTAATTACAAGAGAAAACCGTTTAATGTGTTGACGTAACCTTTATTTTCTGACGAATCACGCTTATCTCTAAATGAGGTAATCTACTGAAGAGTGGTGCCTGTCACATGGACTGAAAACGTTTCACGCCAATAATTCTCAGAAAACTTAATTACAGAATGTTACCGCAATATAGTCCTAATTTGAAAACTCTCGTAACACCTTTTTTGAAGTGAAACTTCTTTGCCGGCAGGAGCAACCACGCATAAAAGTGTTACCTTCATAAAAAATGAATGATGGGTAAATTTTAAAAGTCGCATCATTCATACAAAAATTTGTTCTTCTTACAACTAGATCATACCGACACATTCATATTAAGTACGTTATTTGCTATAAAAGATGGCCACTTACCACCTTTTTCACCGATACCAAACTTTTTTATTAATAAAAAAATCCAAATCGCCACTTTTCAAATGAACTGTTTTTTAACACATATAACGTCATATCCTCAGGAATTATTTGGAATATCGACTTGATTTTTTTTATTTAAAAGCAGATGCTTCAGTACTGTTTTCGATCTCAATTTAATTTAAAAAAAAATTATCTTTTGCCCAAAGAAATTACGACCACTTGACTTTTTGTTTTCGATGTAGTCAAATTTTTACTAAACGACAACCTTTTTTATTTGTACGTTTTAAAGTATACATGCAGCGAACAACATTAAGAATACATATTTATAAATAACTAAAAAAAATCCTATGATCATGACGTTGATGGTATGAAATTTGAAACGTGAAACTGCTTTGGAGACAGGGTCAACTATAGTTCGTGGAAAAAGATGTACGGTCGTGTTCTACACTTTTAAATGTGAATTAATCCAATCCCAAACATTTATTTTTTCTTAAGTTTATGCTTTGTTAATTCAAACTCATTCTTACTATTTTATTAATATTTTTACTAACTAAAAAGGGCCAGCGGGTGGTCTAGTGGTTAAACTCCCAGGCTTTGAAACTAGACTCCCAACGGCAATAGGTTCGAGTCATCTGTCCGTCGGAAATTTTTCTGAATAAGTTAAATCCGGCATGTCCATGGATGGTTGTGTGGTGTGTATGGTGGGTTGCATGTCTTTCAGGGGTGGGGCATGATAACCGGTGTATAGCGCAAGCCCGCTGAGCCCGGGTAAGGGGGTGGGATGGGAATCATGGAGTCGTGCTCACGCACGGCCTCATGATTCTTAAAAAAAACTAACTAAATAAATAAAGTGTTATCCATTGTTCAAACATGGCGCAATAATATTACGTTCTCTGATTTAACAAAACGAACTACAACAAAATATTAGCATTATATAAGAACGGGGATAAATGTCTGTAGACATCTGTACAAAGCACGGCAAGGGAATAAATGTAGTAAAGCTACAATCCACACTAAATCTAAGAACTTGCTAAGCTGGTATCAAATCGCACGGTGGCCCACTGTGTGCGAATACTAATAACAGCGTAATATATCAAATATAAAAGGAACGACTCCCACATTTACAAATAGAAACAACTTAAGACGCGTTTCGGTGTTATTAGAACTCCTTAGGCAATAACATAAATGGAAATGTGTGGATTATAGCTTCGTTACAGTTATTCCATAGCCGTGCTCTATATAGATGTCTCTAGGGATGTTTATCCCCATTTATGTTATTGCCGGCTGGTACTTTCCTTTTTTTTACGTTTTAAATATACTTGCGCCAATAAATGGCTAAATTGTTTTAACGAAACCTAAAGAAAGGAAAATAATTTAAAAAGGGTAACGCCCTAGCGAGAATTTGAACTTGCGATAGCTGGTGCAATGGGATGGCGTATTGTAGCTGTATGCATAGTAGGCAGCGATAATTGCACAGAAGAAAGGTAACCGCCCTACGGCTGATTACATATTGCGTTGCGCATAAGGACCAAAAATATCTGTAAAAAGTTTATTTAAAAAGTTATCAAAATAATGCTAAAATTGAAAATACTTCTTTTAACTAGAACTAAGTGAAAGTTAAAATCACGTAACTTCTGGAAAACGCGTTGATATTGAAAAGTATCGTTTTAATTTCTTAATTTTAAAAGTGGTTCAAAATTATTTTTTATACTAATAAACAACTTCAAATAGTTTATTGAACTTGAAATTTGGGAGATCAATGAAAAACAAATTTGTAGTTCACTGCAGCTCCATCGGCTCACAAAGTATTTAAAAAATGGTGTCCATAGTTTCTGAGGAATCATTTTTTGAAAATTTCAAAATTTTGGAACTTTTACAATTTTTGTTATTTCTAATGACTTTTGCATGACATAATTATACTTATTTAGGGTTTTTAATAATATAATAATTTATAAAGATTGAGTGTTTTGCTTTTGAATAATAATTTGAAAAAAAAGTGTTTTATAAAAAGTTTTAACCAAAAAAACATGTTTACATACCGTTTCTGGTTCGGCTTCCCGTTAAATATCTTACAAAGAACTACCTATAAAACTTCCATATTCCCAATTTGACAAAAATTGGTCAACGAAATAATTTCATATAGTATAGTCATTGTACTATTAAGGTGAAAGAGCGGATCTGTGTTCATCAATGTTTGATCATTAAGTTTGATCTTCAACAGTGTTTGCTAAATTGCGAATGTTATTCTAATGTCACAAATGTGAAAAAATGATTGATTTATAGATGAAATGTGTGAAGAAAATCGCTTGTCTCTTATATGTTTATATAATTTTATGATCATGCAGACGGTTTTGTATACAAATACCTTTTTTATTGTTGCAGGTAAGCATTGTGTACCTTACCATGGCCAGAAAGCTTGCATTCATGATGGTGAGTTATGAGATATTGCATTGATTGATCTTCTATGTTTAACGTTATAAACTTAATTTATAGTTCGAATAAGTTTGTTTAAATTAGAATACGTTCTACATTATTACGTATAATATTGGGATAATATCAACGAACCAAACAGCGATAAGTATCATAAGTTTAAAAAAAAAGGATAAGTTGGCTTTGGATGCATATGCGTTCCAGTTCGTCAATAAATATTTGATTTTAACGCATGTTAGAAGTACTTACATAGTTCATATTCAAACAGATTATCATTGAAAGCAGAGACAACTAACGAGTGCGACAAAGAAGAGAGATAATGCACGGTCCAAGCGGGGATTCATGGATCCATGGATACGTAGATACCTACTTGGCCAGCCTATCATTTCCTTTCCTTGCCACACTTATTAGTTGTTTCCAAAGACCCGCACATTATTTTATAATAATATTGTAATACAAAATAAGATCTCCTCAACACCAAGATTTTTCAAGATCTTGCCTTGAAAAGTCGCTAATTTCAAGACAAGACCGCAAACAAAATTTGAATGGAAATTTCAAGACAAGTCAAGATTCAGACTTGAAACAGAAAGGAGGGAGAGGGAAATACGTAAAATCTAATAAGTTTTTTTTTAGTTATTAAATTAACTGCGTATTTACATTTACAACTAGCCATATGGCTAACAAGCAAATTTGTTCTAATACTAATACTGACAAGAGGAGGGAGTTACGCCCAGCGGCGATACCCTGTGGTTACTAATACACAACGTATTAGTTAGTAAGGTCTAGCGTTTTAAGTCTATTTAATCTTTGAGTATTTTTAGTCTTGTCTAGTAAATTGAGCACATTCACATTTGGATGGTTATGTATTCTGTTCACATAGTTTGTTTTACGTCTTTTGACTTCCTCTCTCACCCATGCAATTTTGAGGTCTTCGTGCAGGGTTTTATTGCTGACATACCACTCTACGTCGGCTATACCACGAATAGTTTTGCTCTGAAACCTTTGTAAAATTTCGATGTTCGAAGTTTTCGCACAGCCCCATAGATGAATTCCGTATGCCCACACTGGCACTTATACTGTCTTATACACTAACACTTTGTTGTATAATGATAACTTCGATTTTCGCCCTAGGAGCCAGTACATCTTCTTCACCGTTAGGTCTAGTTCCTTTCTCTTTTTCGTAATGTGGGTTCTTCATGTTAGTCGCCTGTCAATGTACATGCCCAAATATTTAGCCTATTCTTTATTTGGTATTTGTATACCGTTTAGTGTGACCGGAAGAGCGGAATTTTGCTTAGTTGTAAACGTGATTGCTGTGGATTTATTTTCGTTGATTTTTATACGCCACTTGTTCAACCATTTTTGTATATTATCGAGACACCTTTGTAGTATAGCCAATGCTTGTATAAGGTGTGACTGGAAAACTAGTAGCGCAGTGTCGTCTGCGAATGTTGCTGTCACAGCATTTTCGTTGCATGGTAAGTCGTTAGTAAATATCTGGGGTATAGGGTGGGTCCCATTATGCTACCCTGGGGGACGCCTGCCTTAATTTGATATAGTCCTGATTGGCTTTCACCATATATAACCTGATAAAACCTTTCGTTTAGATATGAGTTTAGTAGTAAGTAGTATTGATGTGGCAGAGACCGTTTAATTTTGTAAAGTAACTCAGGATGCCAGACTCGGTCGAACGCCTGGCAAATCTATATAAGTGAACAAGTACAAATGTAAGTATGAGAAAAAGTTGCTTTGCAGACACAGATGTAGTTTTGCACAACTCGCGTCTAAACAAGCAAAAGAAGCACGCCGTCTTTTTTCAATTTGTTCGAGTTCACACTACCTCTGACAATTTCGATTTTACATTGTGAAAGAACTACTTGTCGTATATCGGTTGACATTATTACTTATTTTTAATTAGCTGCAAAATACGAGACCAAAATCTGGACTGTTAAGATAGGGTGACCATTCCCCCAGGATTTTCCGGGAGAGTCCCGCATTTTAGGACTTCATTCCGCATTCGTAAGTGTAGCAGATTTTGTAAGCCCTTTTGAAAATCTTTTATATGCAATTGCGTTATATTTTAAAAATTGCTGCGTGAAATTCTCAAGGCAAGTTAAATTTGGCAATATTGCTCAAAACACTCATCTACTCTCTACTGTTGTCAGTTGCCGGCACACGCTGAAAGTTATATTAGGCTTATCTGTTATGACTTGTCCCACATCGAGCATACGAGGGTGATAAATAACTTGTTAACGTAAGAAACACCGAAAGAGGTAAATAACGTAAATACTTTAAACACGGATGATTTACGTACTACAACAGAGACGTCAGTTGTTTTAGTTTTGCATGTCATATAAAAACTGACTATTTTACTAATTCGATTTTGCACTTCTCTGTTATTATAAAAAATGTTATAATACCTAACGCATTTTTTTAAATATTTTTATATTTAAAAATTTGTTTGAAAACTTCTGTTTCTGCGACGCCAGCAGTATGATTGCTAAAATTTAAAATTAACATAGTATTTAATTCTAAAAGTAAACTTAAAAATAAAAATAAACATCCCCACTTAAGTGAACTTGGTGGTAATAATTACTTAAGTGATTGTTCTACCTTAGAAATCCCTACAAAAAAAGTTGTGTTTGTCCCAGATTGGTGTTAGTAAGAAATGGTCACTCTACGTTAAGATTTTTCAAGACAGGAAAAGAGTTGTAAACTTTTGCTTTGTCTTTTCTTAGCAGCAACACTAATTTTTGATTTATAGTGTATCAAAAGAAGGTTTTCAAACCCATAATAAATTACCCCAAGTAGAAACCAATTATTTTCCTAAAATCTTTTTTCTACTTCCATCTTTAAAATGCCATTTATCGCATATGTTTCCATGACGCTAAGTGATCTTTTAAAATTGACAAAATGTGACTTTGGGCGCTTTAGTCACGGGCTGAAGTTAGCTCTATGTTTATTAATCGCAAAAATCAATTCAAACTAAAAATCAAGTTAGTTGTCACTTGTCATCAATCTGTCAAATAATTAATATGGCTTAAGATAATAAAATAATTTCCAAATTTTAGTATTTTTGTGATGGTCGTAGAAAAAGTATAGTATGCTATTCGTTTTATAAACTTCTCTAGACACTCGTTTTAAAAAACACTCTCTCCGCTACGCTCCGCTCGTGCCTAATAAAACTCATGACTAAAATGCAGTTTCTAAAACTTGTTGCATAATATACTATTATTTTTCTTAGCTAAAAAATAAAATTCATAAATAAAATAAAATTTTGAATAAAAATTGCTGAGATTGATAAAAAATACATTAAAACTCTACAAGATTATTACATAATTTTAATTTAAATCCAATATGGCAAAACGTAAAAACATACCTTGCAGGTGATAAGAAAGTTGTTGTACATCATTTCGTGCTGTCACTTTCCTGTTTTTCTACCTAGAATATGTCTTTGAACAAGTTTTAATATTATCCTACAGTACTCAAACACCTTTGGGCCAAATTTTTAATAATTATTTTCTCGAACCTTTAACAGACAAATGTTTTGTTACTTTTTATTATCTATAATCTACTATGGGTTTTAATATTTGTACCTACTTTCAATACACTTTGTATATTTATACATATATGTTCATTGATGTTTGCGCTCATTCCAATGTTTGTCTGTAGATATTCAATTTTTTATTAGCGAATTCTCAGTTTTTGTCGCTGTAGAAGCATTCACTTTCAAACCTTTTGGAATATTTGCTTGTTACTTCGTTTTTATTACTTTGATTTTGTCAACAAAAGCTGCAATATTTATTTGCCATTCTCCGAACGTCATTGTGTTATTTTTATTTATTATATTTGCTTCTAAAACACATAGGACTAAGTTATTAATGTTATAACGTGAATTTTTGGTTTCTTTAAAGAGTTTTTACTGCTGAAAGATAAATACTTGGAAACGATTAATGTGATTAAGGTAATGATAGTATAAAATAGGTAATGAAAAATATAGGATTTTTATTGGATTGTGTGGTAAGCACGTGGTGAAACATTATTAATCAAAATTTATAATAACAAGCGGAACTCGTGGAATACGCCCCACACTTTTTCTGCAAACTCCTTTTAAAAATTTTATAAATACGCTGTGTAAGACATGTACCAAAGACGTCTTGCAGTACTGTATATTATGAAATAAGCAAGTAGTCAGCGATTACAAAATAATTACTGAACTTATTATGCGCAACTACTAAATAACCATGTGAATGTTCATTATTTTGAAGTAACATCCCAACTTAGCTAGATCCACATCAATTAATCATTAAAATAAATAGATCTACTTTAAATCGGTCTTTGGATTCTGGATTGGGAATTGGAAGGGTGAGTTACCTCACGCGCACTTACGCCACAATAGGCGGGCTCATTGTGCTACCTCCCCAGCAGCTCTCCAAATTGAACATCACCCAAGTCATCCAACCTTTTGGATGTACTTGAGGTCATCCGCAATTGGAGTGTTGCTGATTTCGGCCATGTTTTGGTCTCGTTCAGAAGTGTTTTGAATTTTAATTTTTTACATTATGGTTCTTGCAGCTGCAAAATTAAATGTCTGTTTTTTATTCCTATTAATGGTGATTGTGTATGCTAGGTTCGGTTAGATTAGGGTAGGCTTATACATAGATTAATAACTCCTTAAGTTATTAATCTATGACTTATCTAAAATTAGGTTTTCTTAAATTGTAAATTGGTGGGTGGCCGACGCCTCTACAGGCCCAAGTTCTGAATCGATTTAGATAAAAAGTCTCGAAAACTGTAGTTCTAGTTGTACTAAAAAAATCTTAAGCCGGAAGCGGAAGTTAGACATGTTTTTTAGGTAATGTTATTATCAAAACAAAGTTTTAAAATTTGAGCACGGGATCTGAGAGAAAAACTCAAGGTACATCGAAAACTTTTTATAAAACTTTCGATCTTCAAAATGGCGGCCGCGTCTTTAGTTTTAAATCTCGACTTTAACGCACATTGACTCAAAAAGTAGTTATCTGATCGGTATAAACTTGTTTGAGAAGCCTTACGATAAAGTAAAACTATTTTTTTTAAATAAAAAGCAATCGAAATTGCGCTTCTCCAAAGTTTTGAAGATAAAAAAAATATTTTTAGAAACTGCCCACAAAATTGTTTTTACTCTATGAACTGCTAGAACCAAAGATTGGCTACAATTCGTTTTTTTGCTGAAAGTTATAATTTTACTGTGGAGCTTTCTAGGAATTTGTGATCGTGAAACTTGGTTCCGCAGTTTCTCACTTTATATACAATATTCTTTCCTGCATCAGCACACACTGTACAGATACAAATGCTGTAATTCTTTATCATTTAGTTTTATATCAAAGAAATTTCTAATGTTTTTGCATTTACTTTGACGGGATGTTGTCACTGTATCACTACCTAGTACTTAACGTTTCTTTCATTGTTTGGACAGGCTTCTTCGGTGTTCTCCGCCGCCCGTTTCTTCCTCACTACTGCTGATGACCTAATGTTGTAACTCAATTGAAAGTGAATTCACACCGAAACATTAACAGTTCTAAGAAAGATATTGGGTAATTGTATGTGTTTGTACGAAGTCAGGGAACACTTAAAGAATCCAAAATTTTTGAGCCTCTTGACTCTAGGCAAGAAATGCTTTATCAAGAACTTCCTAAGACAAAAAAAGTTTTATTTTTTGTTCTGAAACTGAAGACGAGGCAAGACATTATCGTCAGGACAAGAAATCTTGTCTTGCGGCAGCACTACTTCTTATCACTAAAACAAAAGAAGATTTGGTTATCTACCTGCCATCACTGTTTATAAAAAATACTAAACTTTGTTGCATAGCAATGAATGCTCGTTGTGCTCAATGCATTTAAATAGTAACGATACCTTCTACATTTTATTGAACCAATCACAAATTTACCCTTTCATAAAATGAACCAATCGCGTTAGTTTTATACTGATTAAACTGCATGGTGCTGGTTAAATAAGTGATTAAACCCACAGTAGCTTTGGATAATAGCTCTTAAGTCTTAAATTACTGCGTTTAAAATTGATGTGTACTGACTTTTGGGTATATTTATTATTATTTTAGAACTGTTTTTTATTGCTTCGGCCAGAAGTAAGTATCATAATCTTATCAAAAACAATAATAGTCGCTGTCGTCCACAAGCGAAAACGCGAAACGTCGACGGTAGCCGATAATAACGATCTCAACCAACATGAATCGCAAGTGTTCAAATGATAGTTTAAATCAGGACAGACCCAAATTTTAGGGTACACCTTCAATAAAGATAATAATAATATGCTAATATGCATTAAAAAACATGTATATACATTTAAAATGATTTGTATCTTATTTGACAGGTTATATCAATTAAAATCTTAGACCAAAATAATGTATATAACTTGAAACATTTTATGAAATACCAATTAACGATTTTTCTTCAAAACGATCTATTTTTACAACAACACTTCACAGCAACAGTAAATAAAACGTCTAAATAAAATTAAATTCGCAAAAGGACGCCACCACAAAACATTTGAAAACAAGCAAACAATTCCATGTTAAGAGCGCCGACTCCCGAAAATACCCGAGCAGATCCGATTAGTCCAGTGTTGCCAAATATGCATCAAAATTAATGTGAGAGATATAGTTAAGACTAATACGACTCGTGATACGATTTTTCTTTGATAAAATCGTGGTGTAAGTTAAATCATGCCAATTAAGATTTAGGTAATTCCACTATTCCACTCGTGAACTTCTACTACAATTTTATCGAAAAATCGCAATCACTCGTTGTATTATTTATAAATATTTTACAGGCAAGCAAAACGAAACAGATAATTGATGAAGTGTTCAAAATTAAGTAAACAAACCACTAACACTTAATTTAAAAATAACAAATACTATCGAAAAAATTATAATAGAAAAGGTTTCACACAAATGTGCAAATGTGCTCTGTTATTTTGGAAACATCAATGCAAAGCTGAGAAAAGCCTTTCGCCTTTTTTGCGAACACCATAGCGAATACGAGTATATGATCAATTCATAAATATTTTATGTTCTTGTGTGAAAAGCATTCTAAACCACACTTTCTTCTGACATTTGTCCAACAAATCATTTTATTGTGTTTTAATTCACTGATTTTGTTTTCCATTGATCAGTCTTATCAAGTAATGATCATAATGCAATATTGCTTGTGGTTATTCTAATCGTTGGTAATCTTAATTCCTGTGGGTATTTGTATAAGTGTTGGAACTCTGTCTCCTTAATATTTAACACTTCGTTAACTATCTGTTTTGTTTATCTGCAGGATATTCAGTTTTAAATGTGTATGACAACGAGTAATGATAGGTAGATAACGTAACACCGTGTCTTTTATTTTCGTGACTAAAAATACTCTAGGATACAAGATCAATAGCCAACTTTACGAAATAAATTACTGTGATTATATTAAACAACAGTTTTAGGTATTTTACGGGACTGTTATGCATCGTTGAAAAGACAACAAAAAATGTTATCTAAACATTAAAAATGAGCGAAACACTTCGCCTGGACTTTCCTATACATTTAAATACATTGTTTTATATTTTCCAACACTTTCGATATACACCTGTCTAGACACGACTAGTTAAAGTAAATAGTTCTTATAAGTTGTAACATCTTGAAGCGGTTGAAGAAAGACCGACCGCTGCGCTGCAAGCATAAGGTTGGGTAAAATATTCGGACTGAATGAACGGAAGCGCGGAAATTGATATTTGAAAATATATTAATAACTCGAGAAGTATTATTTTTAGCAAGAAATTACTCTTATTAATTTGCATTTAGAATTTCAAAACCTTTCTGATTATAAGACAAAATGCCACGTTTCCATTTTAAAAAAAGTTATTTTTTACCGTGGCCGCCATATTAAAATTGGAAACTCAAGTGTTTTTCTTAAATACAATCGAGAAGAATTTGCCCTACAACTTTGCTCTTGGGTTTGCGAGTCTATCTATTAAAATAAAAAAGTTAGCCTACACTGAACATTAAACGACTAGTACAAGAATACAACTGCTGTAGAAAGTATGTGAAATTCAAAAAAGATTATTAAGGGGCAAAAAATTCGATTTTTTGATTTTTTGTAAAAACATTCTCCTAGAGCAAACAAAACAAAAAACCAAATTTTTTTAATTTTTTATCGAAAAAATTTGGGGGGAGGGGGAACAGTAGCTCCCCTAAATATGAAATTATCGAAAAAATATTATTATATTCGGATTTTGCTATCAATGGTGAGCTATATTGCTTTAACAGAAATATTTTATTGCCCCCCGTTAAATAAATAAAAGGGTACCAATTTACAATTTTCAAAAATTCATAGAGGGCGTCACAGTGAAATTATAGCAATGCGCAAAAAAACAAATTGTAGAAGATTCCCAGCTCTATCAGCTTAAAAAGTTTAAACAAAAACGTGTGGGCAGTTTTTGAGAAATATTTTTTTGAAAAATTCCAAAATTTTGTAGTGGTCATTGCGATCGTTTTTATATTTTCAAAATTAATTATATTTCATGGTATAGTACCCTTGAAGGGCTACCATTTTTTAAAAATTACTTTTTTGGGGACCATGTACCCCCCCCCCCCCCCCCGCCTATTTAGGAAAGTAAAAAAGTCTTATATAGCGGCTATAATAGTAGAAAAAGCTAACAACCTTAAAACTCATTGCCAATAAAAAAAGTCTGGGTACACGGTATGTGTTACACTATCACCGCAAAAAATCAGTTCTTAGGTATTACAAAGGAGAAAACGTAATTTAAATGTTTTTTATATGTAGGGTATCTTAGACTTCTCTCCCTAGCCCCATACCTTAATTATTTGTGGGGATATCTTATCAAACTTGTAATGGGATGAAATCCTCTACAAGATAGCGGAAAATTATCGCCGATATCTCTGTATAGGTCAGAGAAGCGACATTCAATTTTTTTCTCTTAAACAGCACCATATGTATTTTTTTAGCTATTTTGACAGAACTTTTTATTCTCTTTTCAGTAATAAGTAATTTGAGCAAAACAAAGTAAAAAAGACTTTATAATACTTTACTATAAGAATTGTTCAAAATTGCCTCCAATATTATTTGAGCAAGTCTATAGACGATGCAGGAAACGTTTTTGTCACTGCTTATAAAGTGTTTTTGGTAATGTTTGCACATTCTGTTTTTGTTCTGTTTTCTCTTCTTCTTCTTCTTCATTCTGTGGGCTTTGCCTGTTTATTTTTGACACTACTCATTTCTTCTTCTTGGTGGTGTTTCTAGAAGGATGAAACCCAGCTTTCTGCCCATCGCTTTGGTGGTCTTCCAGGTTAACGCTTTCCATATGGGATTTGCATCTTTGCTATTTTCGGTCAGTAGTCGTTCGGGTTGCATTCTATCGACATGCGCGTTCCATTCTCTTCTTCTTCTTCTTTTAACAAACTTTGAGATCTCGCGCATGTTACATTTGCTACCTATTTCGTGGTTGGGTAATCTTTCTCTTAGATTGTGCCCAGTTATTGCTCCCAGCGCGGCGATTTCAGTGGTATTAAGCATTTATCAGCTTTAGTTACGAATTGATGTAGCAGGCGCTGTAATTCATCTTCGCTGTCAGCCATTATATTTATATTTTTAGTACCCATTTTATAATCGTGTTTTGTTTTAACAGCATCTATAATTTTGTTCATTACTAAGTTGAATAGCAGTTAAAGAACACCTACTGCATTCTCTTCATCAGCAGCACGTTTATTTGCAGGAAACGGTATTCTTTGGTTTACTGAACACGATCCATGTTCCTGGAGATTTTTTTTCAAACTTCTAAAAGTTTTATAATTGGGATGCCTTTTACCTGTATATTGTTCTGTGTATCTTCTAGCTGCCTTTCTTGAATTACTCTTACACAAACCGTACATTAGCATCATGTAGCCGAACAGTAAATGTACCTGATTGATATTTAAAAAGAATTTTTTTTAAATTATTTATATCATGGCTGACCACTATTAAAAAGTTTAATTGCGTTTATCGCGAAAATTTTGTGATGTAACTAACAGTGGTGTTCAATGGTTTAAAAGAGAATAAAAAGCTTTATAAGCATAGCTAAAATTAATACCTATGGTGGTATTTTAGAAAGTAAAAGTTGAATGTCGCCTCTCTGACCTATAGAGAGATATCGTCCATAAATGATAGCCATCGCCAAAGAATTTTATCCTATTTACGAATATATAGGTTTGATAGAGTTATCTTTAAAAGTAATCGAGAAATAGGCCTGTGGAGTGAAGTCTGCAACACCCTGTATAGTAAGCTATGCATTTTTTAAATCAATTAAATTAGCAATAAACTGGTCTCTTAATTAGACAACTTTTTCATAATTTAATCAATCTTTTAGCATTTTCGAGACCCTAATGATAAGTTTTCCTTAATAAGTCACTCTATATATGAATGAGTAATAGCGGCGGTCCGCCCTACTAGACAGGGCAGGCAGTGCCTACTCATAACTATTAAAAAAATTAATTCTAACCTTCAATAAAAAAATTACTTTTACACACTCTTTACGTTTTAACACCCCTGCGTAACATTAAAAATTAGGCGCCAAGTAAGTAGAAAGTTTTTTTTAAACACAGTTTTGCATACGTGAAGGCCGAGCTTATCGGGCTAAATGATTCCAGCTACGACACAAACAACCAATCCATTATTCTTAATACTGCATGCACATTGATGCAAATAATGCAATGTTTGGATGGACAAATGAAAATAAATAGTAGGGATTTTAGAACGGAATAAGCGCGACAAAGGCACGGCCTCTGCGCCGGTCAGCGGCAGTGGTGTGTTTATTTATGTCATAGGTAGTTTGCAAAATTGGATTAAATAAGGAAATTCTCGTTGACTAGCTTTAAAAGAAAAATTTAATGGATACTCCTACGAAAAACAAATAGAAATACAAAATCATGCGCTATGTACTTTAAAATGACTAGGGCCGTTATAGACAAACAGTAGGATTAGAATGGGTAGGGTTAGAATGTTTAATACTGAATGTTATAAAAGAATGGACTGGCTAACTGGTAGCGATATTAAAAATAAACTATTTTGCTGAAATTCCTTACTTTTTTCATCTATATCTAACCTCTCAAAAGTATAGTCTGAAACATGATACTCCGCTTTAAAAAATCGTTCAGCTGCAATTAAAAAACGTGCGTCAACCAAAAAACATTTGTTTGCAACTCTTAAAATAACAGTATTTGGCAAATCACGCATTAACTTGGGTTTAGACGAAGGATTACGTTATCAAATTAAAGTGAAATTTAATAGGGATTTTATGCATAGGTTAATTCATTTAACAACGGCTCCGTCTTGGTTAATGGAGTTGCTGCTTTTTTTCTTAATTTTAATGTCAATTATTTTTTGCCATTACCTACCCAAGTTGTGAACCCACGGAACGCCACTGATGAGTAGGTAATAAATTTTATTTTAGCGGTATTATATAATTACTTTAATGAAAATGATTGGAAACGTATTTAAAAAAAAAATTAACCAACGATCATGTCTTCATAAAATTCAAACAAGAACAATAATAAACTTATTACAAATTAAACTTCGCAATGTGAAGCCAATGACAAATTGCTTTCAGAAGACATTTATGAGCTTTCTGTAAAATATATAAGTAGTTAATAGAAGCAAAATTAATTAAAAACACCTCTGCCTAACTTAGGCAAAGTTGCAGCTAAAATTAAAAGCTAATGATCATTACCCAGACTTACGAGTACACTGAACTGAAATTGCTTGTTCAGAGCACAATAAATTTAGTAAGAAGTAATAAGCCTGAAATGTATATTATAATATGATACATTAAATGGTGTATCAAGTATGTTTACATTGATATGGTACCCAATTTTGTAAATTTTATTTCTATTTAAACATATATACAGTTTTAAAATTTATGATATCAAACAATGACTTGTGTGTTGAAGATCAAAGGAACAAAAAAAAAGAAAAGATTCCGCATTAAAATTTTTGAACGAGTTATTAAAAATTTCAGAAATCGATGTAAACAAGATGTTTTAAAGTTCCTTGTAAGTTAATGATTTATTTCTGTACAGAGTGCGGCCACATTTTTAATTAAAAAAATATTTACATTTTAATTGATTTATAAGGTCCTGATGAATAACTTCGTTATTATATAAAGATAAACTTTAGAATATAAAGTATAACACAGTTTTAATCACGCATCATTGCACATTTTACTATAATTATTAAAGTTAAGCCCAGATGGTCAAACTAAAAACGAAATAGATTACATATTAACAAACAATAAGAATGTAGTAACAGATGTAGATACTGTGAATAGTTTTCATACCGGAAACGACCATAGATTGGTTAGAGCTAAGATCTATATAAAACGGAAACTCAAAAGGAAAAGAATAATGGAAACAAAAATAAAACAGAAACCAGATATGACAAAATTGAAGGAAAACGCCGAAAAATACCGGAGAACCATAGAACAGAAGTTGAATAGAATAGAACTAAATGAAGATGAAGAAATAAATGTCTCATATCAAAAAATAATAAAGGTAATAGAAGAATCATCTAAAGAGACAGCGGGTGGTAAAGCAAAAAAGAAAGATAAACTAAGAGAAGCAACAAAGAAAATGCTGGAGAAAAGAAGACAGCTCATAACAGAAGATAAAAGACACACAATAGAATGTACAGAGGTTAATAAAACAGCAAGGAGAATGGCAAAAGGAGACATCAGAAGATATAAAGAGGAAATAGTTGAAAGGTTATTAGAGAAGAGTAAAGGAATGAAACTTTTCCGCAGAGAAACAGCAATGAAAAAGGAAATAATAAAACTGAAAGGAGAGGACGGAGCATCTATAACAGATAGAGATAAACTGCTGGTTAGAACAAAGGAATTCTACCAAAAATTATACACATCGCAAATAAATGATGAACAAACAATACAGAAACAAAAAGTAAGATCATAAACGTGAACTCAGAACATATAGAGCCAATAGACCTGGAAGAACTCAAACATGCCATAAAGCAGACAGAAAATGGAAAAGCAGCAGGAGAGGATGGTATATGTCCAGAAATGCTGAAAGAAGCAGGAGACAGACTAAGTAGAGAGCTAGCAAGATTGTTCACCAAATGTATAAAAAAAGGAGAAATTCCAAAGGGATGGGAAAACGCCATAGTGGTGCTACTGCACAAGAAAGGCGACACTGAAAATCTAGAAAATTTTCGCCCAATCTGTTTGTTACCACAAATTTATAAACTATTCTCAAGAATAATAAGGAATAGATTAGAACATAAATTAGACTTCTACCAGCCAAAAGAGCAAGCAGGCTTTAGGAAATCCTTTAGCACCATCGACCATTTACAGACAATAAGGACATTAATTGAAAAAGTCACGGAATATAACATCCAACTATGGCTATGTTTTATTGATTTCAAGAAAGCCTTTGACAGCATTGAAATGTGGGCAGTAATAAAATCACTAAAAAAGGCAACAATTGACTACAGATATATTAATATCATTGAGCAAATTTATAAAAGAGCAACTGTCCAGATTAAAATGCACGCAAACACCGAAAAAGTATATAAAAAGAGGAGTAAGACAAGGAGATGTGATGTCCCCAAAACTGTTCACATTGGCTCTGGAGGACGTATTTAAGAAATTAAAATGGGAAAATAAAGGAATACTGGTAGAAGGAGAGCGACTTAACAACCTAAGATTCGCAGACGACATCGTTGTGATAGCACAGAGTAGAGAGGAACTACAAACAATGATAAATGACCTAAATAAAGCTGCGGAAAGTGTGGGACTTGAAATGAACTTAGACAAGACAAAAGTAATGACAAATGAAGAAACGAACGCAGAGGTGAGAACAGAATCAAAAAGTATTGAAAAAGTAGATAATTATATATATTTGGGGCAGTTGGTAACCATCACGACGGTGTTAGAGTATGCTTTCAAAGAACTAAACTGGGATAGAAAGGGTATAAACATCGATGGCGAATACCTGAGTCACCTACGCTTTGCCGATGACATTGTAATAACAACTGATAGTTTTAGTGAAGCTCAACAAATGCTTGCAGAAATGAAACTAGCATCGGAAAAAATTGGCTTAAATATCAATTTTGAAAAGACCAAGTTCATGACAAATTTAGTTCCCAATAATGCCATGGAAATTGATGGAAACAATGTAGAACAGGTTCATGAATACAAATACCTAGGCCATGAAATAAGAATTGGCAGAGACAATCAAACATGCGAAATTCACCGTCGAATAAGTTTGGGATGGGCTGCTTTTGGTAAGATGCGTGACACCCTCAAAGGAGACTTGCCTATCTGTCCGAAGAAAAAAGTCTATGAACAATGTATCATGCCCGTGGTTATGTACGGTGCAGAAACACTCACTCTAACAAAACAATCAGCAATTAAACTGAGAGTTGCTCAAAGAGCAATGGAGAGGGCGATGCTTGGAATAACGAAAAGAGATAGGATACCTAATACTATAATAAGACAGAGAACGAAAGTAATCCATATTATCCAACTTATCACGCAAGCTAAATGGAGATGGGCAGGCCACATAGCTCGAATGACCGATAATAGGTGGACCAAAAGACTTATAGAATGGAGACCTAGGGAAAACAAAAGAAGCAGAGGCAGACCACCAACTAGATGGAGCGATGATGTACGAAGAATAGCAGGCAACTGGATAAACAAAGCACAAGACAGAAAAAAGTGGAAGGATCTAGAGGAGGCCTATATCCTACAGTGGATGCAAGTGGCTGAGGGATGATGATGATGATGATGATGGTAACCATTAGTAAAGAAAACCAAACAGCAGAAGTTGAAAGAAGAACAAGACTTGGTCGGAAGGCATACGGTAAATTAAAAGATGTAATGCAGATGAGGATACCAATGCACCTAAAAACAAAACTTTTCAACCAGTGTATATTACCGGTGGTAACGTACTGGTCTGAAACGTGGACCTTCACCGAAAGCATCATAAACAAACTCCGTGTCAATCAAAGAGCAATAGAAAGAAGGATGCTGAACATAAGCCTGAAAGACCACAAAACCAATGAATGGATCCGAGAGAAGACAAAAGTAGCCGATATAGTCGAACGAGTAGCACGCTTGAAGTGGAACTGGGCCGGCCACGCAGTGAGAAAACAAGAGGGATGGTGTAACAAGATCATAAGATGGAGACCATGGGCAGAGAGTCGAAGCAGAGGTAGACCCATGATGAGATGGTAAGATGATCTCAAAAAGACGGCTGGACTTTGTTGGTACAGAGAAGCGCAAAACAGAAAAAAATTGAAAACTATGGGGGAGGCCTATATCCAAAACCGGATAGAGAACGGCTGATGAAGATGAAGATTTAATATAAAATTTGCAAAGCGGCGATAGTCACCTTTTTCGTATTAAATGAAACATTCTGTATAATTTGCAACTTCTCAAAGCGTTTAGTATGTAATAAACAAATTCACCAATTTTCGAGAAAAAAATTTTTTTCCGACAACTTTATTAAATGTTTAATTCATCATCCAGTAGGTCATGGAAATGAAAACAAATTAAAGTATAGCCAGGGCACAAATTTTATGTTATTCAGTTACGGCTACAGTTGACGTTTACTGCAGTAAATAATTGAATAAATCGCAGTTTTGTTGTTCTGGTTTCCTACAATTTAATTACTTCATTATCATGACCTACTACTAACTAGATGATTAGCCGTTAATTATGCCGCCGCGCCGTCGGGAACTAAACAAAACATTGGTAAAATTGGTGTAATCATTTAGTGAATGCTGAAAGCATTTAGAAAATGCAAAATTACATGGTGTTTTATTTAAGAGAAAAGTTGACTATCGCCACTTTTCACAGTTTTATAGACTTAAAATTTAATACATACAGGGTGTAAATGAACTATAGATACAAGCATATATATCACAAATTTTACGTTTTTCAAAATACCCTCGGACACGTCAAACAGTATTTACTCTTGCGGATGTTTTGGTGTACTTGAATAAAAATTCAACCTCTCATTTTGAAGTAGTGACGTTATTAAGTTTTTTAAAATTAACACCGTATATATTTAATTTCGATTTTGGGTATATTATGGCATTTTCTTTATGGTGGTATAATTTTTTTAGAGTTTAATTACAAATAAAATTTAGAATATGTCAATTTTACCTACCTCGCTATATGAAGTATAGCCATAGAGGAAGGTATCGTGACAGTCAGGTCGAATTTGGAGCAAATGCGTTCATTTAGCAAAGTTTTTTTTGCTTTAAGTTTACTGGTCGATAAACAAGTTATGCCTAAACAAAAGGTACTTTTATTGCGAAGATTTTTAACCTAAACATTTTGACTAATAAGCAGGTTTTAGGGCTTTGGGAGACAAATCGGACGCTGCAGAGGCATCTGTAAGTGTGTCGGTCTGTCTGTGTGTCTGTTTACACTTTACAGTCCAAACTCGGAAAAATTAAATTTGGTTTAAAGATTGCTAATTGCAATACTCTCGCGTCAAGAAGAGATGGAAATTTACATCTAATTTAGCCGGTACAAGCCCGCTGCAGGCTCAAGACGTTGGTTACTTACAGGCTGCGCCCGCTCCTACGACGCAACGTGAAAGGCACTAAGATATTTAATGGGCTCACGAAAATAGTTATAACAGCTTTATTTATACAGTTATCAAAAATTTGCAAAGAATAAAAAATATTTATTTTTATTAGAGCTAATTGATAGGCGTAACTGCCGAAAAACACGTTGTTGATATTAAATAGTATCGTTTTTTCCTTAATTTTCAAAATAGTTGAAAATTCTCTTTGGTCCTAATAAAGTACTTTTATACTTATTAGGGCTATCAAATAAAGCAATAATTTGTATTGATTGGATATTTTGTTTTTGAGTAATTGGGCATTAAAGTTACAATTTTCAAAAATTCGTAGCGGCCTTCATTTTAAGATACAACATTTAAAAACGCATTTTATTTTCTTTAGATGCACTAACTACAACGCTATGTATTTAAAATTTATACCAACAAAACAGGTCTAATTTCCGTTTCCGGTACCAGTTCCGATTCGCAACCTTACAAAGAACTACCTGCAATAAAAAAAACCTTTTACACACCAAATCTTATAAAAATCTGTCAAGGGGTTTCGGAGATATAGGGGAACGAATGCACCCACCCACCCACTCACCGACCCACAGACATAACTTGGACCCCAAATCGCGTAATTACCGGTAAAATCTGAAGTTCGAGAATTTGCATGAAATCATAACTTTCCTTACTAGAAGCATGGGAAAGTAATAAGCAAACAATTAAAAACTATAGCTAATTGATAGGCATAGTTAAATGAACTTTCCGGAAAACGCGTTGTTGATATTAAAAAATATCGTTTTATTCCTCAATTTTTAAAATGACAAAACTATTTTTTATCCTAACAAACTACTTCAAATAGTCGAACGAATTGTTTAAAGTTGATAACGATTGGCGTTTTCGGTTTCGTATAAGTAAAGCCAATTTCAAATTATTCAAACATTTCAAGAGTACGTCAAAGTAAAATTTGGGAGATTGGTAAAACATGCACAAACGAATAATTTTGTAGTTCAATGCAAGCTTTATCGGTTCAAAAAGTTAATAAAAATGATGTGGTCATTTTTAGAGGATTAATTTTTTTAAGTGTAATTTTTGGTATTTTACAAGTTTCATATTTACAAAAATATTTCTGCATAACATGATTAAACTTATTAAAAACTATTACATAATATAATAATTTATATTGATTCGATATTTTGCTCTTGAGTAATCAGGCGTTAAGTTGACCATCTTACCTTCAAAAATTCATAGCGGCATTGGTTTGAAAGTTACAGCATTCGGAAAAAAGCATTTGATTTGCCTTTGGATGCACTACAACTTTATGTTTTTTAATTTCAAAAGAAATTACCAAAAAACATGTACAATTTTCGTTTCCGGTTACGGTTAAAAACCGTAAATAGAAAACTATTTTTGTAGTTAAATTTTTTATAAGATCGTGGTTATTGTAAGTGGTAAATCATCTCATTTTGTGCATTTTAGGTGACGTTACATTTCTCGATACCATAAATCCCGTTAATTGCATTTGCCTTTGCTGCACGCCTATGAATCAGAATTTATATAAAGTTATCTAGAATGCTTACTTAAAATATACCGAAATGAAAAATAACTATCAATTTTTTTCACTTTGTACATTGTTATAAGCACTTATTTTAAAATAAGAAAATGTAATTTTCTGTAAAAATACTACATGAAAACACTCGGTATTTTACCAACTATGTAGAATAGAAAACTTTGAAAACTTGTACGGAGATTGTTTCCAGGAAAGATACTTTTGCAGTTCACGATCTGCTTTAGGAAAGTATTAAATCTAACACAAACAGCAAATTTTGTACAGTTTTTCTGGAGAAAGCAAAAATCAGATCATTTTCAGTACAGATATTGCAAAACGAACATCCAAATTTCTACTAAAGGTGATCCAGTGGTATGCACATTTGCATTTTTACCAAGGGTGTCGTGTGTTAGAATTTTAAATATTTATTAATAGAATAGAAAACCAAACACCATGACATTGATTTATTGTTTTCAATGAAGAATATAATCATTCGAACTGGTAACTTCATTATGCATGGCCATCAACCTAAGCAGTTCTGGAACACTTCGACTCGCTAACCGAGTCCGACCCACTCCAAGCCCTACTCGCGGTTGTGATTTACAAGAACACAACACGTTACCAAAGACAGGGTTTGATGCTCGACGAGGTTCGTGAACCGTACTTTAAAGATGCATGAAACTTGTCAATGTAACTTGTTTCGGAAGATACGTAAAACTGTGGGTCACGTGTTGTTGATGTTTCCTTAAGACCATTTTTCTGTAAAAGGCACACAGGAGTAGTAGTTTGTAAAATAAAAAAACCTGGGAATAACTTGCATTGCTTTTGTGGTACACAGATACTAAATATTGAGTTTTGTTACTAAATTAGATGGTTATATTACATTATTCACAGGCAGTACTGCAAATAAAAATATTAAGCGCTATTTAGCGAATTGAGAAATATACCAAAGAACCACCTTTTGAACTGCAACAAAATTAAATTAACACTAGCTGATTCCTTTCAATGGTAACTTCTTTTAAAGTACCTACGCAAGCTTTTGAAATCAAATGCTGCCTCATTCTGCGCAAGGTTTTGACATCAGTTGCCGCGTCGCTCTACGTAACTGTAACATAAACATCAGAAATGGCTAACAAAATAATAAATAATAAGCCGTATCGAGATATAAGAGCATACCCCATCATCGCGTAAAGTTGAAACCCGTGATTGAGACAGTTCCGAATTTAATATAGACTAGCAGAACCCATCTACCCCCGTCTACGGCTTACTCTTTTATGGTTAATCAAAAACAATAGTAACAAATGAGCTGGGCCAAAACAGCAAATACCTAATTCTTAATATGAATGTATCGAACTTATAATTAATATTATTTCAATATTTACAATATTGTTAGTAAATACACCTACTTTTCCTCTGAGTTGACATTGTTTATTAGTGTTTCTAATTGTAACGTTCACATTGGCAACTCTTGTAACTCTAGCAAATGCCGCGTGTGCAGTTGTAAATGAATCTCTACTTTATGAAATGTCTCTGCTCGGTTCGTATTCGGAAATACTGTTTTTTTAATAGATTGGCAAAGCAGTAGCTGTGCTCTGTACTACAGCTGACGCGCGGCCTGTTGAGATTAAAATATGTATATAGTATCGATTTGCATTACAGTAAATTGTTGTAACTGTTGCGCGAATGTGTACGAAACCCTAGAAATGAATATTAAAAGACAATCGTTAAGAAATACTTTATGCAAGCTGCTTGCCGGCTTGAGTCCCAACCTCACTTTTAAGTAAACATTAGCGCGGTTGCTGCATTTGATTGCTTATACGTCTGAGTTTGTTTTCTGAATGCCAGCTGTCACCATATTGTGCTAAAATAATGCAAACAAATACTCCACATGCTTTTCTATATAGAATACTATAGCGGGCCGATGTGTAAAGGAATTTGCGCCTTATATGATGGATGCTTAAGTATGTAAGTTCTAGTAGCGGGAGGCCCTTCGCCTCTAAAGTTGAGACATGCGGAACGGATTCGTATTTAATTTATAGATAGATAAAAAGAAAGTTGCAGATAAACACGCTGTAGCATTAGACAACATCTTTAAAAATAAAATTACATAAGCGTTTTAAAATAGTAGTGGGTGGACGAATAGTGGCACACTAATTTGCTTTTTCACGCTACCGGCAATGTAAGTAGGCCTTACATCCATAGCTGCAGAGATCGCAAGAGGCTGATAACATTCGTGTACTAGTTACCCTTGACGACGGAACTTAATAGTGTCACTTACATTTCTAGGAAAATAATGTTGATTTTAACTGTTCGTTGATATGGTAACAAGCACAGACAACTTAGAATATTGGGGCTTTTAAAAAATAATTCCGATGACAGCTGTCAAAACGAACTTTTAAAAATATGATTAAATTTCTACCTGTAGGCCGACTTACATTGCCGGTAGCGTGAAAAATTTAATAAGTAACACGGAATGTATCGACTAATAACATCCTCGGCAGGCGACAAGCCTCGGCTCCGCCGCAGCTCGTATTCGCCTACCTCGGATGTTATTGCGTCCTTACATTCCTTGATACTTAAATAACTATTGTTGTAATTTTAAACTACAAAATAAACACAGTTGTATTAAGTTTTAAATGTAATTATAATTCATGAAAATGTTTAACACTAGTCATGAAAGCTGACTTCTGCAAAATGGGCTGCACCAGCACGATTGCAAATTTAGGCTCTTTTCGGTACATTTTGCATTACCTTCTTTAAACATGTTTGTGGTATCGCATTTATTTACGTTCAAATGTTTACAAACAATTTCTATTTGAGGTAGCGGAGACAGGAGCCATCAAAAAGGGTGATCGCGGCAGCTAATTTACGTTGTCAAATTTGGACATTATTCGTCCTAGAAAATGTTGCCTTAGGAGCTGCATAGTGGCGGTGGCCCTATCTTGTTGTACCACATTGGTCCGTCATAGGCCACACTGCTTCAATTCTGGCACCAGAAACTTCACGACCGTCTCCCTGTCGCTATTTGCCATTGGCATTCTCGCATTCATGGAAAAAATATGCCCCAATGATTCCTTGCACGTAAATTCCACACCAAACAGTGTCTTTGGCCGAATGTAGTAGCGTTTGGTGGATGACTCTCGGATTTTGATTTGTTGATGGAGCCGCTTAGATGAAATTGAACTTTGTCGCTCATAACCAATTTGTCCAAAAAATCGTTAGTCAGGTTTGGGATGGCACGGAAACACTCCAGGCGCGTTTTTAGGTCTGTATAATTGTCTGGTTTGAACCATTTAAATTTTGTACGAATACATTTTTAAATTCTTCTTCAAAATTTGTCGCAGTGAGGCACTTTTGATACCCAATGATCGTCTTCTGGTTGATGTTCTTGGATTATCCGCATCAGTGATTAAGGTTATTCAAAGTCTTACGAGTGATATGCTCTCTGGATTGGGCATTTTGAGATCTGCTAATTCAGTACAGATCCAATGCATTAAGAAAAAACATGTTTTGTACAATATTTTAGGCAATTATTTTTTTCATTGGTAGGGAATGGAAAGTGGGTTAAAAATGCTGTTATCTACCTCTTTACCTTACAACTACTAAAAACAAAAATTAAATGATCAGGTTTTAATAGCATTTTTTATTTCGATTCACTAATTTCCTTCACGAAATAGTTATTTACGTCATTAGTCCGGTAAAACAGATGAGTACGTAATATCTGATACCGGACGAATGCCGTAACGCATTTTACTTCATACTGACACTAAAATTTAAAATAATTATAATAAACTGAATCTGATTCAAACTTCCGCCAATTTACACAAACAACCGCTAGTTGGCATGGCTAGAGGGTTGCTAGGGACGCTTAGTTTGTTTACTTTTGTCATTCGCCAATAAATTAAAAATGAATGAGAAGCATTCCGAAGAAATTTTGCGAAAAGAAGAAGCTACGGCTAATCTTATTCCCGTGAAGCCGGAAGGGCGGTATAAAAAAGAATATGACGTGTTTACAGAATGGTGGCGGCAAAACTCGTATAATGCTGAAAAAACTGATGAGGATGTTATGTTGGCATATTTGTATGATTTGGTCAGTTTTTTTGGTATTTTAATTATTTGTATTACAACTTCTTTCATTTCTAGTCTAAAAAATATTGTGGTACTTTTTTGTGGAGTAAATATTCCATGGTAAAGTCAATGTTGCTCGTATTTAGACTCAAGTATTTGGTACTACTACTCTATCCTTACCTGATTGTGTGGAAATTCCTTCAATCCAAATTAGTGGAAATGAAAACTACCATTAATTTTAATTTTGTCTTACCAACATGTTCTTAGTTTTTTGTTTGTTTTTTATAAATTTGTTAATAAAGTTGTTCTGCAAAGGTGGCTTTGAATTGAATACTGTAAAACCCTACTGTACTGTAATAACGCGTTTTACAGTACAGTGCAGTATGACGTAGAACGGTCTATAACAGTACAGTATGATGTAAAAATATGAGTGCACTCCTAATTTTTTGGTAATATTTTTCAGTCAGGTGTGCCCATTGTTTGATCAAAATTGACTTATGAACCCGTAATATGCCATTTTTACCAGGAATGTACGTAGTTTATATAGATATTTTGAAAATGGCCGCTGTTTTGGATCCTAAGGACTAAATCGAAAAGTACGGCGGGTTAAATTTGTTTAAATCGTCTTATTAGCACCTGTTCCAAATGACTTGCTTCTATCATCAGAAGCGGTTTTATTATACATACCTCTTCCACTAAAATATAAACAAGTAAAATTTTTTTTCAATTTTTCCTGAACTGAAAATTTTGGAGCCCCTTGCCTTTGATTGACCAGTCAGTAAAAATGCCCTGTGACTAACCTTATTGCATCACAACGCATAAAACATAGAATTGCAGTATGGAGACATTTCGAATACATATTCATGAAGCTTTGTACAGCTTTTTAATAATATTGTGTTACGCCTGTTGTACGCCAAAGGGTTCCTCCGACGTCAAAATTTTACTGAATAGTTTTTGTAGAAAATTCAAAGCTCTATAACTTTGTTCAAAACTATGTTTAAATAGGTGCAACTGTTAGCCAGATATTCGCGAAAAACAAATATTGTACGCCATTGTTATTAAAGTTCACATTGGATCGATCAGGAATTTTTGTATGTTAAACAAGAAGCCTAGGTGACCGTCTCTGACAAAAATTAGCTTTGTTTGAATGTTTCCTCCATTTTTTTCTATTTTTCCTGGACATATTAATTCTTCAAAGAATTCTCTTTAATCCAAACAAAAAAGACACCAAAAATTAGTAAACAAAAAACTTACAACAAAATCAGTGCGCTACTATTTGTTTAACCAGTATTAGTTTACATTACTGTAATGTATCGATCTAATGCGATACTTGAATGGTATTTTTGAAATTAAACCACAAAGCTTAGCTTGTTGCTAAGCTGCTAGATATGGCTATTATATTTCAAGAATGATTAATGTGAGCTATTTTCTTGGCTTACTTTCAAGGGATTAGTCAAAGAAATTATCTTAATATTAGGTTTCAGTAAAGGCAAATTATCTTATTCAAAAGCACTCGATTATCACGGCAATCAGTTAATTATCGAGTGTTAAATTTTCGTGCCACTTAGGTGTGTACTTACAAAGTGTTGTTCGAGTTCTGGAGACAGAACAATTTGCATATGAAACCAGGGATAAAAGCAGCTACTGCTGCGACAACAATTAAACAATTTCTCAATATTTCAAATTCTGGTGCTCGCGATTTTGTAGTTTATGCTTTATTACAATTGTTTGCATCCGTGAAATGATGATTTATTTAGTAGGTACTTGTACCTTAACGTATATGTCAACGATGCATGTGGTGAGTTAAATCTAAAAGGAAACTATACGAAAGCCTTTGATTGTCCCTTTGCAGTATGTGAGTTCATTATGTAAATGGAACATCCAAGAAAGGCTTTAAAAGTCAAGCAAATATTTTTATTTTCGTCGGAAATAGGAACGCAGGCACCGGAATAAGATTTAAATAACAGAATTTGCAGAAAACCAACCGAACAAAAATCAAAAACAAATTTTGTGGCAGAAAAGGGACGGAAGAAAATATTGAAATAGACTTGACAATAATATACCTAGAAATTCAATGCGTTTTGTGTGTTTTTAAAACATTTTCGGGCACACTATTAAAATTCTAAATGCCCTTGATATGAAGACAGTTTTCGCAACAAAAGACCGTCTTAAGGTGCAATTTAATGTTGTGTATCAAATAAATACGGTATTGATCTTTAAATTTAAACCTAGAATAAAAAATCCTACATAATTCCGAACGTAACCGCCCCTAGTGGCTAAACCCACCGGATTTCCTCTGAAACTCGCGAAATTTTTATTCAAGGAACAAAACTACATAGTCGCATTCTAGAACCATTTCCTTGGTTATTGCTGTAGAGCCTAAAACGTGCAGATGAAGAGGAAAAGGAATTATCAATTATAGCAACACACTGTAAACGAAACAATTAATAAACGCATTATGCGTAATCATGCCTTCATTTTTTAAGTTTATTTTTCTAATGTACCTTAAAATTTATAACATAATTTGAGAAACATGTCACTGAATTTTATTTCATATTCAATTTAATATAAACTGTTTTGCATCAGATACCTTTTAAAACATGATGAAACAGTAGAACGAGAATAGCATAAAGAAATCCAATATTCGTTATTTGATTTTTACTTACGTACTACAAAATATTTACTGAATTTAAAGTACTTTCTTTGATGGGATTTGTAACTGCAACATTAGTCAATTTAGATGAGTTTTACATTTCAGATGCCTAGTTACGTTTATTTCAATTTTGTTTTATTTACTGAACTAAATTTTTTTTCTGGTAGAATAGAAGATTTTATTGAACAACATGTAAGCTATTCAGTTTACCCTTAAATGTGTTACTTCAGGGGTAAACATATTTTTGAGAATAGAAAAATTATTGTATTAACATATTTGTTTCGCCATTTGAAGTTGCCATAAGTTAAATGGAAGTCGAATATAGTTAACTGGCAGATTGTTTTTTAATAATAACTGTTTATCACAGTAGTGATGTATACAGACTGGTGTTTCAACTCTCACCATTTGCCTATATAAAAAATTCATCCTCCGAGTTTGTTAATCTCAGGGCTCTTTATAAGATTTGCGCATAAACGGCGCTCTTAAAACTTCAAATTTAAGGTATATTTCAAAATTGGCGTTTTTTGAACATGTGCTGAACACTTATTTATTAAGGTTAGGTTAACTAGAAAATTTCGTTCTTACTTTTATTAATGAAATGTGCAAGGAAGTGAAACGTTTATTCAGCATTTTTACGTAATGTTTATATTGTAGTAATTCTTTGGTGGTTTTTAGTTGGAAAAAAAGCATAATCCACAAAATACCAACAACCAACAATATGGGACAAACAAGTCACCATAATAAGCTTTATTATTCTGAGCAAATGTTTATGTATCAGCCCCGTGGAGCTGCGCGACTCATATAAGGTAGAAAGCAAACAGATATCAGAACGTTTCTTAATAGCGGCCTAATAGTTTGTTTATTTTGGAGGGTGTTAATATTCTGCAGCAAGAGCTAAACTATACACGCTGATAACAATGAATAAAAGGAAATAATTCCTAAGCCTGGAAAATAGCCTGGACATAAATATTCATCGTCTGTCTGACACCTAGACGGCCTTTACAGTACTATTAATTATTACATTAAACAACATTTGTTAACAGTAGTTGTTTTTAGAATTGCTAAATAATCTGCTGCTTGCTGTCAATCCGAAATATATCACCGAGCAGCACGTCCACCGGCGCTCAATGACACTGTTTTAACTACAATACGCTGACCTTATCGCGGACAAGGCCCGTCGTTATTTCATTAGCTTGTGGTGTACATTTGTTTAATATTTTATAATAATCTGAATTGTAGAGATACTGCTCTATACGCATCTACGGCAATTTTGTGTGCAACCAACAATACATGTTCTTCAATTACTGAAAAAGTAATTAAGAAACTTATATACAGTGAGTTTTTCTTTTTTGTATTCATATCAGATGTATGCTTTTATAAAAAACATGTCAATGCATTGTTTTACTGCAATCTATAGGCAACCAACTGTACAGAAAATAATAGAGAGAGAAAGGTTATTCCTCATAGTGTGAGGTTACGTTCAATAAGTATGTTTGTGAATAAAATGTAACATTATTTGAATATCAAAAATTTTTATTAAAACTATTATTTTAAAAACATAAAATACCAACAATACACAAATTTTATGCTAAATTCAAAAAATCAAAACTAATTGCTATTAATTTGACATTTAATTTGACATTAAAGAATTTGATTACTGTTTCCACAGCAGACTATTCTTTTCAAAAATTAAAGCTTTGAAACTTAATGTATAGTTGGTTGCCTACAGATTGCAGTAAAACAATGCATTGACATGTTTTTTTATAAAAGTATACATAGCTGGTATGTATACAAAAAAGAAAAACTCACTGTATAAGTATAGATGCTATTGAATGTGAGCAGTCAGATTGTGAACGTTCCACCACAAATCTTCTAAACAGCTTAACACTTACCGGTATGCCACCCCACCATCTGTAGTTAAAGAGTAATGCTGTTATAGTTTTACTAAGAATTTTCTTAATTAATAAAATAAAAAATAATTGTGTAATGGTGTTAGATTAATCGTAAAAATGACTTTTACAAATTTTATTGCAGCTGAGATTTTAACAGGTCAAGCTGGCTTAGACTGGATTACCATTTCAACATAAAAGAAAGCAATTTCCGATAATATTAGTTTTATCGTATAAAGCTCAAGAGCAGGCATTTAATAAAGTAGTAGTTTATTTACCAGAGCCCGTATTTTCACATTGACAATTATAAAGTAATAGTTTTTAGAGTAAAAAGACTTTCAAATGTGAAAATTAAAATTGAAAATACTAATAAAGAGGGCCAATATGAAGGAAAAGTAAAAAATATTGTATATAATGAAATAATCGAAATATAATTTCAATACATTATTTTATTAAATACTATATTAAGAAGTTATTTGTTATATTTTTGTGCAAAATTATAAAAAAAAAACATATATTGGTATATGAATTGTAGTATTTACATGTAAAACACTGAAATAATTTCAAAACGTTTATGATAGTTATCGTTGTATTTAATATTGTTTAACTACGACTGCTTGGATAAGGACTTATTATGTCATTCATTTGCGTTAGGTAATAAAGTTTATTATCTCACTAGTGAGATAATGGAATCATTACCCAACTCATTTTATTTACATAAACAAAACTGAAGTTTGGTTTATGAGAAAACTGGCTGGTTGCCATAGTATTAAACAATTCAAATCTATTTCCTTCCTTTAATTTTAAAACAAAAGTATTTTACGAGAGACTTGACACTTGCAAAAAAATACTGCAAAATCATTTCAAACAAAAGAATTCGAATTTTAACAAATTTTGAGCAGTCGTAGATAAAATAATTTTATGTCACACGTGAGATGATGCATTATTATGGCACTAGTTTTATTACACGACTCGGTCACGACACACACACATACACAGACATTTTTTAAAACCACTTCTTTGGGTTCCTAGAGGTCCAAAAACTGTATATCCGTAAAATCTCGATTTCGAACATTTCCATGAAATTAATACTGGAAGTATAAGAAAGTAAAAACAGGAGTGAAATAGGCATTAAGAATGATCAAATAAAATCTGGTGCATTTATCCCGGCTTCTGGTTACTGTCAATTGGATTAGTTGTGTTAGGTTTAATTGCGTTAATCAACAATTTGATTAAGAAAGAAGTGATTTGGCTAGAATAGACCACTACATGTTTCGTTTTTATTTGAACTCATCAGGTGGACATAATTCTAACCATAATTGAAACCAAAAGCAAACAAGCAGATATATGCCAGAAAGTATAACATTAAAAGGGAATTACACTAGTAACGCCCTCTATTATGCGCGGCGAGGAAAAGTTGCAAAGCAACAAACCGGCAAAATTGCGATCGGAACCTGCTAAGCAGGTATCTGCGATCGCACCTGCCTCTAAGCACAAAACACAGAAACGCCCGTGTGGCAAGAAATAAGAAAAAAAGATTTGGTTTCTTATTTCTTGCCACACGGGCGTTTCTGTGTTTTGTGCTTAAAGGCCGGTGCGATTGCAGATACCTGCTTAGCAGGTTCCGATGGCAACTTTGCCGGTTTGTTGCTTTGCAACTTTTCCTCACCGCGCATAATAGAGGGCGTTACTAGTGTAATTCCCTTTTAATGTTAACAATTTGATTGTTTTATGGATAGCTTAACTTCTTGTTCAGCTGTAGTATGTTCTAAAGCTGTTACTAAGTTGAAAAATAAAAAGTAAAAAATAAATGAGTTACCCCAAAAATTATAATATGTTAAAGATTGTAAGTTTTTGGAGTAATTAAAAAACAACAAACTTAATTATGTTAAAAACATTTATATTTACTGTATTTTACTGAAGAGTGATAGGGTGCAGTTAAATATGTTTATGAAGTAGCTAACTACTTTCACAAACATTTTTTACGCTAGATGAAAGTAAATTAAGAGCTCATTTTAGCGTAACGTCAAGTGCTTACACGTTTTAGAAAAAAACACACTTGTCCATTTAATACACATTTTACAATTTACAGAAGCAGAGGTTGAAGGTGCAGCTTATGAAATACAAAATAAATATAGTAGTGGGTTTGATGAGATTAATTTTAATTGTGCTATCGAAATTAATAAACAACTTTTTCGTGGGTGGAAATATTCCCAGTATACTGAAAATAGCTCGCGTAGGGCTTCATTTCAAAAGTCTATACCTTGATCAGATATTTCTAATTATCTCGAAGATAATGGAAATATCTAAATAAAAAAAATGTGAAATTTCGGTATAAGAATTGTTTTTGCTTTTGGATACTCAGCATGGATTTTAAAGGAAATTTGACAGAAACAGCATACATTAATTTCATTGGATTTGTAAAAAAAACGTATGTGGATGGAAATAAAATAAGTTAGCAACTGGAATCTTTTTTGGCCTTTGTTGCGCTTTAGATTGGTGATATTGATTTATCTGACAACCTTCATTAATTAAGAATTAGAGGGATAGCAATGATTGGATAATATCTTACCTGACTAATATAATAGAAAAATATTGGTTCTAGTATCCGACTGTGTACTTGGCAGATTTAAAGTGGAATTAGGGGTACCTCAACGGTCTGTGCTGGGACCTCTACTGTACGTGCTTTCGAGATTGATTTGGAATTATACATGAGGGCGGATTGCTTAGTTACTTATGCTGACGTATACAACTGTGGGTGTCTCGGCAGACAGCCCTAAGGCATTGATATAAAAATTAGAAGTGGCAGCTAGATGTTTAAAAAGTGGTACACAAAATAACTCAATGACGAATGGCGATAAAACAGCATTTTTCTATTTTGTAAAAGTAGCTCGATTTCTCCTTACGACGAAAAAAAGAACACAAAGTCTTCTCCACAGAAAAATTGTTTAATCAACAAAACATTATAATTGCGACATGTTTCGGCCAAACACACAAATACAAATTGGCCATCCTCAGGGTAAAGGTTAAAACACCATAAAATACTTGGTTACCAAATTTTTTCAGCAATTTCCGAAAAAAATTTTTCTATATTAACAAAACTCCTGCCATATAGAAAAATTTTTTTCGGCAATTGCTGAAAAAATTTTGTAACCAAGTATTTTATGATGTTTTAACCTTTATTAGCCTGAGGATGGCCAATTTGTATTTGTGTTTTTGGCCGAAACATATCGCAATTATGATGTTTTGTTGATTAAGCAATTTTTCTGTGGAGAAGACTTTGTGTTCTTTCTTTCGGCGTATCATATCCAACTTCACATTAAGATGGATTTCTACTCTAATAACGATTTCTCCTTATTATATTTATATTGACAACTGTAGAATTGCTAATCAAGCAACTATAAAACAAGTTTTAATTATTAATCATAATTTGAGATGGAGAGCGTATGGCAAGCCGTTTTACTTTTTAATAAGTATTGTTAAATCGGCATTACAAAACATTTACAGCATGTGATTTTTATTTCAGATGTCATAAATGTATTTCATTTATCAAGAATGCATTACAGATATCAGAAGTACATTTCAGATATCAGGAATGCATTTTAGATATCAGAAATGCATTTCTAATAGCTGAAATAAATGTAGATCATTAACTTACATTACATTTACACATTTATATTCTAAACGTTCAAAATTTCGCACTAAAATGGTCAGTTATTAATTTTAATTTACGATATATTGCCTAATTTTATAAAACGCTGTGATACTGTATTTCGTTTTAAAAACAAACTTTTCTTAGAAATCTTCTTATTCATTCGAAGAGTTGTTTACTCCGATTGGATCGACGGGTTTAATCTAGGCTACTCTGTTATTTATTTGAAAGTGGCCATTGATCAACTTTTTTTTATTGTAACAGTAAGAGATGTAGTTCCCAAACCAAATTTGTAAATCTCCTCCTAACTACGAATAATACGGAAAAAAAATTTTTGTTTTAAACACGGCTACCACCGAAAAAACTATTTTCTCAAATGGTAACTGACTGGGACTCTTTTAAAGCAAGTGTGGAAGAAAAACTACAGCTGGAAATATCTTTACAAACGGAAAATGATATAAGAAATGCAGTTGAACACTTTAATCGAACTGTACAAGAAGCTGCATGGGAAGCGACTCCGAGAGAACTTAAAACAACAAGAATTGATGACTGTCCAAAACTAGTCAAGAGGAAAATTGCTGAAAAAAGAAGGTTGAGACGACGATGGCAAACTACTAGAGCACCGACTGATAAGCAGAACCTTAATCGCGCTACAACCGAGCTTAAGCAACTTCTAAATAACTTAAAAAACCAATCAATACAGCACGATCTGGAAAAGTTATCGCCCACAGAAGCAACAGATTACTCCCTGTGGAAAGCCACAAAAAAATTAAAACGACCTATACATCATATTCCACCTCTCCGCAAGGAAGATGGAACCTGGGCAAGAAATAATTCCGATAAAGCGCTGGCGTTCGCTAATCATTTAAAAAAGGTTTTCGTGCCTTACCCATGGGAAGCTACACCAGAAGAAGAGAGAGAAATTTATCAGTTCCTTGAGGCACCGTTTCAAATGAGCCTTCCAAGCAAACCCTTCAAAAAAAGAGAAGTAAATGCGATAATCAGAAACTTAAAGTGCAACAAAGCGCCGAGCTATGATTTAGTCACAGGTAAGCTGGACTTTGTTGGTACAGAGAAGCGCAAAACAGGAAAAATGGAAAACTATGGGGGAGGCCTATATCCAAAACCGGATAGAGAACGGCTGATGAAGATGAAGATGAAGCTGTTCAATGCTGTACTTAGACTAGAACAATTCCCTGACCAGTGGAAGGTTGCTAGCATAATTCTTATACAGAAACCTGGCAAACCACCAGAAGAGGTCGCCTCTTACAGGCCAAGAAGCCTCCTCCCACTTCTATCCAAAGTGTTCGAAAATCTTTTCCTGCTGAGAGTTAAACCAGTAATTGAGAACAACAGTTTGCTGTCTCACCACCAATTTGGCTTTCGCGAAAAACACGGTACAATTGAACAAGTTCACAGAATTGTAGAACAAATAAACAAACATGACATCAGCCAGGCCTTTGATAAGGTCTGGCACGTAGGATTACTGTTCAAAATAAAAAGTGCCTTCCCTGCTGATCTGTATCAGGTGATCAAGTCTTATCTTACTAACAGACACTATTTGGTTAAACTTCAAGGCGAGGCCACCACACTGTTTACAATAGATTCTGGCGTACCACAGGGTCTTGGGTCACTTGGTCCACTACTGTATCTATTGTACACGGCAGATCTACCAATAACAAGATCAACAACAATAGCAACATACCCCGATGATACAGCCATATTATCAAGTCATCCAGACCCCATAACGGCATCATGCAAACTACAAATTCATCTAGGAAAGGTACAGAACTGGTTAAAGAAATGGCGTATTAAAGCCAATGAGACAAAATCTACTCACGTCACATTTACATTGAAGCGAGAAACCTGTCCTCCAGTCATGTTAAATGGCCAACAGATTCCACAGCTAGAAACAGTGAAATACCTCGGCATACACCTAGATCGCCGCCTTACATGGAAACAACACGTTTGGGCTAAAGGAAAACAACTAGGCCTAAAATACAGAACCATGTATTGGTTGCTAGGTCGGAAATCAAAAATATCAACAGCCAACAAAATTCTACTCTACAAAGCAATCTTAAGGCCAGTGTGGACATATGGTTTGCAACTATGGGGCTCAGCAGCTAATTCCAACATCGATATAATTAGAAGATTTCAGTCGAAAGTGCTAAGAGCAATTGTGGACGCACTATGGTACGTACCTAATGAAGTGATAAGAAGCGATCTTGAAATAAGTTCGGTCAACGAGTTAATTAAAAAAATGATTGTTACCTATCGTGATAAACTCAGTGCACAACCAAACGAATTAGCTAGTGATCTATTAAATGACAATCGGGAAGTGAGGCGCCTTAAGAGGTTTAAACCCTCGGACTTACCTAATAGATTTAAGTAGATTACTTCTAGTTACAGTAAAGGTTCATGCATAACCATAGGCGCCGAATACGGGGGGCTCCGGGGCTCAAGCCCCCCCAGAAAATTATCAGGGGAGGCTGTGCCCCGCCTGATATATTTTGCGTTTAAAAAATCGGATGGTGCACATGTAATACGCGACCTTTTGCCGGACAGAAGTGAGACGAAATACTTTCTTTGTGGAATAAGTTTTGTTTTCGTGTAGTACTGTTCTTCTTGTTACTTTATGTTTCTAATTAGATTTACTGTTCATGTTTTGTTTTTTTTTATGAAAATATGTACTTAAATAACGCGTATCAAAACCATTGGAGTATAACATAGCTTATTTCTGTTAAATTCCTACAAAATCAGTATGCAACAAGCAATACCGCATTTTTTAACAAATAAAGCAAAAACATCAAAAAATAGAAAACTTGTGCACGAAACCTATTTTTCCAAGGCAATATAATTTAACACAAATTCCTAACTTTTTGTTCAAGACGGTTTGACCTTGAAAAATTCAAAAATTTCGCTTGCGGCGCATTTCTGTTAAGCCCCCCCCTGAGAATTCAAAAACCCGGCGCCTATGTGCATAACAATAACGTAAAGATAGTTTAGGTTACCTTAATCAATAAAGCCTAGTTATTCTAGGACAGGTTATAAAGGGCAATTGCTATATTAGGCAATATCCCACAAGACATGTAAATAGTCATACCAGTTACTGAATGCCTCGATGTACGGCAGATTGTAAATAAACTGTTAATAAAAAAAAATGGCAACATGGCATTTTTCTTATACAATCTGATAGCTTTTTTGATTCTGAATATAGAAGTATAAAGGCAATTTAGCGAAACCACTAACCGTTTTTCGAGTTATTCGCAACTTATTGTGCGATGCTTTGTCGGATAGTTATTTAAAATTATTTTAATTATTGGTTGGTTGTGGAAACAATCAAAAAACAAAAGTAAATTATCTAGTACAGCTAAACAACAATGGTATTGCTAATAACAAGCAACATACAAACAATTCTATTACACAACTTTCCTTGCAGTATTAAAGGTTCAAACTAATGTCCTTTTTAATTTTTGTAACAGCGTGCACGGTTTTATATCCATGTATTTCTAGCAACGGTTTAATATAATTTATCGTGGTCTGCGCTAATCTGTGTAACTGCCACACACAGATCAACGTATAGGACATAATTTATTATCAACAAATAAACAAAACATAATTTTTTTGACACTAGTTACCTACAGCTTGTGCATAAAATATTAATCACAATAAAAACGTTAGTTTATATTTAAATTTTGATACCTATTGACAATTCAAATCTAAAGTGAATGGAGTGTAGTAAGTGTACTTATTGTTACTGGGTGATATTCAACTTGAGACAACTTAAAAAATGAAGAGCAACATGACATTCGCAAATATTTTATATTTCTTATAGAAATACGTTAGTAGCCAGCAAGAGCTATTTGAAATTGTATCCAGGAAAACGACAAAGAAAATATTATTATTAGAGCTGCATAGAAATTTAAGCGAATACGTATCATTTAATAAATTTTGCCAAAGTACTGGAAATTGAATTTTACAATATCACAGTTTGTGTAGTATTTAACTTGTAGTTATAATTACATTGAAAGTTGTTATATTAGGTAAAAAATATTTCTTCCACATCCAAAAATAAAATAATTCCAAACCTAAAATTGCCATTAACAATAGTGTAGAGAGTGTTAAAAAATAACTAATACAAACCATATAAAATACATAAACTCTGTTCATTTAGCTTAAAACAAACTAACTGGAATATTTGAAATTGTATCACAATTATCACATTTGGTTTAATTTTTTAATAATTCAGTATATCAAAAAATACAAACTAGAAAGTACGATTTACAATAAAAAAGTTACTAAACTTACTAGATTGAGTTTGTTTTAAGCTGAATGAACAGACTATATTTGCCAATCTTTACGACGTGGAAATACTGTAATTGCTATTAGGACATCTTATTATAGATCCATTCGTTTATAGGGAAACCTTAAGTATAGAATGGGATCTTACTTCTTTAAGAACGCAGTTTATGGAATATTGGGAAGGCATTATTGTCTTAATCACCACACTTATGGCTGCAGAAAAATAGTGCTTCTTCCATAATGCTATTTCAGTTGGAGAACTCCTTCATCATGGGTTTCTAAATAAATCGATAGTTAATAATGGTGTTGTAGAATGGCCAGCAAGATCTCCCGACATGTAACCTCTAGATTTTTTTAATAGGAACGTTTGAAGAGTAAAATCGATTAATTTGGAAGATCTTCAAGCAAATATCATTAATGGTTTTGTTTCGTTTCAAAGAGAGATTATTCATAGTGCGGTAAACAACATCAAAAAAAGAATTAATGTATGTTTACGTACAAATAGGTCTCATTTTGAGTATCGTGTTTAAGACTTTTGCTGTTTTTGTTTGTTTTTCATAACTTTTCACATACTCAATATTAAAATTTTAAAATACTATAAATTGTTTGACATGATTGAATGCGTTATTAAAATACGTCTTTTTGAATATGCAAACAAAACATAAGGCAAACAAAAGATTCATACATCTGTAATAACCCTCTTGATCATAAAACTGTTTGACGGAAATGACGGAAAGAAATATTTTGTTGGCACAGAAAAGTCGCAATAAGGATATTGAAATTATTAAAACCATTTTTCTGATAATATTAGTGAGTAAAGTAAAAAATTCTACAAAATTTAACATGAACTTATTTAGTTTTAATTTTCTAAAAAATTGTAAATTTGCCGTGAAATCTTCTACAAAATTTAGCACTAACAGTAGAAAAATCTTATTAGTCAGGAATCTAGCGTTTAAAAAGACCTTCTAAAAAGTTGAACCCAGAACTCGAGAATAACGTTTTTAAAAAATACGTACAGTATTCGGAACCAGCTTGCGGATTCGAATCCGGAAACGCGATGCCGTCCAAGAATAGAAAAGGCACAAAAAATTTGGTAGTCCCTGAACATTGATTTTTTTGCTTACATCGTAATACTAAGCTTTATTTCAACATTTATTCATAATTTTTATACAATCAAAAAATTATTCTCTCTAGATTCCTATAGTCCTACAATAAAGTTAAAATTGTTGTTAACAAATGGCACAGAATTCGTTTAAACAATACATGCGCGGAAAATGTAGTGTAAATTTCGGCATGGGGGTCCTTTTAAAACTACTTTAGAGAGCTATATAGTTCTGCTGTACGAAAATTGCATAAAATAAAGAATTTTTGTTTGCTAAAAATTTCTTTATTCTATTCTTCAATTTTCGTACCGCAGAACTGTCAGACTATCCACAATAGTTTCAATAATACCCCGATGCCGAAATTTGTACTGCACTTTCTGCGCATGTTTTGTTTTACAAAATTCTGTGGCATTTGTTGACAACGATTTTACCTTTATTGTAAGACCACAATAATCTAAAGAGAATAAGTTTTCGATTGTATACAGGGTGATTGTAAATCGCTTTACAGCTTGTAACTTTGTTATTAATAAAGATATCGAAATAAACTTTTTTTTTGTTTTAAATGGAAGAATGTATAGCACAAAATGCCAAAATTAAGCAACGCCTACTGTTTGTACACAAAGGCCTATAACTTTTGTTTTTTAAATAGAACACCCGATATATTTTTGGATATTTGGAATCAGTGCTAAAAATACTTTATGGTGTATCGAAATATTAGAGTGCATATTTTTTAAATAAAAAATAATTGAAAAATGTTTTTTTGTGCTTTTCTGCAATCATGGACGGCATCGCGCCCTCCGGATGCGAATCCGCAAAATTATTTCGGATACTGTATGTATTTCTTAAAAATTATATCTTCGAGTTCACCCCTATCATCAAATTTAGGCTTCTAGATTCCAGACTATAGAGAATGTCTGGATATATTGTTTTATCGGCGTCGTTAAAGCAAGGCTAGATACTTGTAGATGTTATACAATAATATTTATCATATGCTCGATGCGCGTCGTGCTTAGTACAAATAATTTTTACCTAAACGGAAGTACAAATATCTTCACTTTAATTTTAATTTTTTCATATTGCTGCTGCTGCAAATTTGCTGCTATAAGTAGCTGATTGTTGTGCTTAATGCCTAACACGGCCCCCGCACAGACAATAGAGTAAACTGAGAATTAATTCACCAAAGCCTCTATTTTCACATGGACAATCACACGTGGCATTTTCTAGAGTTTCAAATCTGAAAATAAAATTGAAAACTGCAATGAACAGGACCAGTTTAAAGGAAAAGTGGGTACATTTACAAAAAATATTGTATATAATGAAATAATGGAATTATAATTTCAGTAAATTTCTTTTAATGATTATTGTAATAAATAATTATTTGGTACGATTATTAAAAAAATACATATTGCTATATTTATTATAGTACTGGCATGTAAAACACTGAAATAATTTCAAAGCGTTTATGGTAGTTATCTATGTATAGGCGGTTTTTATACAGCATCTCTCTACCGTTTCCCGCATCCTATACGCCATTCCTTCTTATTGTGGACGGTCATCATCATCATCATTTCCTATTTCACCTATTTCAGTCCGTTGTTGGACGTAGGCCTCTCCAAGCATCCTCCATTGGTCCTTGTTTTTCGCCTTCTGCATCCAGTTGTAATCTGCTACTCTCTTGATATCGTCAGTCCATCTGAGGGGAGGCCTGCCTCTATGCCTTTTACCTGTTCTTGGTCTCCACTGCAGCATGCTCTTCGTCCATCTCTTATCTGTTAATCTGGCAATATGCCCGGCCCACTGCCATTTCAATTTAAATATCTGTTCTATTACATCTTTTACTTTCGTTTTATTTCAAATCCATTGTGGACGGTATCTTCTATTAAATCCCTCTTCTGCATTGCTGTTTTAATTTGGTCGCCTCATTTTATTCTAGGTCTTTGGTCTCCATTTCCAGCATTTTAGAGGTAATCTATTTTCTTCCATCCTTCGCATGTGTCCATACCTTAGCAATTTCTTCTCGTCTATTGTCTCACATATTGTTGTATTTACGTCCATCTCTTGCCTTATTATTTCATTTCTAATTCGATCAAACAGTGTTTTTTCACAACATCTACGCCAGTATCCCATTTCCATAGCGTTTACTTTTGTTTCAAGCGTCTTCTTTATCGTTCATGTTTCGGATCCGTATAGTGAACAACTTTCTCCCAATGTCCTAAACAGCTGTCTTTTAGTTTTTTTTAATATATCTTTGTTCCAAAGTATTGAGTATAATTGCCGTGTTACAACTTTTCCTTTTCTTACTTTATTTAATATGTCTGTTTCGTCTAATCCAGTATCTGATAATGGTACTGTAGCAACCTGGTTGTATTATTGTATTGTAACTTAGCGACTTGGTTGCTATTTACATTCATCAAAACAAATTCATTCAAATTATTTGTAAAGTGAAAACTTCATTAAAACTTTCTCCTCTAAAATATCGTTTTATTTAATAACAACGAACCCAAACATTACATTATTGGTGACCCCGACGTGATATTATTGGTGACCCCTCCGACAAGATTTGAACACGCAAACCTTCACAAACCGCAACATTCAGCTGCCACATCGTCACAGACCTAGGATCTTCAAAACCCCACTGAATTACAAGATAAGTAACGTTTATTATAATGGCTTTTAATTGTGTTTGTATTGACATTCCCGAATTTAATACTAATGACGTCGATTCAAACTACAGCTTGTTACCAAATGCTTTCTTTCACAACCACACAACATGCATAATTTAATGACAGACTGTGCTGCGAGAAGAGTGTTTGAACGAGTTTATGATAATCGATCTATAATGTTCGACTCAGACATTCGTGAATCATCCATTCTTCCACAAACCATCACACCAACCCACTTCATCACATCACAACCATCACAACCAACCAACCAACCTCTCAATCATCTCTCTCAAACACATCACAACTAATCATACATCCTAATCAACTTTCCAATCTTCTTTCTTCTGAACTTAACAACTCACAACTAATCACACATCCTAATCAACTTTCCAATCTTCTTTCTTCTGAACTTAACGACTACCAATCGCCTTCTACGGTAGAAGTATATGTTAATGCTCAAGGAATTTCTTCTAATTCACTCTCTATCTCTATCACCTGAACACACAGCAACACCCCTATTAAACATAATGTAGTGCATCGAATTAAAAACTAACGGTCCGCCAATTAGTGCGAAGTGTCGAAGACTTAACCCAACACAATTACTGTTTTTAGAAAAGAATCTGCATGAACTGTTACGTGCTGGAATCATCGAGCAGGCAGACAGTCCTTGGGATATAACCTGATGGCAGCTATCGTGTCTGTGGCGATTACAGGCAGCTGAATGCGATAACAGTTCCGGATACCTATCCAATTCCCTTCAGAAAGCATACTTCCAAATTCCTTTGCATCCAGATGATATGGACAAGACCTAATTTTGGCTTAAGAAACGCTCCTTCTTCCTGGTCCAGATTCGTCCAGAAGATTCTTACAGGGATGTATTACATTTATTTTTACCTCGACGATATATTAATTTTTAACAGCGTCATGTAAAAATGGTTTTTGAATAGATACAGACTTTTGTTGAACGTTGATAAATGTTTTTTTTGGGGTTAGTCAATTAGATTATTTGGGGCACAAGGTTTCATCTAAAGGCATTCTGCCACAAGACTCAACTTTTTGTTTATGCACATTTTTTTCCTTTTTTGTTCTGCTTTTTTTTTTAGTGAACTGAACTTTTTCGACTCTGCTCTTAGAACCTCAAGAATTGGAAACGCACCTGAAAAGACTAGAAGCAACTTCAAACTAATTCTATTTTCTATGTTCAATTAGTTAGTTACTTGTATTGTTTTTTGAAAAGATCAGAAGTTTTTGTAGCTAAGATAGCATGCGCATCACGTCTGCTACGTAGTTTTTTTCTTCTGCAAAGGGGGGGGGGGTACTAATGTAGCAACCTGGTTGTATTATTGTATTGTAACTTAGCGACTTGGTTGCTATTTACATTCATCAAAACAAATTCATTCAAATTATTTGTAAAGTGAAAACTTCATTAAAACTTTCTCCTCTAAAATATCGTTTTATTTAATAACAACGAACCCAAACATTACATTATTCCTAAGTATTTGAAATTATGCACTAATTGTATCACGCCTTTTTCTGTTTCGATTTCACTTCCTTCATTTCCAATTACCATGTACTGTGTTTTGCCATATTTATCTCTAAACCTCAACCAACAATTTCTTCAACTTGTTTTCTTGTCATATATTTTATGTCACCTCGATCTTCTGCCAGCAGCACCTGGTCGTCCGCTAATAAAAGGGTATGTATAAAGTCTTGTCCAATTTGAATTCCCATTTTTTTGCATTTTTTATTCTATTTCTTTAGTGCCTGATCTAAATAGATTTTAAACAAAGTGGGCGCAATACAACACCTTTGTCGGAGGCCCTTATTCACTACAAATTCTCTTGAGTAGTTTCGTCCAATTTTGATTTTACTTTTATTATTTTCATAGAGTGCTTTTACAGTGTTTACATATGTTTCACTTATTGATTGGTACGCTATCATATGCTTTTCGGAGGTCGACGAATACAAGATGTAGTTCTTTATTATATAAGATCGTTTTTTTCATTATCTGTTTTGTGCAAAATCTGTTGTACTGGCATGAGCGGCCTGGTCCAAATCCGCTTTGCTCCTCTGACGTAGTGAATTCTTCTTCTATCCGTTCTTTTATTATTCTCCCATACAGTCTACCCACAGAAGATGTCACGCTAATTTGTACACTCCTTTTTATTTCCTTTTTTATGTATCGAACTCACATAGGCCAATTTCCATTCTGCTGGCACCTCTTCTTTTTGCATAGAGTCATTAAATATGATTTTGAGTTTTTCGAGTACTGAAATCGGAGCGTGTTTTAGAAGTTCTGCAGGGCCGGTTGCTTTATTGTTCTTTATTTTCTTAATAGCTTTTCTAATTTCATTCATCTATACTTATTTCTCGTATCTGTGTTTGTGCTTCTTCTCTCGCGTAGCATATAGTCTTGTATTGGATTCTTTTCTCCGATAGTAAGTCTTCATAGTAAACCATCCAGTTGTCCATTCCAATTGGATCAATTGTTATTCTTCCTTGTGTGTTTGATTTCAACCCTTTTATTGCTTTCCATGCTTCTCTAGATTTAGAATTTACTAAAAATGTGTCCATTTCTTCACATTTGCCTTGCCAAGACTGGTTCTTTCTACTCCCGATTACTTTTTTTGTTTCTTAGTTCATTCTCATGTATTCTCTTCGATCTTCCCGGTCTCCGGTGGTATACCACTTCTGATATGCTAATTTCTTCTCTTTCACTATGTTTTCTAATGTTTCTGTCCACCAATAACAACTTTTTCTGTATCTCCTTATTTCTACTAATCCCAGAGCTTCTTTTGCAGACTCGTGAATATTACACTTGAGATTTTCGTATCTTTCATGTACTGTCCATTCCTCTCTTGCTATAAAACGATATCAAAACAATAAATTGCTGCTATACGTAATAGAAAGATGAAGTTGATGATGGTTCCAGGAAAACAAAACGTGGTATATTAAACCATAAAAATATTAATAAACAGGAGAAAAAGTTGCTGTAGAAAAGTGTGCTTAAAAAAAATGCGTAATAAACGAAAAACAATTGTTTTCGTTTTTACCTACGAAACACGAACAACTAATTCCAATTTCTTTTTAGATTGTTAATCAATGTACAATTCCGCAACTTTTTCCACGATTTAAGCAAATCCTTATAATAAGCGAGATTAAAATGGTTAGGGTCGAATTTTGAACAACCCTGTATACAACAGTTACAATATAAAAATATAACTTATAAAGGCTTTTGTTTCAACATTTTTTTTCTACTCTTAAAACAGTACAATAACTGAAACCTTTCCTTGTATTCGCAGAGTTGAATATTGACACTTAACATTCTGATCAGGTTTTACATTAATTTAGGACATTAAAATCAAATTGCTGTAAATTAAGAATGTCATGAATGAATAATAATGTCACGTGGCAATTTATATTGCTACTCTTAATATCGTTTAATAAATTCGTTCCAGTACCTTAGTTATTAATACTGAAAATGAGTTTGATGCAGTTGACGTAAATTGTGCGTGTTTTTCTTTAATTGTTCATTATCACGCACATAATGTTTTTGTTTTTAAATTAAACAGTTAAAACATTAAGATAAAAACGATTTCATTTAGGTAAATATAAGTCTAAGCGAAACTTTTTAGTTCAGTCTAAATTACTATAATATACATTGAAATCGTAGATTAATATTATAATTTCGAAAACGCATAAGAGATTTTGGTGGAAACGTTACAATTTTTATTTTCCCATAATTCTACTGCAGTATGGAAAATTACGATTTCATACAAATTTATGAATTTTAAATTTTAACGGAATTACACGTTTTGAAATACAAGGAACGCAAAAAGTTATGTTTTTTAAAAAATATGTCTGTGAGCGGGTGCGTTCGTTTTCCTGTATCTTCGCAATCCCTTGACTGATTTTGATAAGATGTGTATGTGCAAGTTTTTCAGTTGCAGGTAATTTTTTTCTTTAACCGGAACCGGAACTGGAAACGGAAATAAGATATGCTTTTTGGCATAGATTTTTCTTATCAGTCATTTTATTAAAATTCTTGAAAGCAACCGTGTTGTAGTAAATTTAAAAGCAAATCATGCTTTTCCAGAATGCTGTATCTCTAAAACTAAGACCGCTACGAATTTTTGAAAGGTTGAGCTTTGAAGCCCGAGTACTCAAAAACAAAAGGTCTAATCAATACAAATTCTCATATTATTTAACAAAAAATTGTAAAAATGCTAGCTTCTCACAATTTTAGGCGTTTTCAAAAAATTGTTCCTCACAAACTGCCTACATCAGTTTTTTAAAACTTCGCGAACTGATAAAACTGGCAATGAACTACAAATTGATTTTGACTAATCGCCCAAATTTTACTCCGTCGCCCTCCGTGAATTTTAAAGAAATTGAAATTGATTAATGGTTTATTTAAAAACGCATAAGCTAATCGTTATAAACTTTAAACAATTCAATAGAACGTTTGAAGTTGTTTATTATGATACAAATTTTAAACAATTTTAAAAATTATGGAAAAAACAGTGTTCTAGAAGTTACGTGATTTTAACTACGCTTCAATGAGCTCTAGTAAAAAATATTTTTGATAATACTTCAAATAAAGTTGTTATAACCATTTTTGATCCGAAGTCGTGAGCGCAGTATCTAGCTAGCGTCTTTGCTTAAGTAGCCGTGTCTTGTCAACGCCTTGGGTTTGAAGGGGGGGAGAGAATTTAGAGAATTTTAACTTCTGTATAATCATTTTGTTTCAGCATTTATGTGTAAACGTGTAAATAATCCGTTAGTATAAGTATAAATTTAATCAATTATAAAGTAAAAAAAAATAGTAATGTCGTTATCAAAGAACTTGATTTTACCAGAACACTGTCGGAAGTAAAACAAACTGAAAATTAAAAATTTGATAATAATTAATCGTTTTAAAGCAGATATTTAAATATTAAATTTAAGTTATTGTAAGTAAAGCAATTCTTAACTTTAAAAGGTTTTTTTTAGTCTTATACGTCTTTCTTCCGGTTGACACGTCATTCTCAGAGGCAAAATAAAATTAAACAGTTCGTGTTGCTATAGGAACAATAAATCTTCATAACTTTATCTTGGTTTTTTATATCTGCGCCCTGATGACTTGATTTCTCATTCCAATACTAGAAGCATTTGAGATTCAGAAACATTTAAAATCGATACCTTTAATGAATGAACAAATTGATCTCTTAAATTCACCGTTATTAAACGTTTTGGAATGAGAAATCAAGTCATCTGCACACAGATATAGATAACCAAGATCAAGTTAAGTCAAATTATGACGGTTCTAAATTGCTTAACTAAAAATTGTGCGTAAAATTAATCAAGACGAATTTGTCATTTTAACACATTCCCTTTTTGTTTAATGGTATTATTCTAGTGTTTTTGAAACAATCTCGTATTTAAAAGTAAACTTGGTAGACCGTCTTAAATTTGCAAATATAATTTATTTAAAAAAAACTATAACGAGCACAACCCCTAGGCAACGCCTTACGCTTTATTTTTCATATTAAATAAGATAATGAAGTAGGTATTGTAGCGGATCGCGCATCGAAGTCCTAGTTTTATGAATTGTATAGCGATTGCTGTAAGGTACTGTCTCGAGAGAAATGCGGCTGCAGCTGATTACACAACCCAAGTGACGCTGGACGGGTCTTACTCTTCGCTAAGTTACCAAAACACACCGCAGAGCGTAGCACAACGGTACAATTAGTTCTTCTAAAATGCTACCTGTCTTACCAGTGCGTCTGTTATTGTCACTCTTGTCCCCATAATTTGGGTCAAGTTTTGTTTATGTTTATTAATTGTTAGCCTAAACAAAATCCAATCGGTTCATTCCATGTCATAGTTATAGTTAAACCTGACTTAACCGTATTTATTTTATAAATTCATGAACCCGCATCGCTTATAATGTAATTGTTTAATATCTATTTGTCCATTTTATATTTTGACTTGTACATATTTCCAGATATATGTTAGGAATGAATTAGTGCTCAGTATTTACAACTACACCAAACGCTCTATGTCACGCTAAATTGCTGAGTTAACAATCTGCAGCTTATCACTATGGTTTCTTAAATATGAATGAATAATCGTTTTAAAACATAGCTCCGCGGCCTCATATCAGACTGTAAGGACGTCTTGTCTCTAATAACAATTTTAATAATAATATTTCCTAAAATTTCCAGCCCTTGTCATAAATACTGTTTCTAATGAAATAGTACTGCTGTGCTGGGTGCAATGTTTTTATTATATTAATTGTCTGTTATTGAAAGAAATGATATACAATGCACTGTGCGAAACTCTCATTTCAGCGCGATAAATGTACTGCAGTATAAACATTTGCTGCAAACAGTCAATTAAATGAGTGGGCAGTTAAGGGCCCGTCGTCGTGTTATGGTGAGACAGTCAGGGATTTAATATACAGGTCTGTTGTCATGTAATGGTGAGACAGTCAGGGATTTAATTTATAGGCCGTAGTCGTAGTATGGTGATAAATTTTGTCAAAATGCAAAAACTTGTCGTCGTGTTATGGCAAGACAGTTCAAGATTTAATATAAGTAGTATAACTGGGCGGTTACTGGGACACTTCGATGGCATGTCCATCCGAAGCACTACGTAATCGTCCTCTTAGGGGTCGTTCAAGGTTACCAAAGAGTTTCTTGTAGCAGAAGAAGTAATTTTTTTTGTCAACAATAACCAAAAGGTCTTAATGTGTTCAATGACCAGAAGGTCTTTGTATGTATTATTGGTTGCCTAAGAGTTTCTTGTAGCAGAAGAAGTAATTTTTTTTGTCAACAATAACCAAAAGGTTTTAATGTGTTCAATGACCAGAAGGTCTTTGTATGTATTATTGGTTGCCTAAGAGTTTCTTGTATGAGAAGAAGTAATTTTTTTTTGTTTACAATGACCAGTAGATGTTGAAGAGAGAGAGTGTAGTGTTGGTTGCCTAACTTAAGTGTTTTTAGACAAGACTGAATAAAGTAGATAAGGTAAGCGTGAAGGTAGTAGGTAAGCTTATTTCACCTGAAGAATTAGGTTAGCTGAGTATCTATTAATTTTACCTGCAGTTTTTTTAATTTAGTTATTATTTTTTTTTTTGCTATTACAATCTATTAGGTGTATTTTCAAATAGGTACTTTTTTTTGTTATAAAGAAATAAAAACACAATATTATGTATACATATTAAATATTTATTTTGAAAATGTTAAATGTACAGTAATGAGAATTAACACACGTCGTTCAACATGTCAAATTTTTTTCAAAAGTTTCAACACGATGTGATAAGTCGTGTAGCGCAGGAAAGCTGTTCAAGCAGATCCGAAGGTGTGGATTTTTGGTATATAGATGTAATCCATCGTAGTGAAAGAATCCATATTTTTGTTGAAAAAATTTGTTTAATGTAGTATTTAGCGGATGTGAAACGTTAGGGAATGTGAAGCAGAGTTCTGGATTGACAGCAGGCACTTCGTCGAAATTATGAAAACGGCTTTCGGCATCTTTAAAAACATGATAAACGGCATCGTCTGCAACGTATAGGAATAACATGTTGATAGCTCGAGTACGTTTATAAAACTAATGCTCATGAGCTGCATTCGGGTAGTACAGGAGGTAGAGGTGACGTTGAAGTGAATTTATAAAAAGACAGTTGTAATTTATCACTATAATCATTATTTAGACTATCTTTATCATGTAAAATATACAAGTCTGTAATATGTTTACAGTCTAATAAATCGTATCCGGTATCCCAATTCTTGAAAAATATATTCAAATCACACAGGAATAACCTGAAATTTAATGTTGATGATAGATCAAGGTGCACTGTTATTTTATTATTGTTGTTCCTCCTGTCGCTCTTAATAACACTAAATGTTAGACTGTGTAAATGTAAAAGGTCTATTATTAACCTGTTATTGCTTACACCACTTTTCAGAGCTGCGGATCTTGTAAAATACACCATGTTCGACTATCTTAAGTTAAATAAGAATAAATACCAATAGACGCTTATTTATAGCTTATTCGAGAGTTAATAAAACGATATTTATAATTTTTTATTATAATAGCTTTTTTAATGTATTTAAGGGTTACATTCATATATTAAATAATTTTTACTGTATTTGTCAGAGGACTGTATCTAACTAAACGATCATGTAAAATGAGACAATATGCAGACGTGTTTGCTGGTACATTTTGATTGGTTTCAAAATCTAATATTATATCAACAGGACCATTTACAAGTGTTTCGTTTTGTCTACTACAATCTATTACAATTAGAGGGGCTTTACTAATAAACTCTGTAGGTGTAAGACATGGTTCGCTGTGATATTTATAATAATACGATTGTTGAAATTGTGTAAACATTTCATATAATATAGCCCATTGTTTGTTATTAAAGTTTACGTTTAGATTGTCATATGGATACATTTCAGAATTTAAATGTAATTTAATGTTTGTTAAATTACAATGATCAAATTGACTTGAATTTTTTGTTGGTTCATTTTTTCTGCCGGTCTGAAAGCCTATGATAACAAATCGTGGTTTTTCAAGTTGGTTAGCTGTTTTAACAGACCAAGTATGTCTCGTTGTTTCTTGCAGCAATGGGTACTCATGAATTTCCCAACTTCGGAATGCCATATCCAGGTCTACATCTTGTTCCATATATTTTAAAAGTCGTAATTTTTCAACATCGGCTACTACTATATGAGGTACTTTCCAGAAGATTTTATTTATAGTAATTTTCGCTTGTTTTTCTCCAGAATTTTGAATTGCATTTGAATCAGAATTACTGCGTATCAGCACAAGTTCCTGACGTACATTTATTACAATTTTTTTAAAATCCTCAGCGAATCCAAGAAGCATTTTAAGTGGTATACACACATTAAAATTTCCCTTATCATCAACTAATGATGGATTTGATACAGGAGACCATCCAGAATTTAGTAATCGCTTACTTTCATTATCTGTGAATGAAACGTAACTTTTCATTGTAGAAGTTATACCTGGATTTTTTACACGATCGATAACACTTCCTCCAATTTCATAACGAATTTCATCAAACAAAAATGCAATACCATTATTAGTGAAACTCAATGTTTGGTTAGCTTTATTTTCTTCGTCTAGTAATTTACCTTCAATATAAAGAAAACTTTGGGAAGGTAAAGTCAATAGATTTTGGGTTTGTATTGGTATTCGTATTTCATCATTGTTATTGAAGGTCGTAGCTGCATATGGTTGATGTGTATGATATTCTGAATTAATAATGGAATTGTCAACGAAAACACGTTCTCCAACATTTAAAATGTTAAAATTCATTTTTCTTCTTTTTTTCTGTATTTACAAGAACACCTTAATAAAACTAAGATTCTTCTGGCACTTAAAGTTATTCGTAATTTTAGGTTAAACCAAAAATCCTTTAGCTTCGCACCAATTTTTGTTTCTTTAGTATAGTACCTTAAACCCTAACGAGTTTAAGAACAATTTGTTTCTAGACGTTAACTCTTTCAATTGTCTAGGCGGACTGGATTGTTCTTTCATATTTGTTGATTTTATATCATTCACAATTGGAGGCTGCTGCTGCTGCTGCTTTGAGGTGCAAGAATTGATATTGTACACAAATACCATAATGTACTCTGCTCATAACCAACTCTCTCTTGAAATTAACTACATTTCTCTGCTGATCACTAATTTAAATTCTTATTTCGTTGATATAATAACAAGTTTTGATTGGTAGATAATACAAAAAAAAAAAAAAAAAAAAATTCAATGCTCTTATCTTTTTAGAGTTTTTTCAAATGTACTCTAATCGTAACCAATTCATTCTTGAAATCTACTAAATTTCCATGTTGATCAATAATTTTAATAATTATTTCATCAATATATCGTGTGTTGATTGGCAGATAAATAACGTTTATGGGAACTTCAACAATTTTATAACCTGGTGGTACAGTTGGGTAAAACATGTGTAAAATATGTGCACGTTTATCATTGTTATAAGAATTTGTAACAAGATTGCATTCTAAACATATAGCGTTAACTTTCTGAATATTTATAGGAAAATCTGATGAGTGCTTTTTATTTTCTTGAAGCCTCTTTTCGTTAAATCCTAGTAAGCTGCCTATGTTATTCGGTTCAGTAAAATCGACAATTTTGTTACATTTTATTTCACACTTCAAAGTATTTAGGTTAGCTGATATAGACAAATGAGTTCTAATCTCTTCTTCTTTTTCATGGTCATTTATATGATTTTTTAAAAAATTTTCAATGTCTGTGATCTCATAGGTGCCTTCAGGAATTTCAATCACGTGCGTTCCATAGTAGAATTTGTTATTTGTTTTATCAATGTTTGATATTGCATTTGAACTTACAAAATCAATCAACCCCAGAGCATATTCTTCATTATAATTTAATAGAATAGGTGGATAAATTCTTGTTGAGAGAATAGATTTACGATCAGAAACAGTAAATGTATAAGACATGTTTACTTAATGAACACTACAGCGTAAATAAAAGATTGAAATATAAGGTAATCTATTTATTATACAAAAATAGTAAGCACAAATGGCCACAATTATAACTATTATAATTTTGATATATATTATGATTATATTTAATATTACACGAACCATTTGAATTAAAATATTTGTTTGCTTCCAATGGAGGTCTAAGATTACCATAGCTGTCAAAGAAAATAACAGAATTTCCAATTTTTTTATAAGCAGTCCAGTGTGTGCCAGCTCCATTTTTGTTATCCAGGTTGATTATTCCAGTTTCATTTTTTTTGTTAATTTTCAGTGGTAAATTATTTCTCATAAACACACCTCTAAAGTGAGGAATTTTTAATTTTTTTACAAATGTTTTTATGTCAATGTTGGTTAATGCACGTTTAGGTAATGTTATCGGTAGTTCTTTGTTCTGTGGCCTGGACTTAAAAAAAGACCCAAACCACTTTTGTAAGGTTTCAGATATAAACCTTTACCCATTGCTATGCTTTCCATTGTTGAATTGTGACGTTTCGTTTCTTGCAATTCTTGTTTCGCATTTTTTGCATCATTTACAGCTTTCGCGATACCTGCGGCACCTCCACCTAAAGCCCCCAAAGCGCTTAATCCGGCAAATAATGGTATTAGAGGAAGAAAACCTCCAACTTTTGGAATCGGTACAACACGAGCAGGTCTTATTTTCTTTTTTATCTGTGCAGCTTTTTTTACTGCCAACGAAAGTGCATCAGACATAGTTTGAGGTTGTTTTGCAATAATGTATTTTTTTATTTGCTTGATAACTTCTTTTAGAGAGATTGAACTCTTTTTGGAACCTTTTACATTTTTTTTTAATTTCTTAACGTTTTTCTTAGATTTCTTTGATTTAGTAGTTTTGTTTGAAGTATGAGGTGCCATTTTTCGTTTTTTCTTTTTTTATCGCACAGAGCGTGATTCTCACTTAACTTATGTTTGAATACTAACTTTAAGTGTTAATGGTATGTAATATTTAAGATGTCCTTTGATGTTTACTACTACTATAATCGTTATCAGAACCATCTTCATAAACATCATGTATTTTACGTTTTTTTTTATTATAATTAAACTGATCGAAAGCAATGTCATCAAGTTTTATCTTTTTTGCATTTGTATTAGATAAAATCGAATCATTTTTTTTTCTTTTTATAGGAGTAAGTTTTGGTCTTGCAGTTTCACTAACTATTATTGACTGTTTTAAAAAATTTGGTTTTAGACGTTTTGAAGAAGTGGTTTTGTAATTGTCACCACTATCGTCAGCATCAAAGCTGGCTTTTCTTTTAAGTAACAAAGAAGCATTATCGCTAACAATATCCATTGGTGATTCCTTTGATGTAGTATCATTTTTATTTTTTATTCTATTCATACGTTCTTTTTTTGATTTTTTTTTAATTTCTACATTGTTTATCTTTTTATTGTTTGTACTCTGTTTCATATTTGTCAAAGAATCTTCCATTGTTTTTAAACAATTTTCAGTTTCTTTCTTAACCTTTTCTACCGATTTCAAACATTTATTCACTATTTTTATACAATTATGATTCTTTCGTTTTAAGTTATTATTCCTGTATGCCATACCAAGTTTCACTTTAGCTTTCATTGCGCCGACTATACCTAATGCAGCCATTTTTTCAACAACTTTGGCACTAGGTGATTTAAATCGTTCTAGAGCTTTAGCAGCCAACACTTTATCTGCTGCATGTCTATTAATTAAATTCTTTTCCTTTGAATATGCGATATCATGTTCTTTACAAGCTTCATCAAGTTCGTTAATGCCTCTATCACCCCTAGCCAACCTTTTTGCAAGCTTTGTACCTGGACCACAATAATTGTAAGTTGGTATGTGAAGTTCAAAGGGCAGCTTATTTATAGCTGTGTTTAACAAACCCTTACCGTTGTAATATTTCATATTGTTTTTGTTTTGTTTGGGTGTGTGTCTGTTATGATATCTACAACTCAACTAAGTATAAATATTGTTTTACATGCTATTATAGTTATTCTAGTGTGAACCACGAAACAATGAAAATAGTAAAACAAAAGATAACTTTAAATGTACAAAATCATGATTTTGAAAAGGAAAAAATATCGAAACATGGCTTCCTTCTACCATCAACTATACGATGTATAATTGTTGGGCCCTCAAATTGTGGTAAAACTAATGTGATTGTTACTTTAATAGAACACGAGAATGGATTGAAATTTGAAAACATTTATATCTATGCTAAGTCTCTGAATCAGCCTAAATATTTATATTTAGAAAAACTGTTAAAGCCCATAAAAGGAATGGGATTTTATACGTTCAATAGTTGTGAGGATATTTTTGAACCTTCAAAAGCTAAACAAAATTCGATATTTATCTTTGACGATGTTGCGTGTCATAATCAAGCAAAAATTCGAGAATATTTTAGCATGGGGAGACACAATCACATAGATTGCTTTTATCTTTGCCAAACATATGCAAAGATTCCCAAGCACTTGATAAGAGATAACGCTAACGCTCTCATTCTCTTTAAACAAGATGAGCAAAATTTACGGCACGTATTTAACGACCATGTTGGTACTGATATGAATTATGAAAATTTTAAAAAGTTATGCTTAATATGTTGGGAACAACCGTATGGATTTTTAAGTATTTTTAAAGACAACAAAACCAATGAAGGTAGATATAGAAAGGGATTTGATTACTATATATACCTTGATTAACATGAAAAGAAAATAGACAGAAACGGATCTTCAAGCTGATTATACCTGTTCAAACCTGTTCAAACCTGTTCAAAACCTGTTCAAAACCTGTTCAAACCTGTTCAAAACCTGTTCAAACCTGTTCTTTATGCTGATTCAAAACCTGATCGGTATAAAATGAATACTAGTGATAAAAAAATAAAACAACAGTTAATAGCTAAACGTAAAACCATTAAAAACAAATTCGACTTAATTAAACATGGTATGATTGTTCAAGAGAGAATATTTTCGCCTATTACAAAACATTTAAAAAATATTGAGAGCAAGTTAGAAGATTCAAGAAAAAAACCAATAGATAAATTTGACTTGAAAAGTGATGCAGATTATAATGATAGTAATCATAGTTTGTACGATATTAAAACAGAAGAGTTACCAATATCAGGAAGGGATCAAAGTAATATGTTATATACGGAAACACCACAACTGAAACGTTTTAAGAAATTAAAAAAAATTCATACTTCGTCACCGCTAACATCCGAATTCGGTTCTAAACAATCTATTATAAACGAAACTTTGACTGGAGAGAATGAATCGGAAGATGAATATGAAAAGACTCAAGCCGCAGCAGCATCTAAACTCTCTGAAACATCATTAATAGATTATTTAGATCAATATGAGCCTTTACCTAGAAGGTACATATATGATATGATGACAGATGAAAATAACGAATTTGATCACAAGTATGGAATCAGACACGATGAAGTGGTAGAAAAGTTTTATATAGGAGATTCAATATTACATATAGATGGCTCTGACATAGTTGTAAAAGGTAAAAAGTATAAAGGAACACCAGGATTGTATGAATTATTATTTAAAAAGCGTCCCGACAACTATACACTTAACGATGAAAAAGCATACAAAAAAATTGTTGTAAAAACAAACGCAAACAGGCGATATTACAAAAGTACAAATCAAATTGATGGTAGTAAACTAGCAAAGTATAAAGAAATTATTGCACCTATAAGTGGAAAAGGGTTGTTTATGGAAGTAACAGATAATCCAATTGAATATATTCATTGGGACGATCCAAATGAACTTGTTGAAAGATTACGTTTACTAACTGCATCCAAAGAAGCCGGTCATACAGGACACCAAAACGAAATAAATTCAATCATCGAGGAACTGCGTGAAGCTGGAATCATTAATTAATTAATTAATTAATTGTTCAAAGATGACCTCAAAAAACGTAAAAATAAATAAACCCAAAAATTTTGTAACCGATGCGAAAAGACAAGTTGTTGAAGAATTACACAAAAATGCGCGAATTAATTTTAAACGACGTAGGGTCATTATAAAATCGTTAAACGATTTATTTCAAGCTGATCTTGTAGAAATGATACCATATTCAAAGGAAAACGAAGGCTATAAATATATATTGGTTGTAATTAATTGTTTTTCAAAATTTGTATGGACATTTCCGTTGAAAACCAAAACAGGTTCAGAAGTTGCAAAAGCACTTGAAAATGTTTTTAAAGTACAAAAACCAAATCATTTACAGACTGACTTAGGCGGCGAATTTTTTAATAAAGATGTTAAAAATATTTTAAAAAAATATAATGTTAATCATTACAATGTGTATAGTGAAAAAAAAGCTTGTATTGTTGAAAGAGTCAACCGAACACTTAAAAATCTAATGTGGAAAGAATTTAGCTTACAAGGAAGTTATAATTGGTTAAATTTGTTACCAAAAATAGTGAAAACATATAATAATACAAAACATAGGACAATAGGATTAAAACCTGTAGATGTTAATAAAAGAAATGAAAAACACTTATTACAAACAGTTTACAGTCATATAAAAATGGCTGATAAACATTCAAAGTTTAAAGTAGGAGACTATGTTCGTATATCAAAAACACGAGGAGTTTTTGATAAAAAATACATGCCCAACTGGTCCACTGAAATATTTATAATTAAAAAAATAACACTATCAAACCCCACAACATATTTATTACAAGATGTGCATAATGTTGATATTCTAGGTGGGTTTTATGAACAACAATTACAAAAGGTAAAATATAACGATGTTTATTTGGTGGAAAAAATTTTAAAACGTAATAAAAATAAAGTTTTTGTTAAATGGTTAGGATTTAGTGATAAGCATAATAGTTGGATTGATTCTAAGAATATAGCGTAACTCTAATAATAATTATTTTTAAAAATTGCTGACTGGTAAAAATCAGCGACTATATAAGTAGAAATCTCATTCATACAGAATTAGTCTGTCTAAGATAGTTTTTTATAATCAACATGCATCTCGCAACTATTGTTGTTGTTGTTGTTGTTGCATTAGTGTTTGCAATATGCAACGTTAACGCCACACAAATTTGGGTTAACGAAAAAAATTATACTATTGAAGTTGGAGGTTCTTTTTTCCTATATGAAAAGCATCGAAACTCAGTCATTTTAAACGAATATGCTGCATTTTATACCAAGGATCGTATACCTTTATGTAAGTATAAAAAAATTTAACAAACTGTTTGCTTTATTTTAAAATATTGCTGCACGTATTTACAGCTACACCAATTATTGAAACAATTGAGGGGAAAAACCTTACCATTGGATATGTTATTGGTTCATATAAAAACTACTATCCAATCACTCCTTTTGAAGCTACCAAAATGTGGTGTGGAAAGTTTAACTTTAGAACGCTTATAGACACACATCCTGTTTATTACCGAGACCATTGGTGGAAAAATGCTAAGGAATTTTACAAGGCTATGAGGCACAATACTTTTAAATTTTTGAAAAAAGTTAGATGTTTTGTATATGTAAATGACTATTAATAAATTTTTAAAAAACAACAACTTATAAGTATGATGTATAATTTATGAATAAAAAAGCATTCAATATTAATCATTTTTTCTTTATTTAATCTTTATCTTACATTTCTAAAATAAAGGTTGTGTTAATATACCATCATTTAACAAAGCTTCTTCTTTCGCTTCCCTTTTTGTTTTTTTGACAGGTGGTGGTATATTTTCCTTTTCTGAGTCCTCGTCTTCGTCACTGGATGATATTATAACGGACGGTGACTTAGGTGCCTCAATGCTTAATTTTGGTTTTGTCGTCTTACTTGTCGTACCACTAGAGCCTTCTATTGCTTCAACGTCGTCTTCGTGCAAATTAAAACGATACCTTTTTAAAGCTTTTTCCAAAATTTGTATTTCTTCTTCCGATTCAATTCTGGTTCGAATATATTTTACAGGTAAATTCCCAAATTTCTTCTTTAAAGTTTCCGCTTTAGGCGAATAACTTAACGACACGAAAACTTTATCCCCCTTAAGAGAGATATCTTTCACACCATACCTAATAGAAAAGAAAAAGTAATAATAGTAAAAAGGGAAAGCATAAAAAACAAAAAACAAAAATAATAATAATAATAATAATAACTTACTGAAAAACTTGTTTCATTATCACCAAAACAGCTCTCAAAGGCAAAGCCGTTTTGTTTTCCGTGCAAACGACAATAGTTGATGGGGTAGTAGCCATTTTCTTCTTCTACTTCTTACTGCACTGTTTGATATAACTGTGTGTGCTCGGAATAAACCTTTTATAGGGAATTTTAGTAAAAAACCGATTGAAATTTAAAATAATAATCTGTTATTTATTGTTATTTATCATGAACTAGAGAGACTTTTAATAAAACATAAAGATATAAATTTAAGTAATACAATTGCATAGGTCAAGGAATAGGTCAAGCATGAGGAAAGATAGTGAACGTTATATTTTCCATTTGCGTCATTCGATCACGAGTTTTGTATACAATGTTGCTAACTGAATATTAATATCATAAAGTTTGTTCAAAACATGCAACAAAGTTGCTAATTTTATAAAAATACAATAATTATCTACTGCATAGGTCAAAGAATGCACGAGGACGTTATCTTTTTCATTTGCGTCATTCAGTCACAAGTTTTCTAAGAATATACATAGGTCAAGAGAACAGGTCAGGGCATGCATTTTTTTTTTGATAAGACATAATATGAACGTTATATTTTCCATTTGCGTCATTCAGTCACAAGTTTTCTAAGAATATGCATAGGTCAAGAAAACAGATCAGCGCATGCATATTTTTTTTTGATAAGACATATAAGCGAGATTTATTAAACGAATACGTTAACTTTCTAGAAAACATTCAAACAAATTGTACAGTTGCTTTGCATTATGAGTTCCCAAAAAGTGATTGATTGTGTTGTTGGAGAAGTGGTTAAGAAAATGGAAAAGGTGAGTAGATTAATTAAAACAAGAGATGAATTTAAAAATTACATTAATTATTTGCGAAAAACAATTACTTTAGTTAGAAAATGTTTAAAAAATAAGGATGCCTGTATTAAAAATTTTTCTAAGGTTGAATCTTATTTAACTTTTTTAGAACACTACCGACAAAATTTCAAAGTTAAGGAGCAGAAAACAAAAACTGCAAGAAAGAGATTGGTTTGGAGGGACATCGATTCCTGTTTTAAAGGTAGATTGAGAACTGGTGTAATAACAAATTTTAAAATTAAAGAGCCTATGGAGTTTTTTAATAAGGCATTTAGAAGTTTTTCGATTAAAATAAAAAATGAACTAAAGAAATCGTTGTTAAAAGTAAATACCATTTTTACTGGCAATTTTGTGAAACCCCAAACCGGCGAAACAGATTTTAAACATTTTTCGACTAAAAATCATGTTATTGATAATACTACAAATTTAAAAAAATGGTATCAAGAGCATGTAAAGGACAAAATTTTAGCAAAATTAGAAGAATTTCAAGAACGCGAAAGTGGTTGGGCTCTTTTTGAAATTCTTCATTTAAAAATTAATATTAACAACTATACACCAATAAATTGTGGTTTATCAACATATGTTAATTTACCTCAATTTGTAAAGAAAACGAAAAGTGTTATAAATATTAAAAATAATGATGAGTATTGCTTTTTATGGTCTGTTGTATGTGCTTTATACCCAGCTGATAAAAATAAAAATTCTCATAGAGTTTCTTCATATCCACATTTTAGACAAGTTTTAAAGTATGACAATATCAGTTTTCCCATTACATTGAAAAGTATTCCAAAATTTGAAAATTTAAACGAATTGGCAATCAATGTTTTTACAATTGACAAAACAGAAGTATTACCGTTGTGTCTGAGTAAAACTAATTTTTCAACTCGTATAAATTTACTTATAATGGAGTGTGGCCAAAATTTACAATTTTCTAATAATGCAAGTAATTTTAAAAACCAATTATTTCATTTTGCATATATTAAAAATTTACCACGATTATTAAACAAACAGATAGGACATGTGAAAAATAAAAAATGGATTTGTGAACGATGTTTAAATCATTTTAAGACAAACTTTACATTACAGAAACATTTAATAGATTGTAAAAATTTAAATAAATCAAAAATTACTTTACCTGAAGAAAACGCGAAAATTGTTTCATTCAAAAATTTTAAAAATAAAATACCTGTACCCTTTGTTATTTATGCTGACCTAGAGAGCCTTTTAATAAAACATAAAGATGTAAATTTAAGTAATACAAAGAAATACCAAAAACATGAGCCATTTAGTATTGCTTATTATGTTAAATGTTCGTATGATGATACACTTTCGAAATTCAATTTGTTTACAGGAAACAATTGTGAGGTATGGTTTGTCAAAGAGCTTGAAAAAATAGCACATCAATTAAAATCAATTTTAAATAATAAAATTCAAATGCATTCATTAACTAGTGATGAATTATCAAGTTTTCATTCATCAACACATTGTCACATATGCTTAAAGCCATTTCAACAAAGTGATAAAAAAATAAAAGAACATTGTCACCTGACAGGTAAATACAGGGGTGCAGCACATAATAATTGTAATCTCTGTTATACAGATACACATGTAATACCTGTAATTTTTCACAACTTATCAGGATACGACAGTCATTTTTTTATAAAAGCTCTAAGTACTCAAGTAAAGGGAAAAATTAGTTTACTTCCTGTTAATAAAGAAAAATATATCTCATTTACAAAATTCATTGAAAATACTAATATCAGTTTTAGATTTTTAGACTCCTATAGGTTTATGGCTAGTAGTCTTGATAAATTATCTTCATACTTAACTGATGATCAAAAAATTATTACGAAAACGTATTACAACAATAATGAAAAATTTCAATTAGTCACACGTAAAGGTGTTTTTCCTTACGAGTATCTTGATTGTTGGGAAAAATTACAGGATACTATGTTACCAACACAGGAATCATTTTATAGTAGCATAAACAAAGAAAATATTTCAAAAAAAAATTATGAACATGCATGTACTGTTTGGAATACATTTAACATTAAAAACTTAAAAGAATATGCAGAATTATATTTAACAACAGATGTGCTACTCCTCACTGATATTTTTGAAAATTTTAGAACAACATGCATGAACACCTATAAATTGGATAGTCTTCATTACTTTACAGCACCTGGATTAGCTTTTGATAGCATGTTGAAAATAACAGGTGTAGAACTAGAATTATTAACCGACATTGACATGATTATGTTTATAGAGAGGGGTATAAGGGGAGGTATTTCACAATGTAGTAATCGTTACGGTAAGGCTAACAATAAATTTATGGAAGATGAGTATAACCCTAGCGAACCAACATCATACCTTATGTACTATGATGTAAATAATCTTTATGGGGCTGCAATGAGTTGCTCCTTACCTACTGGTGGGTTTGAGTGGGTTGAAAGCGAACAAATTTATTTTGAAAATTTTTTAAATACTACAGATAATAGTGAAGTAGGATACATTTTGGAAGTAGATATTGAATATCCCAAAGAACTCTTTGATACCCATAAAGATTTGCCTCTTTGCCCTGAGCATTTAGTTCCACCATGTTCACAGTCAAAGGTTCGAAAATTATTAACAACACTATACGATAAAGAAAGGTACATTATTCATTACAAAAATTTACAACAAGCTGTTAAATTAGGTTTAAAAATTAAGAAGGTACACCGGTGTCTTAAATTTGAGCAGTCATGTTGGTTGAAAAAATATATTGACCTTAATACAGAATTAAGAAAACTAAGCAAAAATGAATTTGAAAAGAATTTTTATAAATTAATGAATAATGCTGTATTCGGTAAAACAATTGAAAACGTAAAAAAATATAAAGATATAAAATTGGTAACTAAATGGTCAGGTCGATATGGCGCAAATTACTATATATCTCAACCAAATTTTCATAGTTGTACAATTTTTAGTGAGAATATGGTAATTATTGAAATGAGTAGGTTAAATATAAAATTCAATAAACCCATATTTGTAGGTTTATCCGTATTAGATATTTCCAAAACATTTTTATATAATTTCCATTACGAATATATTTTGAAAAAATTTGGAAATACAGCTAAATTATTATATACTGATACTGATAGTTTAATTTACCAATTTTCTGTTGACAACATTTATGAACACATAAAAGAGGACATATCGAAATTTGACACAGCCGAATATTCACCTAATAATGTTTTTGGAATACCATTAAAAAATAAAAAGGTTTTAGGACTAATGAAAGACGAAAATAAAGGAAACATTATGACAGAATTTATTGGACTACGATCAAAAATGTATACATTAAGAGTAAAACAAACTATTTCGGATATTGAAAAATTTAAAAAAGAACTAATTGATGAGGGATTAAACGATGATCAAATAGAAAATGCTATTTCAAATTTTGGGACTTTAAAAAAAGCAAAAGGTATTACAAAAGCCTCGTTAAAGACGATAACATTTGAAGACTACTATCAATGTTTGTTTAATAATTCGGTAAAAGAAACATATCAAAATTTAATTAGATCTGAAAAACATAAAGTGTATACAATTGAACAGAAAAAAATAGCACTGAGTCCGAATGATGATAAAAGAATTATTAACTTTATAACACCTGTTACATTACCTTGGGGATTTCATAGCAAAATTATTTAAAAAAAAATCATCTCTTGTTTTTTAATTAAATCTATTAGCCTCTTTTCTTACCATTAGAAGCATGTTCATGTTGCTTATGAAAACAGTGTAAGTACAGAATTATTATTATAATTAGAGAAAAAAAAATGTAATAAATTTAATATTGTCTTTATAGAAAGTAAGCAGTCATGATTCAATATGGGATAACGTCAAAGACCAAAATAGATTTATAAAGATCTCAGGCTTGTTGCCGGGGACAACAAAAAGAATACATCCCACCACACCAACCACCACCACTACAACTTCAGAATGTTTTAAGAGAAATAGATTGGAGATACTTGACACCATTTACTGTCAAGACTGTCAGCAGTACTATTGCTTCTGTGACCAATCTATTAAGGTGCATACAACAGGTTACATAAACCTGCTCTGCAACGAAGAATTGTCAAATAACAGTCCAGTAAGTGTTTTTTTTTTAATTAAATAAAAGATATGCCTGTGCCAATTCAGTATAAGTGTTCAAAGTGTAAAGGGGAAGCCGATCTTCAAGGACTAAAATGTCTTGCTTGTGAATTTCAAGAGATTGCAAAAAAATTGGATGGGTCGAAACATGTACCTCAAAAATATTTCAAGAAAAAATCCAATTAACTAACAATCATCAACTTTTCTATTTACAGTAAAAAATGTTCATTGTGGACATTCAAGGCTTCCAATTTCAAAACAGTGAACTGTTTATAAAAGAAATTGCAATTCTAAACATCAACTCTGGAACAACTTATCACGCATTTATCAATCTACCTACAATCTACAATTGGTTTTCACCTCAAGTGAAATGGCACCTCGAATGGACAAAGAAAAATATACATGGATTGGATTGGACAACTACAAGCCTTATGCCGTTCTTATCTTATGAAGATTTAGTGTTATACTTGAAAAATATTATTGAAAATGAAAGGGTATTAGTTAAGGGTGAAAATAAAAAGCAAGCACTTGATAAATTGTTACAAAACAAAAATATTATAATAAATGTAGAAACTTTAGGATGTCCTAATATTAATAGTTTGTTAACGAGTAACACTATAAACAATTACCATTGTAATAATCACATTTATGATAACTTAAGCTGTGCATTTCAAACTGTTAAACTTTTACACAAGTGGTATATAACAACTTATAAAATAAACATTTAACGTACACTTATGTTGTTTTTTTTCTTCTCTTAGACCATTTGATCAATATCTTACTACAGGTAATAGGGTTACAGGTAAAGTAATGCAGGTGAAACAAGCTTATTTTTCATCTTACCTTAACCAAGACATTTTCAAAATATAATAACTAAATTTAAAAAACTGCAGGTAAAATTAATAGATACTCAGCTAACCTAATTCTTCAGGTGAAATAAGCTTACCTACTACCTTCACGCTTACCTTATCTACTTTATTCAGTCTTGTCTAAAAACACTTAAGTTAGGCAACCAACACTACACTCTCTCTCTTCAACATCTACTGGTCATTGTAAACAAAAAAAAATTACTTCTTCTCATACAAGAAACTCTTAGGCAACCAATAATACATACAAAGACCTTCTGGTCATTGAACACATTAAAACCTTTTGGTTATTGTTGACAAAAAAAATTACTTCTTCTGCTACAAGAAACTCTTAGGCAACCAATAATACATACAAAGACCTTCTGGTCATTGAACACATTAAGACCTTTTGGTTATTGTTGACAAAAAAAATTACTTCTTCTGCTACAAGAAACTCTTTGGTAACCTTGAACGACCCCTAAGAGGACGATTACGTAGTGCTTCGGATGGACATGCCATCGAAGTGTCCCAGTAACCGCCCAGTTATACTACTAATATATAGGTTTAATATATAGATGAAATAGTTATTGAATACGTGCAATAAAGAAAAGAAGAACTACAATATTTAGGGACATCTCACAAATTGAAAATCTTATGCAGTATCTCTGTTATTTGAATAGATATTAAAGAAGTTAATTGGAAGACGAAAATACGTGTTTCATGGAGGTCTACACATTTGCTAATAGGAACAATGTTTACAATAATTCACATGCAACAATATAGTATAGAGGTTTTTTGGATTGAACGTAGGTTTCCCTTTTTTGACCGGTCCCAACGTCCAATCATCATTCATCACAATCTCAAAAATGCATTTTTTGTCTTTTTGGGTCTGGCTTTCTTCCCTTTCCTATCAGTTCACTGCAATGTTGCACGATATATACAGTATGTCCCTAAAGTTTGGAATAAAGTTCTTTAAATATTTACTACCTACTTTTTTAGGAAAATCTTGGAGAGGTCACATTTTATTTACACATAAACATCTGTGGGAGTTATTTTCAACCCCCTACCTTTAACCTTTTAAGCCCTAACAACCCCAACTTTAAAATTTCAAATAGGAAGCAACCCCTTGTGATACCTTGTTTTAACGCATTTTTATGCTAAATGCAACAAAATAATTCTAAATTTGAGATACGGAAACAGTTAAATTAGATGGATGTTGTATAATAACGGTAGCAATGTAATGGTGACTTTGTTTTTCCTAAAATATCCATGGCTTACTAGATACGAGCGAAAAACTGAAAAAGCGGAATTTCATTAAGGTAAAATATCTCTGTTTCTAGTGAAAATAGAAAGAAACATTAACTATATTTGATAACAATGCGTAATTTATTTAATATATTTTAATTAAAAAAATTATTTGATAATACTGAAAATTTTTGCCAATAAATGATTTTAAAGAAATAAAATATTAAAAACAATGTTTCAAAGCTGATATGCTTTCACGAATTATTAATTACGCTTAGTGCGTACATTGTTGTCTCTTATCTAACTGCTAGAGGTATATGTATATGACGTCAACCGTTACAGATAGTGTCACTAAGTTAGCAAGCATAACGGATACTACCTACCAGAAAGGTAGGTACATTAGACACTGCTAGCTTTGAGTTCTTATCTTCATCAAATACGCCAATCGTTTTAGCAGTTTGTTTGTGGTAATTAATTTATTACATCAAACAATCACCACTATGACTTTCTTATCCTAAAGTTTAACTCGCTGAAATAGGGCGCCTGCTAATGCTAATCCAAGAACTTCTAACTTTTGCCTTTGACCACAAAGCTGCATAATGACACCGCTACAACTGCAAAGCCCCTTATTATTTTGCTCACGCTCATCATTATTTGAACTCTGTAAGGAAATGCATGTGTGTATTACTTACAGCTTTTAGTTGAGTTCCTTTGTTATCTCACAAAGCGACTAGGTTGCTTGTTAAATTCTCTGGATTCTAAATCCAGTCACTATAGCAGACTCAAAGCTGTAATGTTGGTGGCAGTTGCCTTTGATCATGGCTAAGAAAATTTGAAATTTTGACGTCACACATGGAGAATAGTAAACATAAAACTGAAATTTGTAAGTAATAAAATTACAAACGGTTTTAAAATTGATAAAATTATGAATACATAGGTCTATTAAAAAATACAATTGTGATGCTTAGCAAAGAAATAAAAGTTTTTGAAATCACGGTTTTTACCGATTATAAGTACTCTGAAAGTATTAGTTTTTGAAGTGAAACTTCTTTGCCCGCAAGAGTAACCAAGCGAATGCGATACGGCAGTAATAAGGCGGAAGTAAAGTCACCGAGATACAAACTGAAGCGATCAATGTTCAGTTGTGCCATCCCAACCAAACAACTCTGAATGGGTGTATTGTGTTGGTTTACCATTTTTCACTGCGAGCGTTTCTTAACTCATACCTATAATGTCATATCTCGAGAAGTACTTTTCATATCGACTTTATTTTTTTTAAGCAAATCTTATTTTAATATCCGAAAAGAAATTATTTCTTTTCCCAAAGAAATTACGAATATGACTTTTTGTTTGCGGTGTAATGTACTTTTTAAGGCCGCATTTCATTGAGGCTGGTCTAGCTGAGCTAGACCCAACCGGGCTGGTGGCTGGTACCAGCTCGCCATACACACACTAAGCTGGCTAATTAAATATTTTATAAATTAAGTACAGTCTTCGACGCGATTTTGCTGTGTCAACTTCTGTGCAACGATAGATTGCAGTAGTATCAGTAGGTATTGTTGCTTATTTTAATACCTGCTTTGAAAAAAAGGAAACAGCGAAAGAGAAAAAGATACTGGGTACACGATATATTTTAAAAAAAGGCCAGAACATGGAGATTTTTGTGATTTGGCGAAGGAACTAGAAAATGACACAGAAAGTTACTGGCATTAACTAATCTATGAACGTGTTGTCCTCTGCGGCTGCCATCATAGTACTAACGTGAACTTATTAAAGGAAAGACATGCATAAAAATGCAGCAGACTATACCGTCCACGTAGACCGAACAATATAGTGCTTGGAAAAGACGCAAATCTATAGGCTGTTACAATTTCCCGCTCGGCTGGTACCGCCCAAAATTGTAACAAAATATAACACGAGCTTGTTCCAGCCCAGCTACTAGCGGTTACCAGCTTCAATGAGTGTTTGCACATAAATATATCAGTACATTTGAACGTCAGCTAAACCAGCCCGGCTGGACCAGCCTCAGTGCAATGCGGTCTTTACTAAGCGACGAACTTGTTTGTTTGTAGATTTTAAGATAAACATGCAGCGTACAAAATTAAAAATAGTGCATGAGAAATATTTTAAACAAAAAACTAAGGTATGAATTTTAAAAGTAAAACTACATTTTCGGACAGAGCTAACATTAGTTCGGGGAGGCAGATATGCGGTCAGACCATCGGCTTGGCATTTCTTAGCTCTTAGTTTGATGGCTGCTTATCTAATCTATCTATCTATCTATTATAAAACAATAGTTACCTGATATAAAGCAAATTTTACTTGAAAAAATCATAAGCTTTGGAATTAAATTTGGTATGAGTATAGAATGTTTGTGTTCTATAGTTTAGAAATTCGAAACAATCTCATCTCAAACAATGCGAAACAATTGACTGTATCTTAAAAATATAAAACAACAATTTATCTGATATAAATTTAACATTAATTTTATTTAGAAATAATAAGTTTTTATAGATTTGGAAATTAGTTCTATACTAGCGATTTGTGCGTACTGCCGCCTTTAATTTTTTAAGAGCCATTTAAAAATTTGGAACAAATACGCATCTTACAACTTGTTTTGTATAAGCTAAAGTTGTTGTTAGACAAAATTGTGTTTTTAGCGCACACGATTATCAATAACGAAAATATAGCAAACTTGCTTACCTGCTAGAGTGTTAAAGTCTTTTAAAATTTAATTTTTTTCTGATAATGTTATCCGATTTTCATACACATCAATTTTCTTCGGATTTAAAATCCATTCCTTGGGGCCACATATATGATCAGGCTGATGCAGATTCAAAAGCACAGTTGCTTACTTCTAATATTCTAAAACTTTTTGAAATTCACGAGCCGTTAATTACCAAACGAACATCAAAACCGCCGGCACCATGGCTTACGCTTTTGATGCAACAGCGAGATGACGCTTTATCGCGAATTAGAATTTCTAGAAAAGAAGAAGCCTGGAATTGCTACAAAAACCTGCGAAATCAAACAACGCATGTATGTCGACAAGAAAAGAAGAATTATTTTAAAACGCAATTTAATAATAAAAACATGAACGGCATCTGAAAACACATTCAGCGTTTAAATCTTAGTAAAACCCTTAATCCTACGGAACTTCCGCATCATTTATCAAATTGCACCCAAATAAATAACTATCTCATTAACTCAGTGCCGAAGGTCGTAGCCAACCTTGACATTTTTCTTTTCTTTCTCCCTACAATAAATTCAGTTTTGTATCGGTTGATAAAATTGCATTGCTAAAGATAATCAGATTTATTAAAACTAAAGTTGGGTGTTACGGTGTTAGTAACGGCATAATCAAACTCTGTTTCCCATTCATATTCCCCCTTTTAACACATCTGATGAATTTTTTATAGCCAATGCCGTTTTTCCCAAAATCTGGAAAAAAAGCTCACGTCATATCGATTTCCAAAGTTAAATCCCCAAATGAATTTAAGGATCTACGCCCCCCCCCCATTAGTATACTACCAATATTTTCAAAAATTATTGAAAAAGTATTGAACTCAAAAATAAGATCTTATATTGAGTCTAACAACTTACTTCCAGAAGTTCAATCCAGATTCCGGCCTAGTTACAGCTGTAACACCGCGTTACTTACTATAACGGATGATATTTTTCGAGCGCTGGATCGTGGAATGGCAACTGTTCTAGTTTTATTAAACTTCTTAAAAGCCTTCGATACAATTATTCATGCTATACTACTGTGCATTCTTTCCTATCTTGGTTTGGGACCCAACGCAATTGCTCTTATCTCTAGCTATCTAACCAGCAGACAACAGGCAGTTTTTTATAATAATGATGTGTCTCAGTTTGTAGAAGTTGACATAGGCGTTCCTCAAGGATGAATCCTAGGCCCTCTAATTTTTTCTCTATATACAACAAAATTTGAATCCGTTATTAAATGTAGTGAAGCTCATTTCTACGCTGATGATACACAGTTATATATGCTCTTTAGTGCTAATGAGGTGATTAGTAACTGTGATAAAATTAACAAAGACCTACAATCCCTTCTAAATACTGCCAAACTACATTCCTTAATATTAAATCCAAATAAATCAAATTTGATGTCATTCTCTAAAAAGAAACGACAGAAATATTTTAGAACCCCAAATTGAAATGAATATTGATGGCTCTGAGCTAAAGTTAGTTAATGTAACAAAAACTTTAGGTCTAATTATTGATGAGGATTTAAGATTTACATCGGGCATCAATAAATGTATAAGTAGAGGTTATAACACTTTAAGATTGCTCTACCAAAATCGTCATTTTTAAGACGTGGAAAAAATTTGTGTGAATTATTATTTCTGTCTAAACTTAACTACTGTGACTGTATATGGTCGCTGTTTGACTTCTACATTCGCTCACCAAACTCCGAAGCACCCGCAGGTGTTACCAGTGCACCGCAGCCCCAGCCAAATGCTAAAGGACCTCCTCTTTTGCTGCCTGAAGAACCTTAGACATACGACCTGCAAAGCCACCACGCAGTGAACGAGCATTAAACCTTTACAGAACGTGTGTTACATTTTTATAAATTACTTTGTGATTTATTAACTGCTATTTTGTATGTTGTGCCATAAAACTTAAACTGTTTAATAAATATTACCTCCATTATCCTAAAAGTCTTAATTAAAATGTGTTAAAATTTAAAAGCAGGAGGAAACATTTTATCAACAATTTAATCAAAGTCAACTTTTACAAAAGATACCCCATTACACTACAAACTATTTTATAAAAGATCTTTAATCAAAGATTTTTGTCAATGATCTCTTATAGTGTAATACGGGTTAGACGATACGAACGAAGCAGCACGCAAATATAAATTGATTTATTTCAAATGAGCTGTACAAATGGCATTGCAGCTCACCTACCTTAAGTGAAGTCGATTTTGGTTATCTGAAGCATTTCGCCTGAATTTGTCATCCTCTGGTACTACATTACCATATACAATTGAAAACAAGTATTTCAGGCAAGACTAGCCTTACCTAAACAGATCTACCATACACAATCATCATTAATAAGGATCAAGGACCGACATTCATTGCTATAGGTAGAAAAGTTTCAAATGTGAAAATTACAATTACATTAAAACACACGAACGGAGACAATTTAAAAGACTACTGAGTACATTTACTTTCAAGATTATTTGTTACTCCAAAATGTGGCTGAGAACTTTAAAGGCAGATATATAGAAAGTTTGTTCATTTATCTACAACAATTTTATCACCTTCGGGTACTGGATTACTATCTACAAAAAAACTTATTAAATAAGACTAAACTAACCTGACCGAACCACCATACATAATCACCATTAATAGGAATTAAAGACAACAATTATTTCTACAGTTACAAGAGTTTCAAATATGAAAATTAATATTAAAAACGAGGGGTCGGCCGGTTTGAAAGAAAAGTGGGTACACTTATATTAAAGATTATTTGTTGCTACGCTGGGTCGGGATGTTGCTCCAAAGGAATAAACATTCGCTTGATTACATAGCAGTTACCCATGTTCAGTGCAGTTGCTGACTGCGTATTTCAAAATATACAATACGTCAGGCTGCATTTGGTACATGTATTGCATTCCAAAACAACTTATTTAGTACTTTTTGTAAAGAAGTAGCCAAACAAACGTAGAGCGTAGACCACGGGTGCTGCTAGTTGTTATTATTCAATGCTCTAAATGCATTTACATGATGTGAAACCACCATTGCTGATAACTTAGTAAATTAGTTTTAATTACTGGTTTTGTATAACATCAAGTAGCGTGCATGTTAACCGGATACTCATGTGTTTTGTTTTTGCTCGCATGTTGGAAATATTAATTAATGTTTTTATTCATGTTATGTAATTACAACTTCTAAATGTTCTAGTGTAACTGTATTATATGTTCATATATGTATTTAATACATAAATAAAAGTGTTCGGTTAACACATTTATTATTTTTAGAAATAAGTAAATTTCCCTCGTTGCGTTGTTTGAATAACGTATTTTGTTATCAATGTCTCTTCACAGTAAAACTGCTTGTTACATAATGGTATGGAAAATTTAAGGTTGGGTAATTATTTATTATTACTTTGTTACGCATCGAAAAAAAATGTGCATGCGTTTCTGTTGTTACGCCCCTATATGTAACTATAAAATGGGCCACGATAGAGAAAATAAACTATTGATAAAATATGATTAGTGCAGTTTTACCAACATTGCCGTCAACTTCAAAAAAGTTTATGATTAAGCGCCGAGATATTCGTTTCCTTTCAAATAGCACTATAGCCATTTTTGTGCTCATTCTCCAATAGATAATTTTTTTCTTCATTCAACGATGTAAAATTTGTATACCCTTTAATAGCACAATTTTCGATAAAAAATGTGAAAAACTTCATATTAGTAGGCTCAGAACTCAAACAACCTATACCCTAACTACATTAGTGTACTTCATGCGATCTTTTCACAGAAAAACTTTAAAATCAACATATTAGTGCTGTCAACAAAATATGAATATTTATTAGCGGGACCACCTGAGTTAATATCGACTGACGTCGCAACGAATTTTGCAAGGATTTCCGCGCTACTAACTGAGTGAATTTAAAATGTCATGTCTGCGGTTAAGTAATTGGCGCAATTTAGTTACAAAAACACGTATTTATAGAGAAGTAATTAGACTGATAAGGACTTATTCGGCCGAAACAAGAAGCAATACAGCAAGAACAAAACGAGGTGTAGAAACAACTGAAATGAAGATCTTAAGAGCACGCCGCCGTGGCACCTTTTTGTTTTTGACGCTAGAGGCGCTAGTCATTCTAAATTTGAATTTAATTACTGATGGTTCTATTAAACATAAACAGGTAGCGTCACATGCGTTCTGTTGACGTGCATATATTTTTCTTTATAGGACTGTCGTAGCAGAATTATTGATTTCTCGCATAAAATCAATTCTCAGCATTACTTGCTCGTGGGTTTGTGTGCAACTAATCGCTTATTTATGTGCAAAATTTGTTAAAAGTTTTAAATTAACGCTCCAAATGCCTACGCCGTAGCGCCATCCGTGCTGATTCCTATGAACTTTTGTTCAAAAACATGGCTGACGTTACTCGCATCGAATTTTTAAATTTACTCAGCTGGGACATAGTTTAAATAATGGATAAAAATTTTAAATTGGTGTACCTATTATAACAGTATCTAGATGATCAGCATAAATACAAATGAAGAATAGTGTTAAATTTATAGTTTTATGTTTGCTACGAAAAGTCTGTTTTTTACCTTATTGGCATGTTTCACAAGAAAATAATTATCTGAGCATCTAAGTTACTTTATTAAGTAACGTCTATTAACTTGTTTCATTTCGTTTTCTTTTTAATTAAGTCGCTGAGTACACATAAAAATGCATATATGATGTCTATACTAGCGCCATCTGTGTCGTGTGCCTCGGCGCGGCGCGGTCTTAAGACGTATAGCTAACAAAAGATTAAGAGATCAAGTCCGAAACACTGATATAAGACAAACATGTCAAGTAACAGCAGCAGAAAATTGGATTGAAGGAAAAGGAATAACCACATTAATAGAATGGAACAGCATCGCCTAGTCAAAGTTACAAGAGACAAACTTCCAGTAGGCAGAAGAAGTGTAAGAAGGCCAACAAAAAGATGGCGGGTCAGTCTCTAAAAGAAACTAGTTTATAAATATTTAACTATTAAAAATTAATAGTATAATGAATATTAAAAACTGAAACACTTAGTATTTGTTTCACAATCTGTGAAACAAATCCCAGGAGTTTTATTTTTTATTGTTATATTAGAAATTATTAATCGGAAAATATGTATTAATAATGTTTTACCACGTGCCTACCACACAATCAATTCAAAATAAAAACTGGTTTAGAACAGAATTATAGCCCTTCAAGAAGAATGAAGAAGAAGAAGAAGACGAAGAAGAAGCAGGAAAACTTAGTTACAACAAAACAATAAAAAAAATGCGATAAACTTTTAAAGTTACGTAGTCAGCAGTCTGACACAATGACAGCAGTGCATGATGCATTGCATTTGGTTCTTTTTACAATTAAGTACACGTAAAATCCATCCTTTTAGAGATCGCATCGTTTCTAAAAACATTTCGTTACACGACAGGCCGTACAGCGACGTCAGTAATAAACTTACAAGTAAGCAAATAGCTCTTGTTGTTTTATTTTCTTTAAATTAAATTCATTGAATAGTAAAAAATTGTTAGTTTTAACAACAACAGCGTTAGGTTTTTCTGAAGTTTAAACGTATTGAAAACTGGAATCGATTAATAAATAACATTGTTGTTTCTAAGTAATAATATAACAATAATAATTGTCTTTTTTTTAAGAAAGTCTGATTACAAATTATATATTAAAATAATACTATGGGGACGAAGTTCAGCTTTGAGCGCTGTAAGAACCGCCCGCTGCTCTTCCACTTAACCCCTACTTCGCGGAATGTTCATTATAATATTAAATAATATTGAAAAATAAGTAACAGTGAAATAAATTAAATTAATACGGGGAAAAACGAAGCAGAATGGAAAGGGGCAACGAGGAATAAAGGGAAGGAAATGTAGGAGGGATATAAAATCCGATGAGAGACAATCGAAGTTCTAGAGTGGCCTTACCTTACTGTAATATTGTCATATTGTCAGACAGGGTTGACTTTGCTAGAGTAGAGTTTCTGTTTTTACAATTTTTTTTTTAAATTTTTATATTTGATAGTTTGAGATTTTAGGGTAGTGCGGAGGGTAACTATTTGAAATAAATAATTAGGTTTACCCATTAAGTATGATTTTGTGATACAAACAAATTGCATGTAGATGCCTGCGTTTTGACAAATTTAACCAGCGGGCAACAAACGGTTTGTGAGAGATGTGATCGAAAAAACCCACTAATTCTAATAGATACATCAATTATTTATCCCACCATCGTATGAAACTTAAAATTAATTTTATCCTTGGTTTACAAAATGGAATTTGTAAACTTTCACACCTTTCTTTACGTCAAAAACATTTAGACAAGCTTTTTGTTATTTTAAGAGAAAATTTATATCCCTCTTACCTTCTTAAAAAATTAATTTATAGTCATAATAATCCCATAGATATGTATGACCTCCTCCGTGCTGTGGGAAGAGTGGTTGAGCGAGTTTCTGTTAATCGATCTATAATGTTCGACCCAGAGATTCGTAAGTCATCCATTCTTCCACAGGCTGGTGGTAATTCACCTGTTCAACAAACAAATCACAACCATCACTCCAACCCACTTCATCACATCACAACCATCACTCCAACCCACTTCATCACAATCAAAGATCCAACCGATCTCTCAATCATCTCTCTCAAACAAATCACAACTAATCACACATCCTAATCAACTTTCCAATCTTCTTTCTTCTGAACTTAACGACTACCAATCGCCTTCTACGGTAGAAGCAGATGTTAATGCTCAAGAAATTTCTTCTAACTCACTCTCTTTACAATCTTTATCACCTGAACGCACTCTTTACTCTAATCTTCTTCAACAATTTCCGACTTTAACAGCTGAATTCGACATTAACAACCCTATTAAACATAATGTAATGTTTGGTTTGGGAGTTGTAAATAAAATACTAATTTGCTTTTAATGTGTGTTACTTTTACAAGATAATTTTGATGAATGTTTATAGCAACGTCAATAGCAACGCAAGTCGCCAAGTTACAAAATACAATTGAATCCAAGGGCTGCTACAGTACAACTTAATCCGAATGAACCTAAAGTTTATAAATCATTACCTTACATAGATCAACTTACCCCAAATTAGTCAATGTAATCCACAACGAGAATGTCATTGTTGCCAAAAGTAATCTGATTACTATTAATAGCTTATTTTCTCCCTTAAAGATAAAATTCTTTTATTACATAAATCTGATGTATCTTATAAATTAAATTGTTCTGAATGTGCAGAATGCTACATAGGTCAAACCACCCAACAATTAAAACAAAAAATCACGCAACATGAAAGCGATTCCAGATTACAATCTAAAGACAATTCTAGTGCCCTGGCTATTCATGTCAACAACACGAAACATACGATTGTTTATAGTAACCCTGGCATAGGGCGCCATTTAAAATTTTTTTTAAATAGAGAGGGGGGTCGACTGACACCTCATTTGAAAGGTCTTTCAATTCTGCGTCTTATCCTAGAATTTAAAAGAAAAATATTGAATCATAACAAAATGGCGGATATTAAACAAATGGACTAACTCAATTCAAAATTGTTTTGATTTTCTTATCCAGGGTCGAGTGACACCTCGTTTGAAAGGTCTTTTAGTTCTGCGTTTGATCCTAGAATTTCAAAGAAAAATATTGAATCATAACAAAATGGCGGATTGTAAACCAATGGACTCACTCAGTTCAAAATTGTTTTGATTTTCTTATTTAGTAGTCCACTTTTTCATTTGCAGCACTAAATTTTCCCAGAAATATCTCAGGTGGCTTGAAATAATATTGAAAACGTTATGTTCCAACAAGACGGTGCGCCGCCTCATTATTATAGGCCTGTTTCTGACTTTCTCAACAGACATTTATTTGGCAGGTCGATTGTTAGGCGGGGGCCTGTAGAATAGCCGGCTCACTCCCCAGATTTAACTTTCTTAGATTTTTTGTATGGGAATATCTGAAATCGAACGTGTACAGAACCCGTCCAGAAACTGGAGCAACGCATTACAGAAGTTTGCAGAAATATCACTCCAGAAACTTATAAAAATGTAAGGCAGGAATTTCATAACCGACTTTTTATGTGCCAAAAAGTGAATGGTAAACATTTCGAACACTTAATTTAATTAATTTAAGCTTTAATTCTTAGTTTTTTTAAATAGACTTCTTTATCTTCAAACATTGTCATTTTGTTATGGCTGAGTATTTTTCTTTGAAACTTTAGGATCAGACGTAGAATTAAAAGACCTTTCCAATGAGGTGTCACTCGACCCCCCTTTCTATTTAAAAAAAAATTCAAAGCGGCGCCCAATCGCCACTTTGGATGATACAAAATTTTAATATGGTCTGAAAAATAGTATTTAATTTCCCATTACAACACACCAAATTATGTAGAAAAATATCAAGTCGTTCAAAAGTTAGTTTGGGGGGGAGTGTTACTTTATAGACACAGTGTATACAAATTTACGTGGGTTTATTTTAAAATATTTTAGGTTTAAACTGAAAAAACTTGGAGATGTATATTGCATTAATTTTTCAGTTTCAATAAATTTCATTTTCATTTCATCAAAATGACCAATCAACTTCGGAAATTACATAAAGTTGTAAAGAACACCTTTTCTTTTAAAAAATTCTGTTAAACTGTAAACTCATAAAGAACGAAAAGCTGCCTTTTAAATACTGATTAAATTTATTTTCTATTAAAACTCATGAAAATGTTTATTGAGTTGTCTTACAATTAAAAATAGTATATTTTGCAACAAGAGATGAAAATACCGTTATATTCGTGAGCGGACAGTTATTCACGAGCCGAGCTAGCGGCGAGTGGGGCAAGTCCACGAACGAAAGGAACGTATTTTATCTCGAGTAGGAAATGCTATTTTTTCTACGATATTGCATTTTATAAAATATTAGATTAGAAAGTACAAAAAAAAGAACTGTCACAATGCAAATTACTGAAATTACTGTTTGTAAAGTTGTTTCCGTAGCAATAAATGCATTATTTCCATTAAATTTGTCATTCTTATTTTCATCTCTAGATGTGAAAATATTTTCATGTCTAGAGTAAAAAAATATCACTTTCATGTAGTGTAAGCCGTGGAAAAATTGCTATTTTCACATATATGAGTAGAAAAATTATTATTTACTTTCCTATACTTTCAGTATAGGGAAGTATTGATTTCATCCAAAATTTCAAAGTTGAGATTTTAACGGAAATAGTCGGGGGGGGGGGGTCCATGGACCCCAAAAAAGTAATTTAAAAAAAATGTCGGTTACGGTCCATATCTCCGGAACGGCTGGACCGATTTTGATGTGCTTTGGAATGAGGGGGTATATCAAAAATTCACCGACAAAATAAGCTTTTAAAAAAAAACCGAAACCGGAAGCGGAAGTTAGACATGTTTTTTTGCAGCATTTTTTTCAGAAACTGAATTTTGGAAATTTTAATAGTGGAGATTAAAGAAGGCCTTAGGATAAATCAAACGATTTTTTACCGAACTCTCTAGCTTTAAAATGGCGGCCGCTACGAATTTTTGAACATTTCGACTTTAACGCCCATTTACTCAAAAACCAGTTATCTGATTGGAATCAACTACATCTTGTTTGGTAGCCCTTCAAGGGTACTATACCATCAAATATAATTAATTTTGAAAATTTAAAACGATCGCAATGACATCACTCCAAAATTTTGGAATTTTTCAAAAAAATATTTCTCAAAAACTGCCCACACGTTTTTGTTTAAACTTTTTAAGCTGATAGAGCTGGGAATCTTCTACAATTTGTTTTTTTGCGCATTGCTATAATTTCATTGTGACGCCCTTTATGAATTTTTGAAAATTGAAAATTGGTACCTTTTTATTTATTTAACGGGGGCAATAAAATATTTCTGTTAAAGCAATATAGCTCATCATTGATAGCAAAATCCGAATATCATAATATTTTTTTGATACTTTAATATTTAGGGGGGCTACTATTCCCCCTCCCCCCAAATTGTTTCGATAAAAAATTAAAAATTTAGTTTTTTGTTTGGTTTGCTCTAGGAGAATCTTTTTACAAAAAATCAAAAAATCGAATTTTTTGCCCCTTAATAATCTTTTTGTCAGAAGAATTTCACATACTTTCTACAGCAGTTGTATTCTTGTACTAGTCGTTTAATGTTCAGTGTAGGCTAACTTTTTTATTTTAATAGATAGACTCGCAAACCCAAAAGTAAAGTTGTAGGGCAAATTCTTCTCGATTGTATTTAAGAAAAAAACTTGAGTTTCCAATTTTAATATGGCGGCCACGTTAAAAAATACCTTTTTTTTTAATGGAAACGTGGCATTTTGGCTCTAAAATCAGAAAGGTTTTGGAATTCTAAATACAAATTAATAAGAGTAATTTCTTGCTAAAAATAATACTTCTCGAGTTATTAATATATTTTCAAATATCAATTTCCGCGCTTCCGTTGATTCAGTCCGAATATTTTACCCAACCTTATGCTGGCAGCGCAGCGGTCGGTCTTTCTTCAACCGCTTCAAGATGTTACAACTTATAAGAACTATTTACTTTAACTAGTCGTGTCTAGAGACAGGTGTATATTGAAAGTGTTGGAAAATATAAAACAATGTATTTAAATGTATAGGAAAGTCCAGGCGAAGTGTTTCGCTCTTTTTTTGTATTCGAGATTCAAAGGCAGCTATTAAGAGGTATAACCTAAACAGTTTTTACACCTATTTTCTAAATAATTACTTATTGGTTTCTAGATCATACCTTGTACTATCGAGAACAATTGAAAGTTTACGCTTTAATTGTGGTTTTGTAAACGCGACGTTTGTTCCTACGGAATCAAAAATTATGATCAAAATTTTGACCGGATTAAGATCTATTATTGTCAACATGCCACAACTGTTAGAATTATACATATATATCACAACATAAACAAATTTTGTTCCAAATTTCGTTTCGCAGCACTGAAATATAGTCAAAATCGGCCAGAAGAGTTGTAATATTTCAATTGCTCCCGATTACATTATTAATGGCTCAGATTGAATAACAAGACTAGAAAGATCAATCAATAATCTTCAAGTTTTACAAAAAGGAAAATGGCCTACAAGAGCTAAACGTAAAAATATTAATCTATATTTAACAACGTACGCCAGTCGGGTGTAGATTGGGAGCGGACTTGGTGAATATGATTTACCTAATGCTTTAATTTAATAACATTAAAACGTGGAAAATATTATTTACTTAACTCAATAAACGATTTTTTTAAACTGAAAGCGTAAACTTTTTGTTTGCTCCTTTAAAGCGAATACTCTATTTTGTGGTTGTAGATTTAAACTATTCAGGCCGACATTTAACAAAAAACGTTTTTATGTGGATTTCTATACAAGGTTTAAATTCCTAATCAAACTTTTCCGGTTGTCCTATTTTCAATGGTTTCACAACTTGGTATTAGAGACAATGTATAGGTGGCTTTGCGCTTTGTTAACAAATGCAAGTTTGGCAGTAGAGGTTTTTGGGGTTTAACGCGACTCATAATAGTTACCGCAAGCTTTACAGGGATTTTGGTGTTACCAACATAACTTAAATAGATCCTTAATATGGAAATTCACTGCAAATGTATATACAGGGTGTATCAAATTATCTCAGCCCTGTTGTTAATTTTCTTATTATTAATTAAATTAGGAAAGAAGTGTAACATATCTTGTATGAGGCTTTCGCGGTTTCTCGAATTGTCAATATCACAATTTACTTTCAACCGTGTCGTCATTTGGGAACTACGACCAGCATAATCAGGTAAGGACCGACCTGTAGCTTGTCTGCCTTTACAAGCATTTGCTCTAGAAGTTTGAGCAACATTTGTTTGTTGGCCCTGCCTGCCTAAACAGGGCCGTGTGCTTAGCTTATTTAAATCTTGGGGCAGACAAGGATTTGATCTTAAAGTATTTTGTTTGCCCGAACAATAATACTTAATCGGCTTATGCCTGTTAGCTGTTTGTGAACCAATACAAACTAACGTTTCGCAAGACATTGCAGCTTGCATCTTCAGAGTGAATTATATACAGATAATCATTAAATATGGACTTTAACGAAGTAACGCTAGAATTTATAAATAAAAGTATTGCGTTTGCTTTACCATCTTCTACAAATCTTCCTACTATACACAATATAAACATGTTACATTTACAGTTAATAATTTCTAATACTCTTAAATGTTAACGTTTTCCTATTGTACTTTGTTTGTACGTAATTAATATTAGTAACGCTCTAACTTTTTCTTTCCAATATTAAAATACTAGTCCTGGCAGCTTTTGCTAAATTTTATGCAAAACTATTTTATGGAATAACTCGAAAAGAATACTGCTGTGTATTATTGCCAAAAAATGTTATGTAATAAATTTTATTAACAAATTATGCAAAATCTGTAAAAAGTAAAATTTTGAAGTAATCTGGGACTCTTCGTCAATCCAGAATTTTGTTGAATGACTTCGGAAGTGCAATCCTGAAGTAGTATCTTGAGCAATAACAATTGAATTTTGTTTGCAAGTTAAAGTGGTGTTTTTTTTTCAATTATAAGATGATTTTTAAAGTGGAAAGGCATAGTTTTCCACAGTACAAGTTCTTTAAAAAAATATAAAAACATTAATGTGATGTAATGTGCAACGTAAAATATTTGAAAATTTTATATTTGGAATAGTTAGACTTGGGTTTTGTAAAATAAGTGATCCTGGACCTGCTGGTAGATCTTTTATAAAATTTTTTTTTTCCAATTTAGTGAACTAGTTTAAATAATATAATCAAAAGTATATAAACTTTGACTTAAGTAGGTCAAGTTGAATTTGTATAGACATTTTAGTGTAAAAATTTATTTTTTTCAACGTAACTAATTTGCATATCAAAAGAATGCGAAATATTCAGAGATTTTAAATATGAAGCTAGTTTTAAAGGATTTATGCACATTAATTAAATATATTTGTTTTTGAAATCATATCTATGTGAAAGAAGTGTCGAATTAAAGATCAATAATGCAGTTTCCGACTATCATCAAATTAGTTCTGGCATACCGCAAGGCAGCGTACTAGGTCCTCTTTTGTGCTAGATATATACTGCTGATATCCCAACTACAACAAAACCAAAATTGCAGCATTCGCTGACGATACGGCCCAGGAACCGGAAGTGTCTTCTGTACATTTTCAAAACCACCTTAATATTCTCCAGTGGAGAGTTACAACTAACAACGATAAATCTGCACAAAGTCACATTTACAACCAAGCTTAATGTATGTCCACCAGTAACATGTAACAAACACCTCAATCCCAGTTAAGGCAGAAGTTAAATACTAGGGAATGCACCTAGACAGAAGCTCACTTGGACACCTCACATAAAAGCAAAACGAAAAGAACTTGATCTGAAAGTAACGCAAATGTTAGTACTGGTTAATAGGCACAGTCCCTAGAGTCCCCAAAGTTCCTAGAAGACTAAAACGGAAATGGCCTCAGGACCTAAACTTGCACTCCGACTAGTCATTCTGGATTTTCATTGGTACTAACATCGCTGAGTGTATTTCCCTCAAGCTCATATCGGATATCATGTCATACTATTTACTCATTACTCATTGCATGTGTAGTAGATGGTAAATCAACAAATTATTAAACAAAAGAAAATAAAAAAAATTGTTTCAAAAATTCTGCAATGTGATTAGGTCGTCTTATAGTTTGGATAGATTTTTTTTGTAAATTTAGTCTTGCTTGAAAACTCAAAGAGGCCACACGTGTTTTTCTTCGACTCCCGAAAATTTGCGAATTTTTTTAAAGAGTATTAAATGTTATAAAAAGCTTCGTTTACCAATAAAAAAGTGTGGAAAGAAATATTCATCGGGTTTAAATTAAATAAAATAAGTAATTAAAAGTGAAAAATTCAAGCTCACCAAACAAATGGACGCTTCAAACATCGTTAATTGTTTTTAAAAAGTGTTAGGAAGTTCCAAAATTGGCGTCACTTTGTAAATCTTGAATTCTTTGGAAAAATAATAAAAAGTTGTCATCGATACAATAATTAAAGTTGTCTTTGATAAAATATTTAAAGTTGTGTTCGAAAACTTACAGATTCCTAAAAAAATAAAAAAATAAGTAGGGTTAGATTCAATAACTTTAGAATTTTAAAAGAAAAAGTTTATTTCTAATTTAAGGAATATATCAATTATTTAACAACACATTAATGATTGATTAAGAAAAGTTTAATGTTTTGTTTTTCTCTATTTCCAGTGTGAATTTAATTCTCGGATGAACTGAATTAAAAAAATTAAGTAAATTGTGTAATTGTTTTTCAGTGCCATTAAAACCCACTAAAATGTCGTCAACGTACCTATACTAGAACATTACTTGCTGTGGGACTTGTTTGGCATTAAAAATTTTTTCTTCTAGGTGCGACATGAAGATTTCCGATAAAAGTGGGCTTGTTGGTGATCCCATAGGTAGTCCGTTGCTCTGTTTGTAAACATTATTGTTAAATTCGAAATAGTTCTGATTTAGTACGAGTTCGAACAGTTCTATTATTTCATTTTTTACGATAATGTTTACGTGCTTTTGGTCTAATAAGTTTTTAACTAACACTAAGCACTCACCCGGGGGGATGTTTGAAAACATATTGCTAACTTCAAACGACACTAATTTCGTATTGTTGGTGAGTTTTACGTTTGATAGTTTTTTAGTAAGTTTTAGAGAATTTTTAACACTGAATTTGCTATGAAAGTCCGTAACGTTTTTGAAAATAGTGTTGAGTTTTATGGCAACTTTTCTAACAGGGCAGCCAAGACAAACAAACTGCAAAAACCAGGCGTCTACAAATTATCGTGTAATGATTGCGAGGGGGTGTACATAGGACAAACGGGAAGGAATTTTAACACTAGATTTAAAGAACATTTAAGTGCCTTTAAAAATAAAAAAAGAACATCCACTTTTGCCAATCACGCGTTAGATAGTGGCCATTGTTTTGGGGATAATAGCTTGTCAGTGATGCACCTCGCTAATAAAGGCCTTAGACTTACCCTTCTGGAATCATTAGAAATTTACAAGCACAAAAACATACCTGATAAAATAGTTTTAAACGACCAACTTGACCTTATTTACACCCCACTCTTCAGAAATTTTATTTAATGTTGTACCTGCATTAGTTTTTAGTATTTAGCTTGACAATGTCTCCGTGAAGAACGAAACCGCGGTCACTTGTAGTGTTTATTAAATGTGATATTTTGTACAAAGTTTTGTAGTGTTTTTATTGTTTTTAATTATATTAAGAGTCTTAATAGTTATAACACAAGTTTGTCTTTCTTAATTGTTGAAAATAATATGCCAAGCATAATAATTATATGTTGGAATTATCTAAGTATTCAAGTAATTTTAGAAGATTAAAATAAAAAAACATACTTCATATTATGTACAATGATGTTCTTGTAAACGGCATCCTAATCAGTAGAAAAAGTGACATTTCTTTCCTAATTTAACCAAGCTGTATCTCAATAATAAGAAAATTTAACAATAGTGCGATGATATTTGATATATCCTGTGTATATAAAAAAGAATAATGAAACTATTTTTGTACTTTAGAAATGTTTATAAAATTATGTGTAGTTACCCCGAAAACGTATTTTGAATGAAAACAACAGACATAAATGTGAAAAGGTAGTACTTATAAAAGAAAACACTTTATTATTAATTATTTTTTATAAGGTCTAGACATCTTCTATTTATATAAAAGCGACATTTAAACGAAAATTTAATAAAAATGTCAAACAACTGCTTTACAATAGCTGTCAGTCATAAAATTCTAAAGAAAGAGTTAACTAATCAGTTCAACAAATACATTATTATTATTAGGCGGAATAATGAAATGTCGCAAGTCAGAACTTCTTTTACTGAACACCAATCACCAAATTTTATTTCAATTTTACTAGCGTTATTATTATTATAATAAAAATGTATGAACGTGAAGACACGGCAACTTCAACACGTTGTGGGAGGGAAGTTCGATGACAGCAAAGTTTGATTAACTTTTAGTGTACCTTTAAAGCAGCCTGAGAGGAAAAGCAAACAGTTGGTAATACAACCAATAAAGAAATAACGACTTATTTTAATTACAAACCATGTTTGTAAGAGACATTTTGACACATAAATGACAAGGCAGTAAACTGCTTTCAAAACCTTGGCAGTAATTAAAAAATATTTGTTGAAATATTTACGATAATTCAAATGTTTACTAATAAGCTAAACGGCAAACACTACAATTACTTTTTCTTTTATCGCTAATAGAGTTGTTGCTCGGTAGAGAAAGCTGCCTGCTGAAAATTACTTACAAAAACTTTAAAATTGATGAAAATCTAAAATTAATGAAAATCATCAAACGGTATGGTGGATTCAATAATAGTTAATTTTGGGTTTCTTCTTATTACAATCTCTATTTTATATCCGGATCCCTTCTACCTGTCACCATTTACTACTGCCGGTTCCCCACTCCAACAAGTCTACCTCCAAGTCTGCACGTGTCCATTACATAAAGCACATATTCATATGTGCTAATGCCTGCTACACCAGTATTGATTTCCATTTTGGACATTTTCAAAAAATTATTTCTCAACAACTTGTTTCACTAATTTTCCAAACTTTACTTTGATGCTCTCTAGGAATTTTTGAAAATTATTAAATTGGTTAATTATTTATTTATAAACGCAAACGCCAATCGTCATAAACCTTTAGCATTTCGATAGACTATTAGAATTACTTTATTATGTTTACCAAGCATTTTCAACTATTTTAAAAATTAAGAAAAAAAACAATACTTTTTAATATCAACAACGTGTTTTCCGGCAGTTACGTAATTTTTACTATGCCTATCAATTAGCTCGAATAAAAAAAAACATTTTTCATTTTTTGCATATTTTTGATAACTTTAATATAGTTGTTATAACCATTTTTGGTCTGAGGTCGTAAGCGCATTACTTATCTAGCGCCTTTACGTAGTTAGCGAGCGTGCCGTACGTAACCAACGCCCTGGGTCTGCAGCGGGCGGCTTTGTACAAATAAAATTGAAAATTATTATTACAAAAAAATGCAAACGCTTTAAACAATTCAGCAAACTATTTAAAGTAGTTCGTTATGATGAAACAATTTTAACCATTTTAAAAAATAATTTAAAGAACGATACTTTTTAATTTGAACAACGCGTTGTTTGGAAGTTACGTAATTTTTACTACGCCTATCAATTAGCTGTAGTTAAAATATATATAGTTTTTATTGTTTGTATATTTTTAATAACTCTTTTGGTAAAGTACTTATAGCGATTTTTGGTCCGACGTCCGAAGGTCATATAATCAGCCGTAGAGCAGACGATTACCGTGCTCTCACGCGGTTCAGCAGAAGGTATTGTAGCTTACTATTCTTATACGGTATGCAACGTCGTATTGCACAGCAGTTCGCAAGTTAACGTCACCACTTGGGCGCTACCTTTTTTAAATTTTTAATTTTTTTGTATTAATTGTGGTTAAAACAATGTTAATCAGTCATTTATTGGCGCAAGAATATTTGAAATGTAAAAAGTAAAAGAAAGTACCAGCGACCTGTTTCGCCCGTTTTTTAAAACGAAGTTACAATAAACGCTTCGGGCGTAGCTGAGAGGTTCTGTTAGTATTACATTATTTCGTAACTTGGAGTGTACTTAATGTGTCAATTAAGCATGAGACACCACTCCATATTTCATTTAAAAGTGTTTTGTTTAATACCCACTAAATGAATTAAATTTGAATTTACGTCTCTACGATTAACATACTACGTAATAATGTTCGCGGAATATATAAAGCCGGTTTTCCATGTATGTCGCAGTTTATCGCAGTAAAGGCGGATTTTCATCTGCGCAATTTGTTGCAGCAGTTCTGTTGCAGCAATACAGTTGCAACAACTTTTGCGTTTACACTATGCGATTTGGGTAAAATAACATGCGATTTTTGTTGCTGCAACAAATTGCACGGGTTAGAACTTACTTTATTTGCATGCAATTTATTGCCGCTATTCTAGCTGGATTCCAGTAATTTTATTAATACCAACGTCTCAGTCATACTGTTGTTAAAATTACTGCTTTTAAATCAATTTATAAAAACATGTTGGTCATACACTAAACTTGTGGTTTTTAAAATTTGTTTACATTTAAGTAGTATGAGTTAAGTTAACTTGTCAACACGGGAAATCGGTACCGCCACTTTGGCATTTAGACTGTCAAATATTAAACTACACCATGCATTTTATTCAGAGTTATGAAATTGCACAGATGGGAATTGTCTTGAAATTTTAAGTGTTATTGCGCTTAATTCAGGGCCGGATTAAGCACGTGCTCCGCCGAGCAACATTTAGACCGACCATTCTTAGAAAAAGCCTAAACTTGTATGTGGCTGCCAGATTAGCTCATATTTGCAAGATATTGGTATAGAGGTGCCGTGTCGTGGACGTCTAACGACCGAGTTCAGTGGCGCAGGCAGCTTCTACAAATAAATTCGATCGTTATTTTATAACATTTGTCGCTGTCTATATTTTCTTATTCATAATAACAAGAAAGTTGAGTTTAGCATACTTGGTTATTAAGAGTATTTTAAGTCATTCACTACAAATAATACGAAATAATTTGAAAGGATAATTAAAGACATACAACGTAACGTATTTTAGTGTGGTAACTTAAAGAGTTTTTTTTTTGTATATTTTGCGTTTTCTAATAAGATATTTGACCTATATAATAAGTACGAAGCGGTTTCACTGATTGCCGACATATTATCTAAACATAATAATAATTGCTTCATAAAACTGTTGTGACTGCTCTTAATATGTTTGTTTTGCGTTTAACATCTAATAGAATTTACAAACCTACTTGTCGGTAGTTTTATGAATCAAATTCTATCTTAAAATTGCAAACGTGGAGAAGCAACAACTACTGAATTTGAGGATGACGAATGCCGCATAAAGCCTATTGCAGCCGGTTTTCAAGCGTAGGTTAAAAAGCGATCGAAATACAGCAGGTTCAAAATGTAACTATTGTAGTGAGTGAAAGGTAGACAAGATGTTCGTTGCCACTCATTTTTGTTGATAATTCGGTAGTCACGTAAAAGTTTTGGACAGACTATGTCATTGTATACCCGAAGTGGAAAAAAGCGACAAAATTTAACACGTACTTATTTAGTTTTTTCTTCTTAAAATTTGTAAATATGCCGCGAAATTTAGCATCAAGAGTGTTGCACGTGTTACTTGTTGCAGAGTGTAGCGCTGTAGACGCGCGCCCGCGTTCTTTGGAAACATTTTAGTGAAACACTGGATATATTATTTTTTTATCGGCTCCTTTGAAGCATGTCTAAATCTGTGTGTGGATGTCATAAAATAATATTTATTATAGACGCGATGCGCGTCGTGCTAAGTACAAATAAGTGTTTACCTAAACGAAAGTTTTAATTTTTTATTTCTGCTCCTGCCAATTTTACGTTCCTGTAAATTTGCCACAGTAAACAGCTGCTTACTCAGCTTTATGACTAATCCGGCCTGACTTAATTGCTGCAACCAATTGCATAGATGGAAACCCTCCTAACTTTGTTGCGGCAACTTTTCAGTTTTGGGTGATATAACATGCGTTTTTTGTCGCAGCAACAATTTTGCATGAATTAGATTATTTTCATGCAATTTATGGCAACAACTCTATTGGATTTTAGTATTTTTTTACGATAACAATAGTGAGTTTGGTATCAACTTAGAGTTGACATAACCTAACCAATAATAACTGTAGTTAAAATTATAGGGAACAACTTTTAACCATGCTACGCCTAGCGGGAAGAATTTGTACTTTAGTAGTGGCTGCCATAGCAGTACTTTTTTGGCAGCTATATACGATAGTGATGTAATGAAGAATGGTGTTTGCACTCCTTCAGTGGTTTTCATATCCAAACTTTAACAATCTTAGGGCTTCTTGTAAACTTTCTCATCAGATGGCGTAACTGTAAACGTCAATTTTATTTTAAAATAAATTTGAAAAGTAAGAAATGTTTTTATTTATTTATTCCCACGTTAATGTTCCAGGCAATAATGCCAGAATACTGTTGTTGGTGCGACCTATCAAGATTTACCATTATTTACTGTTTCCAAGGCGAATTTACCTATTTTGTTTACCTATAATTGCTAATTTTGATGGAATTACCGACTAAAACAGAACGCGAGAATTGGAGTACAAATTTTAAAAGAAAATTCCCGAAAAGGTTTTTATTTGTAGTAAGCATTTTAATGACACCATTAAAGTTAAACTTAAATGACGGATACTCCCTAGTAAAAGAAATTTGTAAGACTTCCATCGGCAGTCTTATATGATAAAACTAATTTACAAATAAATTTCAGAATGTTCACTGCAGATAAAACTACTGCGTATGTACGATAGTGAGAACATATCAGTAAATAATAAATGATTTGTATTACAATTATGCTTTGTACCAAGTTAGGTTTATGCAGTGACTGGAAGTAACACGTACATTTCGTACCAGTAAATAGCGTACGAGTACGAGTGGTGGTAGCTCAGAGATTAGGCGCTTAGCCTCTAACGCTGAAGGTCTAGGTTTGATTCCCCGCCGAAGCCATGCAGCAATAAAAACCTATGCCGCAACCCGCCACTCACATTCCCCAATCCGGTGAAGGCAGCCGTGGGGTCTTGTTAAACTATAGGTCCCCCGTACTCCACCTTAACGCTAAGGAGAGTGCGCGGCAGAGAAGAGTGCCGGTGCCCAGCAGTGGGACGTTAAGGCTGATTGCGAAATAACGAGTCTTATTATTCTGGTGACTACTTCTGTCATGAATACAGTTTGGTTTTGCACTACAAAATTAACTTATTGTGGCAACTTGTTTGTCCAATATTGTAGGTTGTTGGTATTATGTGGATTTAAGTATCATTCTACGTTTTTCCAACTAAAAGCTACCACAAAAATAGCTACAATAATCTATAAACATGTAAAAATGCTGCATAAATGTTTCACTTACTTGCATATTTCTTAATAAAAGGAAAAACGAAAGTAACTAATTAACCTAACCTTAGTAAATAAGTGTTGTGCCCAGAATGGAGTTTAAAAAGGGTCAAGTAGTGATCAAATAATTATCAATCCGCGTCAAATTTGAAATATACCTTAAATTTGAAGTTTTAAGAGAGCCCTCTATGCGCAACTCTCATAAAGAGTCCCGAGATTGTCAAACTTTTAAGATGAATTTTTTATATAGGTAATGGTAGGAGTTACAACACCATCCTCTTCCTTACATCACTTATACGATTAACGTAAATGAAATCAATTTATAAGGTATAAATGAAGCAGGTATAAATTAAGATATGGCAAACTTATAACTGAATTTGTGCCTATTGAATTGATGTAGTTTAGAAACGATTTTATGTTTTTTGCGGGTTAGTATTATAACAGTATGTAGTAGTTTACCAATCACAACCAATGTGTTTGAAAATGGTTTCAAAGGTGTAGGTATCATAAGCAACGCATTTGTATGTTCATTTTCAAACTATCGAAATTCGAAAAATCTTCTAATAACCTGACAAAACTACCATTACCGTTAAAAAAATCATTATTTATTTAAAATAATTAAAAGTGAATAAACTCGCAATAACTATAGCTATTTTCACCGAGTTTTAAGAAAATATTTATTTTTGTGTTTGTCTACTACAATAAAGTACACAACTTATAAAGTAATAACAAAAATAATAGAATAATAATAATAATATAACTGTTTAAACTTCTGGTAATTTTCAAAAAATACTAAAAAAGTTAGCAAATCAATAGCTAGTCAACACATTTAAAATTTACAGTACTACCTATGGCAGCCATTTTGAAAGCGGCACCGGCGCCCTTAGTGATAGATTTTCTCTATAGCTTTCAACTGCTTCTATCATTTACACGTTTTGGTGTTTTTAATGTTTTTGGAATTTGTGTAAAGCGGGTAAATGCGTTGACAGGGATATCAGTACTGCCACAATTACAGCTAAGGTTGTCGCATTTCAGAATACGCGAAATGATTCTTCTCGCTATAGTTACAAAACAGCGCAGAAGAGATTCGTCGTACATTTTTGTGTTCAATTGCAATACCTTGCTGCGACGACTTTCGTAGATAAAAACTCCGCTTTCTTTATGAAATCCAACAACAAAAACGTTTTTACTTTGTTGCTGTTGGACAAGCTACTTTTAAGGGTTATGCATATGAATGTTGTCAGTAGATTAATGACTCTGGGTCTGGTAATAGATATTGGTGGAACAGACTGCAATTTGTCTATGTCTATGTAATACCTGAAATGACAATAAAAGGAACAATAAAGGGTAGCGTATGTAATGTATTATAAAAAAGTAATTTTTATAAAATAGTTTGATTTAAAAGACTTGCGACCGTGACAATTTAAGGTTTTTTGTAACCTATTAGTGAAATCGCAATATACCCTGATTCGATTTTACAATTTTTCGATTATGTTGGCAAGTATACTTTGGAATACCTTAGACTTAAATAAACACCAGAAGAAGTAAGGAGTGGCCAAATCAGAAGACTTTGATGCAAAAGCAATGCTTCCAAATTAGGCGTCCGGGAGACATGACTCTTAAAATAAAATATTTGCTAATATTTTGAATTGATTGTGTGGTAGGCACAATGGTGAAACATTATTAATAAATATTTAACTATTAAAAAATTAATAAAATAAAACTCTTGGTAATTGTTTCACAATTTGTTGGTATTTATTTGCTCGACTTAGTTTGATTTGTAAACTCCTGACGATGACCGTGAAGGTTGAAACTTAAGTCGAGAAAATAAATACCAACAAATTGTGAAACAATTACCAAGGGTTTTATTTTATTAATAATCTATTAATTTTTTAATAGTTAAATATTTAAAAATATTTGCTTCTGTCAGTTTCTTAATAGAAACCTCCCCACACAATTAAAGAATTGAAAATCGAAGCCTGGAAGAAATGGGAGTTATTCGGGGAGAGATTTTGCAACGAGTAATGCAGAATTTCACTAATAGTATGAGAGAATGTTTAAATTGCAAAGGAAGCTATTTAAATCTTATTATTTAGAAAAAAAAAGCTCTTAGTAATAAATCTTATATTCTACGCTTTGTTTCTTTTATTGCTAGGTTAACATGTTACATAGGTTCCTGCTACAGCGTGTTGAAAACCATCAGTACCTATTACCTTTATACCTTTACCTTTATAAAAATAAGATAAAAATTAGAACTACAATTTTCGATATACTTCTTGATTTAAAATTTCATCAAAATCAGTCCAGTACTTTCGCCTTTTAGGCGTCACACCCACCCACAGACACCCACGGGTTCCTTCCCGTTAAAATATAGATTTTGAAAACTATCATGAAAGTCATTATTGTGCTATAATTCTAGCTACTCTACGAAGAGCTAAATTAGTTAAAAATTTGGAATTAAATAGAACACTACCATTCTGATTTACCTAAAATAAAGTTTTAAGAAAAATAAAAATTTATTATTGCAAACTATGAAATATGATCTCAAATTATACTTTCATTTTATGTGCTCATCAAACGTATTTGTAGTTGAACGGATGTATCATATTTTTAAGCATAATCTCAAAATTAGTCAGACATTAGTCACTTTTTACTTTCTCATACTTTCAGTGCACCGAAGTTTTGATTTTAAGACAACATTTGAAATCGAGATTTTGACGGAAATATACATGTTTTGGGCCCCCAGAAACCCAAAAAATGATTTTTAAAAATGTTTGTCTGTGGGCGGGTGTGTGCACTCCATAACTTCCAAAAGGATGGTCCAATTTTGATAAGCTTGGAACGTAGGGATTAATCAAACATTTATCATAAAAATAAGCCGAAAACGGCAGCAGAAGTTGGACCTGTTTTTGTTGTATCATTTTTTCCAGAAATACTTTTTTTTAACGTGCACGGAACCTGTTACAAGACTTCGGAGCAAATCTTTTTTTTTAACTTTCTAACTTTAAAATGTCGCCCGCTATAATTTTTTTGGAGATTTTCACTTCAGTGCTTTATTACTCAAAAATCAAGTTAACAGATTCAAATCAAGTTTTTTATTGAAATATTTCTAGAAAAGTATTGTTACTGCGTCTAAAAAAATTCGAAAAGATAAAAATTTAAAGTGAAAAGTGTTTTCAAAATTTTGGTAATTTTCAAAAACAGTTGCTCAAAAACTAGCAACACGATGTTATTTAATTTAGTAATTATTCTGCCACATCTTTTATGAATTTTTAAAAATTTAGAAACATACTTCTTTATTTAATAAACGGGCGCTGATAAAACTTTCGGTTGAGGTTAAATTGCTCATGAGTGATGGTACAATAAAGTTCTGAATTTAACTTTTAGGTACAACAATATTTTCGGCTCTCGCCCAATTTTTGATGGACGAATTTTTTCTTTCGTTTTTGGTTTTCTTTAATCCCAAGGAATCTTCATCCAGGAACTCAGAAAATCGATTTTTTGAAAATTAAAATTTTTAGCGTATTCATATATCAGTTTAGTTTACATCCCTCTCACTCTCTGAATCGTATGAGAGACCGAAGTGAACAAGTGTCATCGTGCGTGACCGAACTACACACCAAATTGTTACAACGCAGCGTGTCGACCTTTGCTTCACTACTGTTTCTCTTTGTAGTCAGTAGTTAAATAAATGAAAAAGTTTTCAAAACTTTGTACTATTGTTGCTTTAGTATCATGTAGTATGTTCTTAAAATATTACTCTTATACAGTTATGCTCTCGGTGCAGTGGTGTGATGTTATGTTGTAGTCAAAGTTGGAGTGTAAAGCGTTAATGATAAAATAACTTTGAATATATAATAACAATAAGTAATAATATGTATAGTATAGATAAATATAGGCGAAATGTCTCGCTCATTTTCCAGTTTGAAACGTATTATTTATTTACAGTTCTTCTTCTCATATTTTTAAATCTAAACTTTATTTCATTTTTTTTTTTAATTAGGCTTTTGCCTGTTCAACAATTTACACTGTTATTCAAGGCAATGATGACAGTTTGTACGTAATATACTAAATAACATGAGCGGTGAGTATGATCGCAAGAATATTTTTATTGTTAATTAGTTGTGTTTCACTATGAGAGCACTGGAATATGATGAAAATTATAACTTGATCGTTGTCGCTGTTGTCACTGGGGAATATTTTTTTTGCTAGTTTGATAAGCGGTAAGTACGACCGCAGGAGAGTTTTGTTTGTTGGCTAGTTGTTATTTCACTATAAGAGCACTAGGTATGTTGAAACTAAACACTTAATCGTTGTCACTGTTGTCACTTAGAAAAATATCTTGTGCTAGCTTACGTTTTAGTCGTACTTGGATGCCTCGCTGACCTAGTGTGTAGTAGGCGGCCCCGCTGCAGTTGATGAGATTGGCGTGGAATTTTTTAACAAGTTTCTGTATATGTTGTTCAATTGTGGGTATTCCCAGTTCATGGTGTAGTTGTTGGTTGGCGATAAACCAGGGAGCGTTGACGGCGATTCTTAGAATTTTGTTCTGGAGTACTTGGATTTTGCGGAGATTTGTTGCAGATGTGTTGCCCCAAACGACACACCCATAGAGAACTAATGGGCGCATAAGTGACTTATAGATGGTAGTAGTACATTGAGTAAGCAGGTTGGACTTGCGGTTTATAAGTGGGTATAATTGGATTAATCTCCTGTGTCCTTCGTTTAGTTTTTTGAGGACATGATATTTCCAGGTGAGTTTGGTGTCGAAATATATGCCTAGGTATTTAACGGGCTCTTCGTAAGCGTTCCACTGAATAATGTGGCCGTTGATGGAAATTTCAGGCGGGTTACTAATTCGTCTCAAAGTAAAGATTTTTGTGACACATTTGTCATAGTTGATTGATAGATTCCATTTCTTGAACCATTTGCTAAGTATGGTGGTAGCATCTTGTAGGTTAGCTATGGCAACTGATAGGCAGTCGTCTTTAGTTAATATGACTGTGTCGTCTGCGTACATTGCTAGGTCAGCATTGATGGCGGGGAAGTCACTCATGAAGATGTTGAAGAGGATTGGGCCTAGGATGCTGCCTTGAGGGACCCCTGCATGTATGTTTTTGATGGGGGATAGGGATGTACGAATTTTGACTGTAAAGGTGCGATTGTTAAGGAAGGAAAATAGTATGGATTTGATATAGTCGGGTATTTGTAGGAGTAAGATTTTGTATTTGAGGCCGTTTGTCCAGACGCGATCAAAGGCTTGTGCTATATCAATAAATAGGGTTGTTGTAAATTGTTTGGATTCGAATCCTCTTTCGATGGTTTCTGTCACACGTTGTAATTGATGACTGGTGGAGTGGCCTTCTCTGAAACCGAATTGAAAGGTTGGTGGAATATCCAATCTTTGGACTTCGTCGTTTAATCGAGAGTAGATGATTTTTTCCAAGAGTTTCGAAATGGTTGATAGTAAACTGATTGGTCTGTAGCTGCTAATGTCTTTTTTATCCTTTCCCGGTTTGGGGAACATAAGTATAGTTGCATGTTTCCATATGCTAGGGAAATACCCTAACTTTAGACATGAATTAAAAACTGTTGCTAAGTACGCATATGCTTTTTTGGTGAGTTTCTTCAATATGATATTGGGTATAGCGTCAGGGCCTGGCGATTTATTTATTGGTAGGGTTTGGATTATAGAAGCAAGTTCCCTAGGTAAGGTTGGTTTGAAGTTTGCTTCTGGTATTGGTTGATGTGTTTCAACATGGTTGATCACAATGTTATTGAAAACGGGGTCGCTGTGACTGTGAGCAGTGAACGTTTTCTCGAGATATTCGGCGAATGCTTTGCTTTTTTCTTCATCGGAGTTAAGTGTTTGTGCACCCGAGGTAATTGATGGTATTTCGTGTGGCTGGGGTAAACTTTATTTCATTGAAATTATATACACTGTGTCCATAAAGTAACCCCCCCTCCCCCAAACTAACTTTTGAACGACTTCATATTTTTCTACAAAATTTGGTGTGCTGTAATGGGAAATTACATACTATTTTTCAGACCATATTAAAAATTTGTATCATCCAAAATGGCGACTGGGCGCCATTTTGAAATTTTTTTTAAATAAAACGGGGGTGGAGTGACACCTCATTTGAAAGGTCTTTTAATGCTGCGTCTGATCCTAAGGTTTCAAAGAAAAATATTTAGCCATAACAAAATGGCGGATTTTAAACAAATGGACTCACTCAATTCAAAATTGTTTTGATTTTTTATCCAGGGTCGAGTGACACCTCATTTGAAAGGTCTTTTAGTTCTGCGTTTGATCCTAGAATTTCAAAGAAAAATATTGAGCCATAACAAAATGGCGGATTGTAAACCAATGGACTCACTCAGTTCAAAATTGTTTTGATTTTCTTATCCAGTAGTCCACTTTTTCGATTGCAGGACTATATTTTCCCAGAAATATCTCAGGTGGCTTGAAATAATATTGAAAACGTTATGTTCCAACAAGACGGTGCACCGCCTCATTATTATAATCCTGTTTCTGACTTTCTCAACGGACATTTTTTTTGGCAGATGGATTGTTAGGCGGGGGCCTGTAGAATAGCCGGCTCGCTTCCCAGATTTAACTTCCTTAGATTTTTTTTTCTATGGGAATATCTGAAATCGAAAGTGTACAGAACCCGTCCAGAAACAATTGAAGAACTGGAGCAACGCATTACAGAAGTTTGCAGAAATATCACTCCAGAAACTTATGAAAATGTAAGGCAGGAATTTCATAACCGACTTTTTATGTGCCAAGAAGTGAATGGTAAACATTTTGAACACCTAATTTAATTAATTTAAGCTTTAATTCTTAGTTTTTTTAAATAGACTTCTTTATCTTCAAACATTGTCATTTTGTTAAGGCTGAATATTTTTCTTTAGGATCAGACGCAGAACTAAAAGATCTTTCCAATGAGGTGTCACTCGACCCCCCTTTCCATTAAAAGAAAAATTTAAAATGGCGCCCAGTCGCCATTTTGGATGATACAAAATTTTAATGTGGTCTGAAAAAAAAATAGTATTTAATTTCCCATTACAGCACACCAAATTTTGTAGAAAAATATTATGTCGTTTAAAAGTTAGTTGGGGGGGGGGGGGGGGTTATGGACACAGTGTATATTCAAACGAGTTTCGGCAGTAACCGCTTAGGGTTTAGTTGGGTAGTCTCTAAAGGTTGAACTTTATACATATCGTACGTGCTGAGTGTAAGACAAAAATCTGCAATATTTAGGCTAATATTGCAAATGTTACGCTAGCTAGTATAGGTTTAAACTATCGAGACTTAATGTAATAGCATGTATCACTCATCTACTATATTTACGAGGATCGTTCAAAATATAAATTGCCTAACACAGAGATGGCGCTAATTCGGCGGAATTTGCATTACCATTTTCAAGAACCATCCTTTCTTAGGTTAAATATGACAGTATAGCGCGATCTGTCAATTAGTTTGGGTTTGACAGTGCGCCAAAGTGACCGTCTCGAGTGATTTCGTAAATAATGAAAAAAAACTGAATTGCGAGCAGTGATAATGTACTTTCATTTGAGAGGTTTAACATCAACCGAAATCAAGGCAGCGTTGGATTCGACATTTTTGTCTGCTCTTTCGTTTTCGATGGTTAAAAACTAGGTTGCCGATTTTAAGCATGGTCGTGTAAGCACAAAGGACGAACCCCGCAGTAGACGCCCAAAAACGGCTACTACCCCGGATATGATTGAAAAAGTCCTCCGTATGGTATTGGATGAACGTCGAGTAAAAGTGCGCGAGATAGCAGACATAGTGGGCATCTCAAATGCCAGTTTGCACAGAATTTTAACTGAAGAATTGGAAATGAAAAAATACTCCGTGCGTTGGGTGCCGCGTTTGCTCACACCGGACCAAAAACTGAATTGTTTGATTGTTTCTCGCGAGCTTTTGGCACGTTTTCGTCGCAATCCGAAGGAATTTTTACGCCGTTTCATAACCGGCGACGAAACCTGGGTCCACCATTGCAGTCCCGAAACCAAAGAACAGTCCAAACAATGGACACACAAAGGTTCTCCGCCACCGAAGAAGACAAAAACGATTTTGTCAGCAGGAAAGGTTATGGCAACTGTATTTTGGGATTCTCGTGGAATTATCTTTGTCGACTACTTGGAAAAGGAAAAACAATAAATGGCGAGTATTATGCCAACTTGTTGCAGCAATTGAGCAACAAAATCAAAGAGAAACAGCCTCATTTGGCGAAAAAGATCGTGCTTTTCCATCAAGATAACGCACCTGTACATACGTCTGCAATCGCCATTTTTATCTATTTCCAAACCTGAAAATGGCTCGGCGGTAAAAGATTTTCATCTAGCTCCGAGGTAATCGCTGCTGTAAATAGCTATTTTGAGAACTTGGGTTCATCGACCTACAAAAACGGCATTGCTGCTTTGGAGCATCGTTGGAATAAGTGCGTTGAGCGAGCAGGAGACTATATTGAAAAATAAAATGATTTTTTGCCCAAAATACGTGCGTTTTATTTGTTAGGCCACGTACATTTCGAACGATCCTCGTATGTTTGAGTTAGAAATGATTCTGAAAATTCACTGAACATCAGGTAGTAAAATGTTTTTCTGTAAACGTCTACTCACTATTCTTCACTGTCGTTGTCTATGATATAATTCATATTGACATTAAAGAACGTAATCTAAAACTACTGTAAATTTAACAACAAAAATTTTAAACGGTCTTAAAACCACTTTACATTACAATAGAGGAAACTATATATTTTAGTTGAAAACAAAAATCGCATTAGATTTCCTTTTGTAGGCATCATAAACGCCCTTTTAAATATTTTTACTAAATGACGTTTTTATTTGTATGTATTTCCCTTAAGTATATTTAACATAAAATTATTGTTTTAAAAATGAGACCTACGCAGTACGGTAAAATTATGTAACGGTCATTAAAATTAATAGCGACCATTTTGGTATCATTTCAAATACTAACATCTGTTAGATTATAAAAATGGAAAAATACAGCGAAAAGCTTTGAAAAGGTCGTTAAAAATTTTATGAAACCTAAGTTAAAATTTAATAACTCAATAGACTTTGTATTTGATGTAGTATAAAACACAAAATTAAACGGTTAACAGCCTCATTCCGCCATGCTCTTAAAAGAGAGTAACTAATAAACTTCTCAATAAATTTTCCCAAACCATTGTTTGTACTTCATAAATTTAATATCTTAAAGAAGGATGTTTCAACAGTTCTGGCGAAGCAAGCAAAGTAAAACGATAACTCCTGTACAAAATCGGTAACAAATATAAGGAACAAATTCAGAGAAGTGATTTGTAAGCACTAGACATTCCCTGTAAGGTAGGAAGCTTTGGAAAACAAACACTATTTTTCAAATATAAATTTATATGTTTGTATAATTAAAATGGGAACAATAGTTAACAATGTTAAATCAGTATTCAAATATTTTAATAATTTTGAAATGTCTTCTCAAACATTGCATGCTGCAAGCATTCATGTTTTCTGCTTCTATCCTTCCTTCTTCATTTCATCTTCGTATACTTTCAGTATCACAAATGTGTGAGTTACGCCCCATAACCGACGAACGGATGGTTTAATTTCGATGCCCTTTAGAAGGAAGAGGTACATCAAAAATAAAGCTACAAAATAAGCTCTTGAAAAAAATTCAAAACCGGAAGCGGAAGTTGGACTTTGTTTAGTATCATTTTTTCAAAAATATTGATGAATTTATAAGCAAACTGAAAAAATAGAAAACCTTAGGGCAAATCCAACGCTTTTTTCCCAAACTTTATATCTTCAATATGGCAGCCGCTACCATTTTATAAAAAATTTAACTTTAACGCTTCATTAAAACGAGTTGGTACTTTTAAAAATAAGATAAGTAACAATTTCCAAAGTACCAGAAAGTTCAAGCTAAATGCGATGCTCATGTTTACCCTCCCATACCTTCGGTATAGGGAAGTATTGATTTCATGAACAATTTCAAAATTTAGATTTTAACGGATATACACGTTTTGGGGCTCAAGGAACCCAAATAAGTGGTTTTTAAAAAATGTAAAAGGTAAAAATGTTTGTGGATGCGTGTGGGACGCCTCTACAGGCGAAAGTACCGATTTTGATGAAATTCTGAATCGAGAGTTATATTGAAAATTGTAGTTCTAGTTAAGCTTTTCAAAAAAATCCGAAACCGGAAACGGAAGTTAGACAGATTTTTTTGGTAGCGTTTTTGCCAAAACTAAATTTTTGAAATTTGAGCACGGGATCTAAGAGAACAACTTAAGGCAAATCAAAATTTCTTGACCTTACTCTACAGCTTTAAAATGACGGCCGTTACAATTTTTTGACAAACTCTACTGTAACGCTCAATTACTCAAAAACTAGTTGTCTGATCGAAATCAGCTACAAATTGTTTTAGAGCCCTTTGTGGGTAGTATACGGTGAACTAAAATTAATTTTTAAAATCTAAAAATAATCGCAATGGCGCTGCTTCAAATTTAAAATATTTTAAAACACATTTTTTTTCAAAAACTGTTTACACGATATCTTTTTAACTGTTTGAGCCGATAGAACTTGGCATGAACTACAATTTATTTTTTACTAATTTCCCAAATTTTACTCTTGCGCTTTCCAGAAATTTTTGAACAATTTGAAATTGATTATTTAATTATTCAAAAATGTAAATCGCCGATCGTTATAAATTTTCATTAGTTAGATGATCTATTTACCTTATTAGGATCAGCGAGAATTTTTAATTATTTAAAAAATTAAGAAAAAAAAAACATACATTTTAATATCAAAAACGCGTTTTCCGGCAGTTACGGAATTTTAACTAAGCTTATCAATTAGCTTTAGTTAATAAACATATTTTTTATTCTTTGCATATTTTTGATAATTCTTTAAAAAACTATTTATATAAACTTTTAGTCCAAAATCCGAAGCGCATCTAATTAGCTGTAGGGCGGGCGGTTCTGTTCTTACTATTTTTATACGGTATGCGACATAGTAGGGTTGCCTCTATGAATTGTTTTTTTTTAGAAATCCAACATACGGTGAAATGATAGAAGAGCTTTGAGGCAAATCGAAAACGGTTTTACCGAACTTTCTATCTTGAAAATTGCGGCCGCTGCAGCTTTTAGAAATAGTAAATTCCAATTATTTGTAATTAAAAAAAATTCTCACAAACATTTTTGGACGTGAACAAGCTACGATTCGAGCATGATTGCTAAGCTCCAGCATCATTCTTGCTCACGTCACGAACTGGCAGCGGTAATAAAGGTTGAAATATGGATAGAATGGAGAGTTGCCTATAATATTTTTTTTTTGAATCTAACAGACGGTGAAATATACAACGTTATATTGACAGAAACTTACACTTGCAAAAACGGGAAGTATTAATACTTAGTTTGGGAAAGTCTACTCGAAGTCAACTCTTGAACTTTTTTTGTTATTGTATTTTATTTAAACTAGTAGAGCCCGTGGGCTACACCAGCGATTTTTTTATACACGGCGTTTGCTGCTCCGAATGTTTCCTCCGCAGAGTCGCTCTGAATGAGGACTTTAGCCGGAAATAAAATCCATGAAGAAAAACCAGAGAAACGGCCCTGAAAAAAAAACAAAGAAAGGCCAAGAAGAGACAATAACCCCGCTAAAAATATACAACTCTGTAAAATCGCCAGGAAAAATATTCGCCGAAAATATTCCTTAAAGAAAAATAGGAAAAAATTGGTTTAACTTATTACTTGTCTTAATTTCCAGAGATGTGCCTTAACGGAGATTTTCAAAATGTGTTTGGAACTAATAAATGCGCATTAAAAAAATCTTGTTATACATTTGCATATACATTCCAAAACAAAAATCGCCCCTAAATTATATAACTCAGAAATGCAATTATATAATTATTACATTCTGCTAATATCGGAGCTTTATGCCCCCCCCCCAATCACTGTACGTGATTTTAACAAAAATATTGGAATCCGCAAACGTACTAAATACCTAAGCTTTGTCGAAATGTAAGACATGTTACTAAACGCGTCAACACTAAAAGTGGAGTGTTCCTACTAAAGCATCTAGAATATTGTTGTATCTTTGGTTTTTGAAGAGGCAAATATATTAATACGCTTTAATGCAACATTATATATATTAAACACTTAGCAATACATTCTACATCAAACTATCACAGCATACCATTTTACACTGACCCCCAAAAAGCATTACTCCGTACCCGATCATGCGCATGCACTTATCTTATATTATTTATTATCAACTATACAACACCTCCTTCCTTAAATACACAATAAATTAAAACCGAATCGTTGCGGTGGTTTAACATTTCTTTTTGATCGGCGAAGTTCTGTTTCAATACCAGCTACTGGTATTTCGGAATCTGAAGTTTCAACTGAAGTAGGAAGTGATACAAATTTTTGTATTTGGTTAGCATGGCGTTTCCAGTTAACTTCAAGTTCCGGAATCCTCACAATATATGTACAGCTACCTATTTTTTTTGTAACTATACCTTTAATCCATTTAGGGTGGTTAGGGTCTCTATAATCTTCAACAATCACATGCTCATTTACATTATATAATACATTCTTCCTCCCCTTAAAATTTTTAATTTGAATTTGTTGACTCCTAACTACTCGATCTTTAATATCAGGCATAATTAAATCTAATCTATGACGTAAATTTCGCCCTAACATCAACATTGCGGGGCTAATACCTGTAGTGCAGTGCTTAGTATTTCGATAATCTAACAAAAACTTATTTAAAATTAAATCGAAATCAGATAAATTTGGAATACTACGACCAATAGCGTTTTTGAAAGCATTTTTTATAGTTTTTACGGCATTTTCCGCTGCGCCGTTAGACTGCGGATGGTAAGGAGGTATATACATGTATTCAATTCCATTGTTTGACAAAAAATTCTTAAATTCACTAGAAGTAAAATTTGTTGCATTATCCGAAACAACTAATTTTGGTAACCCAAAACGAGCAAATACGCTACGCAAAATTTTTACTGTGTTAGATGAAGTAATACTGGAGACTGGAAAAACTTCCAACCATTTGCTGTGTGCATCTACTATGACCAAAAAATGTTTTCCGTGAAAAGGCCCTAGATAGTCGATATGGATTCTTGTCCAGGGTTCTTCGGGAAATTTCCATGGCTTAAGCTCTACTTTTGGTAGTGCCTGCTTATGAACAAGGCACGTTTCGCACGATTTTGCCATGCTTTCTATGTTTTGGTCTAAATTTGGCCACCAAATATATGATCGGGCAAGACTTTTCATTTTAGTACCCCCCATGTGTGACTCATGTAATTCTCTTAATATATCCCCACGTAATTTGGTAGGAATTACTAGACGATGGCCCCACATTACGCAACCTTCTTCAATACTAAGTTCGTCTCTACGCATAAAAAATGGTTTTAATTCAGTATCTTTCACTTTCGTAGGCCAACCTTTTTTTAAATATTTTAAAATTTGCATAAATAATTTATCTTCTAAAGTTGCTTTTTGCACACCCTTAAAATCGATTGGAAGGTTTAAGTTTTTTGTAAAATAATTGCAGTAATCTAAATCAACTGATTCCCACTGTTCGTTTACCGTTTCTTGAACCGGCAAGGGTAATCTAGATAAACTGTCCGCATTATTTTCTTTAGATTTAACGTACTGTATTTCATATTGATACCCCGAAAGAATTACCGCCCACCTTTTTAATCGATTCGCAGAATATTGAGGTAAACTTTTATGTGGATTAAATATGGACAATAAGGGTTTGTGAACCGTAGCCAAAATAAATTTAATGCCGCATAAATATTGGTGAAATTTACACAACCCAAATATAATTGCCAACCCTTCTTTTTCAATCTGCGAATACCTTCGCTGAGTTTCTGAAAGCGTTCTAGAGGCGTACGCAATAGGTTTATCATTATTATTTGGAAAAACGTGCGTAATTACGGCCGCGATTCCATAATCAGAGGCATCAACTGTTAGCTTGATTGGTAAGCTGGGATCGTAATGCACTAGCACTTGCGATGACATCAAAAAGGTTTTGATTTTTTCAAAAGCAACTTTACATTCTTCTGACCAATCCCAGTTGGCATCCTGTTTTAGCAATTTATATAAAGGAAATAAAATTGCTGATAAATTTGGGACAAAACGTCCATAATAATTAACCATGCCGAGAAAGGATTTTAATTGCGTAACATTTTCCGGAGCAGGCGCATTTTTAATTGCTAACACTTTAGATTCGGAAGTACGCAAGCCCTCCCTGTCAATTTCAAATCCTAAATATGTGACGGATGATTTAAAAAATTCACATTTATCCATGCGTAATTTCAACCCAGAATCCTGCAAAACTTTTAAAACTTTTTCCAATCTTGCAATGTGTTCCGACCTTGATTTGCCCGTGATCAAAATGTCGTCCAAAAAACAAACAACTCCTTCTAAACCCTGGAATAAGGTTTCCATGATTTTTTGAAATTTTGCTGGTGCACAGGCAACGCCGTATGGTAATCTGTTATATCTAAATAGCCCTTTATGGGTGGAAATTGTGACCAACTCCTTACTACTTTCATCTAAACATACCTGACTGTAAGCTTGCGATAAATCAAGTTTAGTAAACTCTGTGCCACCCTGCAGCTTACAAAACAAATCTTCTATCCTTGGAAGTGGATACTGATCTACCTCCAATACCGGATTTATTGTTATCTTGAAATCTCCGCACAGGCGAACTGTACCATCTTTTTTAAGCACTGGTACTACAGGAGTCCCCCAATTACTATAATCTACTGGCGCCAGAACATTTAAATTAATTAATCTGTCTATTTCGATTTCAACCTTGTCTTTTATCGCATAAGGCAAAGGCCTGGCTTTGAAAAATTTAGGGCTGACATTTACATCTTTTAATTTAAGAGTAGCAACACCCTTTGAAAATGTTCCAAGCCCAGGTTCAAAAATGTCTTTAAATTTATTTAAACATTCCTCTAAATCTGCGGAGTAAACAATATTATTGAAATCAGTTGATCCTAAACATTTACTTATTTCTAAGTTAAAAATATGCATAAAATCTCTGCCTAAAATTACAGGTCCTCCATTTTTTATTACGTAGAAAATTAAAGGTTTTACTATGTTGCTGTGACACAAATCTACTTGAAAACACCCTAACGGGAAAACTTTTTCACCTGTATAATACAAAAAATAATCATTCGTAGCAGTATATGGAATATTAGAAAACTTATCAGTCCACAATTTATCAGACATTGCCGAAAAAGTTGCTCCAGTATCAATTTGACATCTAATAGGTACATTATTTATAATTACATCCACACAAATAGGTGGTATTTTACGTTTAACATTTAACGAATATAATGTAAACAAAGATGCATTATCTTCAACTTCTAAAAAATTTGTGTTAACATTGTAATTTTTATTAGAACAATTTGAAGTATTAAATTGTTTACGAACACCTTTTTCATTTTTATTAGGACAAACAGGAGCCAAATGGCCTTTTTGTGAACAAATGTGGCAGTTATAATTTTGATATTTGCACATATCGGAGTTGTGTTTCTTACCGCACACCTGGCAGCTTTTTCTTGCCCACAAGCTAGCGTGCTGCATGCGATAAGCACCGCGCTGTTCTCGAATGTGATGCAGGGCCGGCTCCAATATAGTGGATGTACACGGCAAGTCGAAATTATGTCCACTGGCTACCTTGCTAGCTGCTATTTCGATGGCTCGAGATAATTTCAGCTCTGACACTTTTTCTTCGAAAAGACGATCCATGACATGTGGAATACTCAAGCCCATAATGAAACGATCGCGAAGTACTTCTTCCAATATATTTTCATTAAATGCACAATGTGATGCCAAACTTCGCACGCGTGCGATCCAATCATAAACCGATTCCGTTGGTTCTTTACAAGCATTGTAAAATTTTAAACGTGCAGCAAAATTCGATTGTTGAGATGAAAAATGGGAATTTAACTTCTTAATGATGTCCTCATATGGCGTATTTTCCGGTGCCGTAGGTAAACACAAATTATACAACAATTTATATGCATTTTCACTTAAAGCGTGTAATAGAATAGCCCTCTTCTTTAAATTTACTGTGATATCTTTGACAATAAAATAATTTTCCAACCTGGCCTTGTATATATTCCAATCATTTGATTTTAAATCAAATTCACGTAGTTGGCCAATATCGCTCATGGTGTAGCCGCGTCCGTAACCTCGTCGCCACTGTTATATCTTTGGTTTTTGAAGAGGCAAATATATTAATACACTTTAATGCAACATTATATATATTAAACACTTAGCAATACATTCTACATCAAACTATCACAGCATACCATTTTACACTGACCCCCAAAAAGCATTACTCCGTACCCGATCATGCGCATGCACTTATCTTATATTATTTATTATCAACTATACAACAAATATGTAGCAAACAGTTTTGTAGCAAACACTTTTTAATAATAAACGCAACCCGGGAGCTATGCCTCACGCTTCTCAACCAATAATAAATAAGCTACTGAATGGTAGTATAGCGGACCATGGATCGAAGTTTTGTTATATGAATTATATAGAAATTGCTTTCATTCCATGTAAATTGATGTTTACAAATTGGAAGCCAAATTATGGAGGAGGAATTTACCTCCCCCCCCCCATCTTTTAAATATCGGTGCACACTAAAATTAAGTTCTGAATCTTATTGTACTGTTACTCACGAGCACTAGCTTAAACAGAAACGTTTTATCGTCCTCCTCCCAGAGCAGGCATGAATTTACGTTTTTCAAAAAATCATGAAAAGCGTAACAGGGAAATTAGTGAACTGGGACACGTTTTAAAAAAATGTGTAGCCAGTTTTGAAACATCAGTTTTTTGACAATGTCGAAAATTTACGTCTTTCGTAGTAACATTGTATATAGGGCTATTGTGATCTGTCAACTCGTTTTTGAGTACATAGGCGTTAAAGCCGAAGATTTACAAAAATGGTAGCGGTAGCCATTTCAAAATATTTCAAAGATTTATTTCCGAAAAATTAAACTTAACTGCTCGTTGTATTTAGGTATACCAAATTTCATTAACATCGGTCCAGTAGTTCTTGAGAGTTTGCGTTACATAAACATACACACACTCCGTCATTTTTTAAAAACCATTGTTTTATGTTCCTGGAGGAACAAGTGTTTTCAACAAAATCTCATATTAAAATGTTATTGCAATCACAATACATACTACAAGTATGGGAAAATACGAAAACGTAAGAAGAATCTTGAATACGAGCTAGAAGTGCTGCTGTGCACGCAGCAGTTTTCGAATCAGAACGTTTGTTACTGTTGTTCGAGTTCGCAATATGTAATAAATGCTGTAATAAAACTGTAATCATTACAGTTATTGTCTGTTATTGAAAACAATTATATAAAATATGCTGTACGAGATGCAGTTTCAGCGCGATAAATACACATTTCCAATCCGATAGAATGCAAGTAAGCCAAAAATAACAAAATTATACCAACTGTAGCGACAGCAACATAAACGTTTGCTAAAAACAATCAATAAAGTGAGTCGCGATGCAAAGGTCCGGCGTCGTCGTGTTACGGTGAGACAGTTACAGAATTAGTATATAGATATTTTGTTTATATGGAAAAGCAGTTCGAGCTTTACAGAGCTATTTAAACGCTTTCCTGAAATGTATTGTATGATGTCTTTTTTCGGTGACGAGCCACCTGTTGAATGTTGTCGAATTCTGCTTAATGGTTTGGAACCTTAAATTAGGTCTTCAATATGAGTTAAATTGCCTGTGATTTTCAATACGTATTTAAGTGCAAAACGCTCTCTGATAATCAGTGGATACGTTTTAAAGTGTTATTCATCAAATTTTATGGTATTTAACTCTTAAATCTTCCCATTTATCCAGCTGCTTTTCTGCATAAACAAAAATGGTGCGTCAGTAAACCCTTAATGAATTAGTTTTCTGTTGTGTAAAATTACAATAGAAAATTTCCAAACGGTTCTGTAGTTAAAGTTATACACTGTGTCCATAAAGTAACCCCCCCCCCCCCAACTAACTTTTGAACGACTTAATATTTTTTTACAAAATTTGGTGTACTGTAATAGGAAATTAAATACTCTTTTTCAGACCATATTAAAATTTTGTATCATCCAAAATGGCGACTGGGCGCCATATTCAAATTTGTTTTTAAATAGAAAGGGGGGTCGACTGACACCTCATTTGAAAGGTATTTCAATTCTGCGTCTGATGCTAGAGTTTCAAGAAAAATATTCAGCTATAGCAAAATGGCGGATTTTAAACAAATGGACTCACTCAATTCAAAATTGTTTTGATTTTTTTGTCCAGGGTCGAGTGACACCTCATTTGAAAGCTCTTTTAGTTCTGCGTTTGATCCTAGAATTTCAAAGAACAATATTGAGTCATAACAAAATGGCGGATTATAAACCAATGGACTCACTCAGTTCAAAATTGTTTTGATTTTCTTATCCAGTAGTCCACTTTTTCATTTGCAGGACTAAATTTTCCCAGAAATATCTCAGGTGGCTTGAAATAATATTGAAAACGTTATGTTCCAACAAGACGGTGCGCCGCCTCATTATTATAGGCCTGGTTCTGACTTTCTCAACGGACATTTTTTTGGCAGATCGATTTTTAGGCGGGGTCCTGTAGAATAGCCGGCTCACTCCCCAGATTTAACTTTCTTAGATTTTTTTGTATGGGAATATCTGAAATCGAAAGTGTACAGAACCCGTCCAGAAACAATTGAAGAACTACAGAAGTTTGCAGAATTATCACTCCAGAAACTTATGAAAATGTAAGGCAGGAATTTCATAACCGAGTTTTTATGTGCCAAGAAGTAAATGGTGAACATTTCGAACACTTAATTTACTTAATTTAAGCTTTAATTCTGTTTTATTAAATAGACTTCTTTATCTTCAAACATTGTCATTTTGTAATGGCTGAATATTTTTCTTTGAAACTTTAGGATCAGACGCAGAACTAAAAGACCTTTCCAATGAGGTGTCACGCGACCCCCCTTTCCATTTAAAAACAAATTCAAAATGGCGCCAAGTCGCCATTTTGGATGATACCAAATTTTAATATGGTCTGAAAAATAGTATTTAATTTCCCATTACAGCACACCAATTTTTGTAGAAAAATATCAAGTGGTTCAAAAGTTAGTTAGGGGGGGGGGTTACTTTATGGACACAGTGTATATTATATATTTATATGATTACATGTTTTTTTACACATGTACTTCTAACAGTGTCATTATTGATGTCACAATTAGTTACTGTATGTCATATAGGTACCTATACTGAAACACATAAACTAGTGTTAACATTTTCTTTCACTTTCCGTTTGCTAGCGGACCGATCTCATTATTCTTTGCTTTTAGTGTTGGGGCATCAATTTTAGAAACCTTTAAATGAACATTGTTGTACCTAGAACATAGGATTTTGTTAACTGTAAAATTAAATTTACAGTGTCAACTTAAATTTAAAAAAAGCACGAGCCAAGCACGCAATTTCTAAATGAAACTTCTTAGGGTGTTCTCACTGAAAGAGTTTTTAAAATTCTATGACTTAATAGAAAACAGACCGGTCATGGCATGTTTTAATTGGCTGTAGAAATCGCTACAAAAACGTGTCACCAGATGTACTGATGCATAGTAATTCAACGCAATTTGCGCGTAGTAGCAGTAGTTATTGTGTGCGTCGCAGCGTTTCACTAAAAAATTATACCATCATAATCAAGGCCATATGACATCTACGTTTCGCTTTAAAATATTTCTCAAGGTTAATTTTTAATTTTGTTCGCTGCGTGTATATACTAAAATCTGCAAATACAAAAGTTTATCGCTTAGTAAAAAGTTTACTACATCGAAATCAAAAAGTCATATTCGTAATTTTTTTCGGAAAGTAAAATAAGATTATAGACAGCGCTGATTCATCTGCTCTTTCACTATTCGTGCTGTTCGTAGGCTGGCTATATAAGCAAAGCAACATAATACACTCGTTTAGAGTTGTGTGATCCGCGTGCAACCCACTTCGTGACCAATTCCGTAGTGTTCTAGTGACGCACGTATGCTAGAATATAGAAAGTTTACTTGCGGCAAAGATAGCCGCGCATCCATTAAATGACTTCTGTAACAGTGCTCGCATGTTTTACCCGCCGCTAAAGAAGTTTCGCTTGAAACCTTTTTTCTTATTTTTGTTGTGAATACGTTTCCGGATAGCATACAAAACGCACGTTCATCTCTTTCTGTGAGTTGTCTAGATTTCGGATTTGAAAACAAAAAGTAATAACTTGAATACTTATCATGCTTGTTCATTCTATTCTATCAAATAACACAATTAATTCTGTTACAGTTTAGAATGTGTCTCTTTAACAATAAACCATTACCTTTGTCTTTTAAAATTACCTGACAAAATAAACCCTTCGGAGAGTTTGACCAACCTACTGCTGAATAAACGCTGTTTGTTCAGGGTGTGCACTACTTTCGAAAGCTTAACTCCCGCGAGAGTCTCGGGTTGTTTTAGCTCTTGATCGCTGTAGAAAATGGATCCCAAGAAAGAACTCTAATGTAATTAATTCTGTCACAATTAAACAAGATGGCTATCGAAAATAATTGCCACTATACTTCCTCGTCTATCGGTGGAAAATCAGTATTACTTTAATATACACAATTGTAATCTACACTAAACTTAAATGCATTTAAACTGGCTGTATGATCTTGACACTTCAGAGTCATATATTCTTTGAGGCTTTCGCGGTTTCTCGAATTGTCAATATTAAAATTTACTTTCGGCTTAGACCGCGTCGTCATTTGGGAACTACACCCAGCATAATCAGGTATGGACCGACCTGTAGCTTGTCTGCCTTTACAAGCATTTGCTCTAGAAGTCTGAGTAATATTTGTTTGTAGGCCCTGCCTGCCTAAACAGGGCCGTGTGCTTAGTTTATTAGAACACCTACAACAAGAGAAAATCACCTCTTGATGTCGTTATAACAAAACGGTTATATAGCCACAGAAATTCACAGAGCAATCCGCAATGCGGAACAGCCCAAGGCTAAGGAGGAACTGGCACCTCCGGAAGGCTTAGCTTTCTTACCTTACAGTAAAGGCACTGATAAGATTGGGCATGTTCTTAGAAGGTACAGAGCATAAAGACAGTCTTTAGGACTAATGAAACTTTGGGAAACGGTTTCAGATCCGCAAAGGATCAAATATCAAATTTAAAATCAGGCGGGATCTACAACATCCCTTGCTCTTGTGGCTCAAACTACATCGGACAAACTGGTCGTTCCATTGAGTTAAGATTGCTAGAGCACAAACGTGATTGCAAACACAAACGCATCACAAAATCTGCGGTGGCTGAACATACTGGTTTAACTGGGCATAAGATGGACTTTGACAATGCTCGGGTACTCGCCAGAGTACCTCATTACTTCCCTCGTATCATACGTGAAGCAATTGAAATTGAGAAACAACCTGACAACATAAACAGGGAGGATGGTTTTAGACTCAGTAAAGCTTGGAGTCCGGTAGTTTATCCTCTGAGGACTCCTAAGCATCATCGATCTCACGATCACGCTCCACCGCTACCGGATCCGTCTTTGCCCAACGGTGACAGCCAACCAGGACTCCGCCGTTCTGCTCGACTGGCTCAAAGAAGTTTAAATACCTCCGCTTCCCGGATTTAAATTTAGTGTTCTATTCACTCTGAAGATGCAAGCTGCAATGTCTTGCGAAACGTTAGTTTGTATGGGTTCACAAACGGCTAACAGGCATAAGCCGATTAAGTTTTCTTGTCCTGGCAAACACAATACATTAAGATCAAATCCTTGTCTGCCCCAAGGTTTAAATAAACTAAGCACACGGCCCTGTTTAGGCAGGCAGGGCCTACGAACAAATGTTGCTCAGACTTCTAGAGCAAATCCTTGTCCGCCCCAAGGTTTAAATAAACTAAGCACACGGCTCTGTTTAGTAAGGCAGGGCCTACTAACAAATATATTGCTCAGACTTCTAGAGCAAATGCTTGTAAAGGCAGACAAGCTACAGGTCGGTCCTAACCTGATTATGGTGGGTGTAGTTCCCAAATGACGACGCGATCCAAGCCGAAAGTAAATTGTAATATTGACACTTCAGAGTCATCTCAAGGCAGTAGCATACTTTATTCTAATAATTCTGTCTGTAATTATATTTCGTGAATTAATAACTCGCATTAGGTATGCAGATTTCATAGTCAATCCAAGTCACATTGAGAGGTTAATAATGTTTATGAACTAAATTTTTGTCTTGGTTTCACAGTTTAGATTCATATCTATATTAAGTCCGGAACTGTCTCAACTTTACGCGACAACGGGCCCCACTACTAGAAGTTAGATCTTTACCCGCTGCTACCTCTCATTTCCAAATCAATCTTTGCAAACCGCAGATGCGTGGGGCGTAGCCCACGGGTTTCTAACTAAGTTCTTTACAGAAACATTAACAATGAGCTAGAGGGAAGAGTAAAATAGCAACAAATTATCTTTGCTGTTTCTCGCCTAATTAAACATTTTATGTAAGCAGCTGCTCCACCGCCTCCCATTTTGGAAAGATTTACTGTATTTGCTAAAAGGTTAGTTGCGGTATTTTTTTCGCGTTAATTCGGTTCTGCGGTTCAAATCCGTCTACAACGAATGTTTTACTCTGAAACTTTTAAACCAAGTATTATGTATAAACGAAGAAGTTAAACAAATCCTAGATCTTCTCTAAACCGTCACATCTACAAAAATTGCATTTTGTAAATTGCATCGTTTTACTTTGAATAATTTGATTAAATATAACTTGCGTAAATCGTCTAACTTTGTGCAAATTTAAGAAATGAATTGCTGCATCTGGATAGCAATGGATATGAAACTTTTTTCAGAGTAATTGAAGCGTTCTCCTCTCTCATGAATTAACATAAATACAAATATAAAATTAATGCGGTAACTGATACAAAAGTGAAACAATTTTCATGTTTAAATAGAAACTCAAAAATTTTTCTATTTTGTAGCGCCTGAAACAAGTTTAAGTTTAATTAATAACAGGAAGTCTTTTTTATTTTCACAAATTTAGCGCATCCTTGGTTAAATTCTCTGTCTAAACCACATGTGGTTGAATTTTAATGTTGGACAGCTTGTAATGAGTTTGGAAATTAAAACTTGGCGTAGTAATCGTTTAAATTCAGCAACTCGTAAATGTAATTATTTCATAAAGTATAAAACAGCTTGATTTTAAAATATGAATTATAGTTTACTATTCTATATTTAATCTTGTGGTTTGAATAAATATTAATAAATCTGGATAAACTTTGTTACTTACGTAAATTATATCGGGTCTAACAGAGAACCTGTTTACCCCTTCTTTTTTCGTTATTTCTTCTTCCTCAGCCTTTCAACTCTATGTGGGTTATGACTTGCGCTAGCTTATTTCAATATCCTCTGTTGGTTCAAGGAAGCCGAGGTAGATTAGTCCCCGTCGCTCCTATTTGCTCAGTTCCTTCACAGGAGCGGGTGTGTTTTAGCTTGTTCCATAATGCTCTGCCACATTTTCTTGTTCATCACCTTTCTCTGGCATTCCACCACTCCCATAACTTCTAAATCTTTTCTTATTCCGTTCTCCCACCGTATTTTTGGTTTTTCCCCTACCCTGTGTACAGTTGGTTTCCAGTCTGTCATCGTCTTCACTATTCTTTTATCCTCCATACGCTTAACATGTTCCCAGCATCTCAGCCTTTGTGCTTTTGTATGTTTTACGATATTTTCCAATTTGTAGTTCATGATTTATTTTTGAGTTTTTTTACTCCATTATCATTTATTGAACCTAGTATTTTTCTGAGTAACTTTCGTTCATATATTCTTAACTGGACTTTACTAGCAATCAGGAAAGACCACGTCTCTGCACCGTGTGTTGTTGATGGCCTTATTATACTTCAACAAACTTACAACTTTGATCTTAGACTAATCAGTTTGTTACATATCAGGTTTTCATACATGTGGTAACCCTTGAAGACCGCGTTTATCTTCTCGTTATCTTCTTTTTAATATCGTTGTCAGACAGCAACATTGATCCCAAGTAATTAAAACTTTTAACTTCTTGAAAGATAATTTCCCATTTGCAGACCTTGTATAACCTACGCTTGTTCTTAGTGCGTTCCATAAATTTTGTCTTGCTTTGATTTATTGTTAAACCATAGTCCCTGGCTTTCCTTCTAGCTTTTTAAAAACAGTATTTTGCTCTTCCTGTATTCTGTTTGTAATCACAAGATCATCTGCGTATGCAAGTATTTCAGAGCTTTTTGCGTTAATCACGTAATCAATATCAATCAACCTTTCTGATTATTATTTTTAAAGTCATATTAAGCAGCAACGGTGACAACACATCTCCCTGCCTCGTTCCCCTTTTTACTGATATAAAGTCTGTATCACGATCTTGTGTCTCGTTTTCAAAGTCAACTTCACAAAATTTATTAATTCTGTCGGAATCCCCAAGTCACACAAAGCCTCTACCATTTTCTCCCTCTTTACTCTATCAAAAGCCTGCTTGAAATCAATACATAAATTGTACAGTTAAATGTCATACTCTCGACTTTTTTTGAACACTTGCCTCATAATATGGATAGCGTTTATTGTAGAGCGATACGCCCCGAAACCTTGCTGATATTCACCGATTGAGTCATTTGCAAGTTTCACTAAACTATTATAAATTAAACCCCCATCACTTTGTACACTACACTCAATGTGATTACTCTATAATTGGCACGATTCTGTCTATTGCCCCCTTTGTGTATGGATACTATGATATCTTTCTTCCAATCATATGGATTTTTTTCTTTATTTTAGCTTCCCTTTATCAACGTACATACGCGTCTTTTCACCTTAACTTCAAATTTAATCATTTTTTCTATTATTTCATCAGATCTGGCATTCTCCAGCCTTTGAATTATTTTTTTCACCTCCTTACATTCGGGTTCATTTGTCTCTTCTTTGTCTAACTGCATATCAATTATTTGCTCGGGTTCTGGTACTTGTTGGTTAAGTAATAGTTCTTGAAAGTGCTTCTTCCATAACGCTAATCTTTCCTGCTCATCATATACCAGTCTGCTTCGCGGGTCTCTACGCCCCGTTGCTCCAGCCATTTTCTTTCGTTTTTCTTTTCTTAATTCTTTATCAAATTGTTGTGTATTCTTGTTTTGGTTGTAGTTTGTTAAGGTTTGTATTCTTCTATTGATCTATTCCCTTTTCTTACTTCTACATAGTTCTAGTCTTTTCATACTTTCATATATTGTTCTTTACTGAATTGGTATTGCGATTGCAGATATTTTAAAAGCGCCTCATTCTTTTTTGCTATTTCCTGCTTTCATTCAACGTCAATTTATTGTCTATTTTTTCTCGTAAGATACTACGATTGCTTCTATGAATTTAATTATGTTTTCTTTCAATGATATCCACTCTGTTTCAACGTCATGGCTTATATTTCTTTCGTCTATATTGTTTACTTTTTCGTTATTTATGAAGATAAATAATTTAAATTTGGCATGGTTAATACATGCATGAGGCCCTATTATTTAACGTAGATTACGACTTTCTGGCTCTTTCGGTTTCTCCGGAAGTGACAACAACTTTTTTATTTTATATAGAACGTTTTGTATATTTTTACTTATGTGAATTCATGATGAAATTATTCATACATGGCAGCAAAAATTGTTTTTTCAATTAGAGTGCCATGTCCCACCGAAAACTGTTGCTATGAAGTTATGCTTTAAAAAATTATTTTTAAAATTTTAACTTTACTGACCGTGATGTAATAGTTATTTAAGTAACAAGGAATGTAAAGACGTAATAATATTCGAGGTAGGTAAATACGAGCCGATGCGAAGCCGAGACTTGTGGCCTGCCGATACATTCCGTGTTACTTATTAAATTTTTCACGCTACAGGTAGAAATTTAATCATATTTTTAAAAGTTCGTTTTGACTGCTGTCATCGGAATTATTTTTCAAAAGCCCCATTATTGTAAGTTGCCTGTACTTGTTACCATATCAACGAACAGTTAAAATCAACATTTTAGTATTCTGTTTGAAATAAAATATTGTAATCTGTACCTTGTTGCTTTAATTATTATCCTAGGAATGTAAATGGCACTATTAAGTTCCCTAGTCAAGGGCAAAAAGTAAACGAATGTTATTGGCCATTTTCATCTTTTGTAGCTATGGATGTATCGTCTATTTACCTTGCCTGCAGCGTGAAAAGGATTTTAAATTTCGTAAATTTTTTTTCCTTAGAAAGCCAATTCTTTTAAGTGGCACAGACCACGAAAAAAACTAATAATTTAAACTAATAATTTGCCGGTTACAATACAATAATACAACACATTTATTCACTTTTTTAGTGACATTCATATCTTACAGCTAAGGGCACAACATTCAGTATGGCAGCAGAGTAGGGCAAGACAACGTTCATGAATGGTTCAATCTAGTGCCTACTCACTCTGTAAATGTTCACATTGCGTGTGTATACGAATACTTCCAAAATTAAAAATCATCTAAAATTAAAAGTACAATATCCTATTCCTTTAACTAGTGTACTGGTTTCACGTGGTAAATAAAGGTTCTGAAGAAGAAAATTTTTACTGCTGATGAAACCTGGATAAGCCCATCGTATTGGTAAACGCCTTGTGATACAACGGATGCTTATATGCCTCCCATGACAGATAGATTCAAAACTTGTCACGGCCCATTTAATTAAGAGCTTTCCACCTTAGCAACTTTATTATTTGATTCGGGGCTCTCAAATTGTAGTTTTTTTGGAGGTGGGCTGCTAAAAGTAACTATTTTCGAAAAATCGGCATTAAAGTTGCTCTTTTTTGTCAATTATGGACGTATGACTAATCTGGGTCAATTAGATGTACAAATACATATTTCACATTTTCGACGATTCGTGATATTTTGTGTTGATATAAAATAAAAAAAAACCTCTAAAGTGTTATGTTTAGCAATAACATTTCCAAGACACTTTTCTGCTTCACGCAAGTTAGATCAGATTTAAACAAGGATTTACGCTAATAACCGCAAGAGCAGTTTATAATGCAATATTTCCGTAAGCATGCATCGAGTAAACACTGAAGATACACGAAATTGTATAACGCGTAGTGCAAGGGATTGGGAGGTTTTTAAATCTATTTCTTAAATGAGCCGCTAGATGCCAGTACGGATAATTGTGGTGTGAGTTTTTATAAGTTAACAAATAATATTTGCCGAAATAACTATGTTTTAAACGTTACTGTCACAAATTAATATAAAATGTAAAAACAATTATGCTTTATAACATTTGAAATGGTAAGAAAGGTATTTGATATCTAACTATAATAATAATTTAATAGATGGCACCTGTAGTGTGTCGATCACGGAGCTAAAATTTTGTCTGTCAACGCGTTTGGCCCTGCTGCGCTCTAGCAACGTAGTAGGTAGTATTTAAAAAAATACCTTCATATTGTTATTAGTGAAATGCTTCTGCTACCGTGCACGAAAAAACCTAAAACCAACTGATAAATAATAAGTTTTCTATTGCATTGAATATTGAATAAAGAACCTACTGGTGTTAAAATAAATTAAAATAAAATTATATATTTTTAATGAAGTAGGAAATATTTCTTTCGTGGTAAATGGTGCTTTTTGTTTGCTTTTTTCTTCGAAAAAGGTAGCTTTTTTCTTTTGTTAATGTTAAAAACTGTTAAGAGCCCCGTTGATCCCATCACACAGAAAAAACATTAAACGTTTTGCCAGAATTAGCTGTAGAGTTAGGTGATTTTTACGTATTACTACTGCTACTACCATTTCGTTTTTGATATCATACTAGCGGAACCCGTAGGGTATGCTTAAAGCTTTATTTTAAATAATTAAATAAGCTACTTATGTTAGCAGTACATCTAAGTCGTATAGTCCTTATATTATTATTACATAGAAGTTGCTTTGTTTATATATAAATTGATATTTTTGATTCCTCCGGATTAAAATAAAACTAAAGGAGGGAAAGGGACAATTAACCCCCCAAATATTGTTGCACCTAAAGTTACGTTCTGAATCTTATTCTAGTACTTATAAGCACCGTAACTTAAACATAAATTTTCCATCTTCTTCTGTTTATTAAAGAGGCATGAAAATTCATAGAAAGCGTTACAGAGAAATTAGTGGACTGGGACACAAACCAAATTATAGCCCATCCCTAGTTCTTAAGCTTACAAAATGGAAAATAATCATGTGGCTAGTTTTTTGGCAATATGTTTTTTAACGGTGCGGTATCCAAAACCTTGAAATTATTTGCAATTCGAATTTTTCATCTGTACAAATATTTTTTTACATAGGAAAATTGTGTTCCTTTACGGCTATTGTAATAAAAATTTACTCCCGATCTGTCAGCTCGTTTCTGAGTAAATAGGCGTTAAAGCCGAGAATGAGCAAAACGGCCACCATTTTAAAACTGGAGTGTTCGGAAAAAAGCTTTCGATTTGTATCCTCTACCACATTCTGTTTTTACATTTCTGAAATTACGTTAATGAAACAAAAAACCCTACCGAAAAAACAGGTTTAAACTCTGTTTTTGGTTACGTTTCGCAAAATATAACTTATTAGCGGAAGTCCAACCTCTTTCCGTCAAAATCTCAAAGCAGAACATTTCCTCGATCACACGCAGTGTTCTTTTATTTATTATTGTTACACGCTACTCGAACTCGTATCATGTAGGTCTAATATTGTTTCTGATAAACAAACTATAACCGATTCGTTTCATTTCAGAGCTGATCGTAAACCTAAGTCCCCCCACTTAAATCTCAAAAGATACATAGATTTTTGTTCTTGAAAATTTCCTTTTTCTATTTGGATCTCATTATTTCATGATCTCTAAGATATATCCATAAAATATTGAAAAATTTCCAACCCATTTATGATGAATGGTCATATCATTTTTCGTCGTTTGTAATTTTTGTTTAATACAGCAAACTTAGAAATTTGTTTATTCAAAATGACAAAACAAATAATGAAGGTCAAAAGTGGATTTTTGATTAAAGAACGAAAAAGGTCTACATTAGTTAAGTATGCTACAAGTTTATTTTACATTAATGCACAATTTTTGATCTTTGCATGTTTCAATACGTGCGGAATACATTAGGTATATCTGTTTTAATACATTTGCGACCATTTTTTAAGAGAAAAGTGTGGAGTGTTGTACACTGAATTAATTTGCAAGGGATTTAATTATTGTAGCGTAAATGTGTGAGTTTGGAGCAATGAACGGTGCGAATTCCGAGTGTTTGAGTTTCTTAAATTTATTGAATAAACGATTATTTTATTCTTAAATACAATTATTACTTATAAGATAAATAACATGTAATACTTAACAAAGCAGGTCATATTTCCTAATACTAAGCTTGCAGTTTTGAATACACATTGCATGTTTTTATTAACGTAGTCAAGGATGTGTAATTACAAATTAAGGGAAATTTAAAATATATAAAAAAATATATAAAAAAATATAAACTCCTACGTTTGCATAAATTGCAATATTTCAAATGAACTTTGTTTATGGACTTTATTGCTAGATAAGTATTTGAGAAATGTATAAATAGGTTGTGATGTTTTTAATAAAGCGGTTGTTTAAAAGTGACATTAAGACTACCAACGTCGTAATACTTCATTGAGTCTGGTGAAGCGCTCTTAGATTAGTCAACATCAACCCTTATTATTGTAACTCGGCACAATAACGAAAACTACAAGAAACGACATCGACCCTTCCGCACTCACTGGATCATCTCCAAATCAATCCTCATTTATTTATTTATTTGGATGTTCGAGCCAGTCACATTGGTTCCAAGATTCACACCGAATGTGCTTATTTGTTTATTTCATAAATGTATGATCATAGATCATTTTTGTGACTGTTGCCCAACAGTTTTTAATAATAAGAGTGCTTATTGTTTCTCACCCTCAGAATTAGAGCAAGCCACAAATAACCAAATGATAGCAACAGTAGCGTCTGGAAGATAAAAGATTGAGTAATAAATCTTTCCTAGATGTAAGATTTGGTCGTTTTGTTATGGTGAGACAGTTACGGATTTACTATAGATAATAAAAAATATTACTAAGTGGGTAGGGGAGACGTTGAAAACTGATACAGCGCATGTGCAAAAAAACATCATAGACCCAACTTTTCAAACTATGGTATAATTTCTAACAAAAATCTATAAATTAGCAATAATAAAATGTTGAAATACGTAAAATGTAATATGTAAATATAACAACAAAGGAATAATGAAAGCATGAGATAGAAATAAGTAAAGAATTTTATTACACAAGGTGTTTTCTCTAAACTCGTGTAGAACATAAACCATTCCAATAAATCCATTTCCTATCGTCATTTGAAAAATATGATTTATTTATAAAAATTTAATGCTTTTGGGTGAACAATTTTATTAATCAAATTTTAATTCTAAATTTGATGTTATGAAATTTCTTGACAGACAGCACATTTGTTTGAGATAAATTAAGAAATGAAATTTTTCTACAATTCATAGATAAGACATGGGATCTCTTTCTGATCATAGTCTTAAAATTGCGCTGAAAATAAAACGAGTAATTTACTTGAAACTAACAATTAAACACTAATTTTGTATTCCCCTGCCGAGTCCTCTGTATAAGCAATGCATTTTTGATAGAAATTGCTTACCGAAACTTAAGTTTTGGGTAAGCCCTGGCGCGCCTACTTTTGCAGTGATCTATCCTACCAAAATATTCTAGTTACGTGCCTGCATCTATGCTACTGTGCTGTGTGCACTGCAATTATTCTGCCTAATTTACATTTTAATAGAGAATGTTGACAGTCGATCAGTAAATAATGCATTCGTGTCTACATTAGTGTCCTGCTTAATATTCCGTATTCCATTTCCATAGGATTCATAATTGGCGTAACCATTCATCGTCATCGTTCCCGATTTTCATCTCACAGATGAAGTCTTCCATGCATCTTTAAAGTTAGAAAATTAATGTACATTTATTAGAAGAACAGAGGTTGATAACAATTCAGAGTTAACGTTAATTGGCTCTTTAGGGATAGTATAACGATTTCGTATGCTAAATTTTGCATTATTTACGGGACTTAGGTTCTTCCTCTCCCCGTCATTTTTCTATTTAAATATTATTTTTTACATCTGGTGTTTTTTAACCTCAGCGTATCTTACTTTGTAAAAGTTCAAAGTTACATTTTTGCGCCTTTATTCACGTTTTCTTGCGAAAGCAGTTTTCAGCTTCTGCCGACAAAGCAAGGAACATTATTGTGTATGGTAACGGTCTAGGAAAAGTGCATCAGCTATTTATTTGGTAAATACGGATCCATCCACCTGTCTCAAACTTTTAGTGGTGAGAGACCCCTACTACTACAACACACATATTTACGCGTCTATTATAAAGAGTGTAACAGACCACCCACGCACTACCTTTTACGGCTAAACAATTCAACCCACACCGATGAGATAAAAAATTTGTATTATAAATCGTACTCGAGGTATTCAGTAAAATTATATATACATTTTTTTGTGGGCTTCTGAAAAAGTAGTTTAGGGGGTGTAGGAAGGTTTTTCAAGATTTTCAAATACGGAAGTGGGTCAAGTCGTACTTCATTTTAAAGGTATTTTTAAAACCAAAAACTAAAAAAAAAATATTGAAAGCTTAAATCATTTCAAAATGGCGGCCAATTATATCAAATAAACGGCCATTACATAAACCTTTTCCCAACCGCACAAGAAAATTGGATCATTTAGGTTTAATGGTTTAGCCGTAAAAGATAGTGTGTAGGTGCTTTGTTACACACTGTATATGGCTCATATTTCTTTGCGCAGCCGACCGCTTTTCAATGCAAATAAGCTAATTTGGGCGAACAACATTTGCTTGGCTGATTAAGCCGCGAGGCGCTGACCTTTCATGCTTAATCCAAGGAGGAAGGCCGGCGGACGTAAGCCGGGTCAGCGCAGCGGATTGTGTCTACACACCCAACACCGGGACATTTGATATGCTTTTACAAAAATGTGTTACAAAATGTTATACAATATGACTGAAGATTAGGGCAATCCTTAAGATATGCGCAGGTAAAGGCAGTTTTTAAACAAATATATGTTTACCAATTACATTACAAACGATATTTTTTGGAATGAACCGATTTGATTTTATTTATTGTGTATTGGCGATGTTATGAGCATGTTTACAAATAAACAGGCTTTGAATTCATAATCTTAAATTACATTTTACTGACCCAAACATTGAAGGCTCAACTTTGCAATAACAAACGGTCGCATTTAGGACTACGATTACAAGAATTAAAGCGGTCGAAAATTATTTTATGAAACTTCGATCCGCGACCTGCTACGTTACCTACTTTATTCGCCTATTTACTGTAAAACAAAAAGCTGGGGAGGGGGAATATCCCATGGGTTTCACTAGTATTATATTATTCGTTGATCGTACCAGCACATTCCTTTTTCGGGACAGGTAAATCAAGCATGTCACGTAAAATATAACGCCTTACTAAATTAAAAACTTCAGTCTTAGACTTAAAACTTCAAAATTTGACTTCTTAAATGGTAATTATCAGTTCCGTGAACAGTGTTCACGGAACATATCACATTACATATCAGTAAGTGTTCACTGAACACTGACTGATATGTAACTGTTTATTGGGTAATTTTTAGTGTAACAATATTTAGAGCCTCGACCGCGAATTATAACATTTAATTGACTCTAGGTGGGTGCAACAACAACTGAAAGACTATATGGAAATCCTAACATTTATGGTTATTCAAATATCTCCTTGTGGGTTCGTGTCAAGTAAGATTGAATACAATGTTCTCTTTCAACAAAATTTAAATATTTTTAATTTTTTCTTGTGAATTCAGTAGGTCTCTTTCTGGTTGTGTTTTCTCTTACTTAAGACTGGCTATTCATCACTTTTTATGTTGCAGCGCATAACAGTGCTAGACTTTTTTTGTACTATAGTTGTATAAAATCTTTTAACCATTATTAAATTATTATGTAATCTCATTTCTTTCTTTACGTTACATTACATACATTTATCTGTCTATATTAAATCTGTAACTGTCTCACCATAACCCGGAGATAGGCTCCCACATTTCAAGACAGTTTATTTTCTTTTTACCAATGTTTATGTATCAATCATGTAGAGCGGCGCGGCGCAGAAAGCAAACAGGTTTCAGAACGTTTTTAGTAACGGCTCTATAATTTGTTTATCATGAATTGTGTTAATATAAATATGGGTATGGCTGAAATTACATGACAAGTAAAGGAAATAATTGGACAAATACATAATTACTCCTGCGTGCAGAAGTAAAATTAAAGTAAAAACTAAATAACAATGGCACTGCAAAAGCTAAACCATACACGGTGATAGCAACAAATAAAACGAAATAATTATTTCTGCTGCACGTGGCAAACGTTCGGTTTATAACAGCGTAATAGGAACGTCAACTTATAATCAGTTAGATGGGCTAGACCTAAACATTTATCGGCCGTGTTTTGGTCATTTTTACACTTACTACGGAAACTGAATATTAATTTTTCAGTCAACTCCGATAGGTATAAATAGGAACCTCAACACTGAAAGGTAAAATAAGGAAAAATTATGATGATAATAATGACTGATGATAATAAAGATGCTGTTCAAAACAATTGGACAATGTATTCTTGATGTAAACGTTTTTTGGGCTTCTCTTTCAAGACCCACTGATGATAGGGTTGTTTTTAATCAATATATTTTTTATTAATATGAAATTAAGCATATCAAACCATACATCGTTGAAAATCGAAAAAATAGTTATTAGTGCAACTAGTGCGCGATAACAGCGGAGCTAGACCTAGACCAGATAAATAATATATTTCAAAGCGCACTAGATAGGAATGTCGTTTTCAACATTAAAAAAGTTACAGACAAAAACAATTCATTTTTTCTGTTTTACTCATAACTTGAAAAGCAACTGTGCCAAAAGTCCAATTATTTTTAGATTATTGTACAGCACCAAGTTTTGCATCTTTGCCTATTTTAAACCTACCTTCTATCTCTTATAGCAAGCGAGATTGACATACTCTGGCTGGAAAACATTACCGTTATAAATAATAAGACAAAAACGCTTTGATTTTTGCGAAATAATGTAAATTGGTGTTGAGGAATTCCAGCGACAGGGAAATGAAATTGGTCACCTCAAACACAACTGCGGCTAGGTCGAGTAGCCCCTAAAAACCACCGCATTTAAAAAATGAGTTTAAAATTTTATATTGCTGCTATCGATAAGCAATTTAGCTTTAATCCGAATTTTTTTAACAACGCACGTTTGTGTATTGTACCTAAAAATATTGATTTCTAAATTTCAAAAATTTGTACAAGGCGTTGTATAAAAATTATGGATTAAATGCAAGTGACGGCATATCATTAGCGTTATTAATTGACTAGATTTTAAACAAATCGTATATCCAGTTTAAGAGTAACCTGTTTCAGAAGGTTTAAAATTTACACTTTATAATTTTAACTTTCGCTGCGTTTATTCTCTTAGGACTTACTATTTTGTATGCGCTAAGACCATCGGCATCGGCGCGCCGATGGCTTCCGCAAAAATTTTCTCTCTTCTTCTGATGTTTGGTGTTTTTATGTCGTCTTCTTCATTGTTTAAGCATAACTTTCCTTCCCCCTTCCGGTATTCCTTCCAACGTCCATTTTGCTAATCTATCCGGATTTATCTATGTATTACTGTTACGTTTCGATTTATTCAGAATAAATCCTCATGTCTGGTTAATGACACAAAGAAATACATGGGTAAGAAGTTATAACCGTTACAATGAAATACATACAAATAGAATTACAACAAAACAGTGTTGAACTTAAAAATCGTATATAATTAGAATAAAACATTAGTGCTGAACAATAACTCAACTTACATTTAAAAACATCTGGAGCATCCAAAGATGCTCTAGGGTCCCGTGTCATGAAGCAGACTATTTTTGAAGCATAGAACTCGGAACATAGGACCGACTACTTTAGTCCTGAATTCTGTTAGGATAGCGTCTAAAAGTAATTACCTAACATGTGGTGCAATTATTTAAATTTAGCAAATACATGGTGAATAGCATTTAGTGTGCTGAGGCGGAATAAACGGGCAGGGGAAAATCCTGGAATTGAGTTTGGAAATCCAAATTTATCTTAGTAAAAAGAAAATTGATTTATGATATCAAATCTGATTAGAACTTAAGAGCTATGTAACAATGTATGTAATAAGTTAATTTAATTAAAAATATTTTAGAAGATATTCAAAATATAGGATCTGTATTCTGGTTCGTGACATTTACTCCCCTACAAACTAAACGGATGGTAATAGTTTAACATATTCTAATAACGTAGTAAATTTTAAAACATTTTGCACAGAACCTTTGACTAAAGTACTTTAAACTAAACATTACTAATAATATCAATATATAACTCAATTATAACAATATTTAACTCAACTTGTTAAAACCACATCATCAAAAAAGTCTAGAATTATTTTAAGATTCACTTCTTATGATCGCAGCATAATCGAGAAAATTTCTATTGCAGTTAATAGTCACATAATGCAGTACAGTACCACCACTTAAAACATTTTTTAACTATCTCCGTTTACTCAAATATGAGAAATTGACGTTCAGATGTAGCTATATTTCACATCATACAGATTCATATTGAAGTGTAACTATGTGTACAATCACACACGGTAGTACTGGTTTGTTTGCATAAGATGGAAACGTGGCATTAGTTCTCGAAGTACGAGCGCCATATTTAATAGCAGCAATATTCACAAATATTAGGTTGGAACAATAATTGAACTTACATTTAAAAGCCTCTGGTGCATCCCATAAGGTAGCTCCCAGGAACCTGGGCTTAATGAGTCACGAAGCGGGCTACTCTTGAAGCTTGGAACTCGGAACATGGAACTGACTACTTTAGTTTTGAATTCTGGTTATGTACTTTTAAAAGTAATTACTTAACATGTGGTATAATTACTTAAATTAAGCAAACTTTTAACCATCATTGAAGGTAATTATTTTCAGTGTTTTATTGAAATGGTTTACAATATAAGAGTTTGATAAAAGTTTAAGAACTATACAACAACATATATAATGAGTCAATTCGTTTAAAAATAGTTTATACGATATTTAAAATATAGGCGGAATTTGTATTCTGGTTCATGACAATATTTTTTAATACTCCTCTTTGATAAATTCCACCAGATTCTTGCTACAGCTTCCTCACTGTTACTTTTGTTTTAATTCTCTATTACCCCCATAATTTTTACTGGGCCGTATATTTTTCGTAGCACAATAAGCTCACGTCACGTGTTGAATGCTTTTTGTAGTCATTTACTGTAAGTACCGAGATGGTAGGCGTAAGTTATTATCTTCTTCTTTAGGTTCCACGAAATGCTTCTGAATTTTAATACGCCTTGTAGTGCGAAATATTGCTGCCCGCTATTATTTTAGATTTTATTTCATCCCTTATTTCTTTTGTGTCCTTTATTGTGTTTCCTAGGTATTAACAGTTGTTCATGTTTTTAGAAACAGTGGTATTTGAACCTCATCCTTTTCTTGCGACTCTTATAGTTATAATATATTTAGTTATTGCGTCAATTTTTAAGCCTAGTGGTTTACTAGCCGTTTCGAGTTCTTTTGTTGTAGATTGTATTACCTCTTTGGGACTTCCGATTAGGTCGATGTCTTCTGCATATGCCAGGATTTTTTTTACTTTTTTAAGGGTTTATGTTGAACGAGTAGAGAGTAGGTCGCCTGACCCCCAGTCACACCGCTTTCGCGGAGAGATGTAAGTCAGGCCAAGCGACGTTTCTTAATTTTATTCTTAAAACAAAAACAAAAGGTCATAGCCCACGGGTTCCACTAGTTTATTTATAATTTGCGATAATAAATAAAGTAGTTGTAAGACAGAGACAGAATGGAATGATAATAAGATATAAGAGAAATAGGTATACTGTATGACAAAATGTATCTAAAACACATTTCGATGCTGATAAGCTATGGAATTTGACTATCGCTATGAAAAAGAAACAATTTTAAGACAGATGTTAAAACTGTATCTACAGCCAACGTAAAGATATGTAGTTTAAAAAATCGATTTTCAGAAAATTTAAAATACGGGAGTACATCAAACATTCATCAGGAATATTAAGTTAACAAAACACAAAAACCCAAAACGGAAGTTATACATGTTCGCAGACTTGTTTAGTTTTTTGTTATTTTAAGAAACCAGAATGCATATAATAGAGAATATCAAAACACACGAACTGCTTATTTTCTGAATTCGTAACTCCAAATGATAATCGACGCGATTATTTGATAATTTTGACATTAACGCTTGTTTACTCAAAAATTAATTGTCAGATCGGCATGAAACACTCGTATAACTATAACCATAATTTTCAGAACATCTTACCGATACAAACCTTGCAATCCCCTTTGAAAAAGGTCCACTCTGTATATGCAAGAAAAGGAAGATATTATTACTTATTAGTACATTTTAATGTGATCTTTAGGCTTAACTCTACCCGCTGCACTAAAAATTGCCGGGGCTTTGCCCGGACTGCTTATCTGCATATTTACCAAACTTATTTAAATAAAATATTTTGTTGTAAATAGTTTTGAAATGTGAAACAATGATTTGCGCAAAATAGACAATACACATTTGTTGTAATTCTGATATTTTTCAATATTCTATTCCGAAATATGCGTAAAATTTTTTGTAAAAGTATAACTGCCATTTTAAAATTAATCGTACATTTTAAAAACACTTTTATTGTCGAAGAAGTATTGGTAAAACTTCTGAGCGGCTAAATTTTCTTAACATACACCCATGTTTGAGCACGGATGCCTTTCCTTATAATTCATAATAACGCCTTGATATCTACACGTTATTCTAAACACCCCAGTTCCCAGGAAATTGTTTACAAAAGAATTCACAATTTGGCAAAATTGCCGATACGCAACGGTTACAACCAAACAAGCGTGCTTTTATTCTAGTCATCTATACCAAAGTGTCTGAACATTTTGGGCCTTGTTTGGTCTATTAGTTTTGAAAAAATGAACATTAACAATATTTTCTTAACACTATTTCAAATATTATTTCAAAATATGAAATATTATTTTAAATAAATATTAAAAATAGATGGCAGCATAAAATTGAACATTGTTTAAGATTATTGTGTAGTTGTCGATAACAGCATTTTTGTATTAGACTTATATCACCTTAAACTCAAAACAACAGCAGAAGTATTAAATATGATAATATCAAGAGAAAACACGAAATCGTTAACTATTTCTAAAATACCGCTCCATTTCAAACTGACTATTGATAATAAAACAATTGAGCAGGTTATGACCTTTAACTATCTTGGCGTAAATACATCTAGTACAAGGAATCTGAATCTAGAAGTACATACAAAAGCGATAAAGTCTGCGGCGGCAACAGGCTGCCTACGAAACATAATGAGGCGAAATAGACATATATCAATCAAAAGTAAAGTGCGTACCTACGGCATTTACGTAAGACCTATTCTATTATATGCTGCCGAGATTAAAGCAGAGGCGTCTAAAATAAAACACATCATGCGAACAACAGAGGTGAAAACTTTTTAGACTCATATCAGGTGTCAAATAATAAACCGCGCAACTATGATAATAGCCCCACGATTTGCAAACTAATCATCCACATGCCGCGCTTATTTCATAGACGACTGTAATTAAGTTTTTATTAGATGGCTTTGTAGAACTAGATCTTGGCATTTGTAATTTACTCTTCTTTGCGGTCCATAGGCTTCAGGTCCAGCTTTCGTATCACCTTTTGGAAGGTTGTCCTTGCGGTCTTTTTCTATTAGGTTTTCTTTTTATTGTAATTTTTGGTAGTTTGTTGTCAACCATGCATCTCACATCCTGGATTTTGCACGTTTCTTTTATGTTTTCGCTTCTATCTGTGTCTTGCAAAGTGAGCGTAATTGCCTATATTTAACATTTTCAAACAATTAGCAAGTAAGCATTGTAAATTATTTCCAATATTTATTATTGTTTTTATTTTACAAACTTGCATGATCAGTTGGCAACCGTGACACATTTAACTCACATAATGGAAAAAAGTTCAAACAATTATTTAGCGGTAAAAACGTGTGCCTGTAATCTGGCAGTCCCAGTTCAAATTCCTTATCAGACGTTTTGTTTTTCATAATTTTTTTGTACTATAACATTATAAATTTGATCATTGCCAAAAGAGATCCTGAGTTGTTCATTATTTGACATCTCTTATTGCTATCAAATTGCCCTACGCATAGAATTTATTTTAAATTTTATCTTTGTTTTATTAAAAAATACGTTTTTATTAAATTTAAATTTAAAACGCTAAACAATCAAAACGACATAAGTAACAAAACAATTAAAAAGCGCAATAACTGTTAAAAAATTATCATTCTTCGTTTCTAGACGTAAATGGACCCGTTTTTCATGTTTTCAAAACCCGTAAACAAATTAAAAGAAACCAAACCTGCCACGAAATTCGAACGGGGCCACTACATTACAACCCCACGCCTTTATTGCTAAAGCAACACAACGTTTATTATTATTTTTTTCCTGTTATGAGAGTTAATATTGTGAAGTTTTCCAACTGGCACTACTATAACATTATAAATTTGATCATTGCCAAAAGAGATCCTGAGTTGTTCATTATTTGACATCTCTTATTGCTATCAAATTGCCCTACGCATAGAATTTATTTTAAATTTTATCTTTGTTTTATTAAAAAATACGTTTTTATTAAATTTAAATTTAAAACGCTAAACAATCAAAACGACATAAGTAACAAAACAATTAAAAAGCGCAATAACTGTTAAAAAATTATCATTCTTCGTTTCTAGACGTAAATGGACCCGTTTTTCATGTTTTCAAAACCCGTAAACAAATTAAAAGAAACCAAACCTGCCACGAAATTCGAACGGGGCCACTACATTACAACCCCACGCCTTTATTGCTAAAGCAACACAACGTTTATTATTATTTTTTTCCTGTTATGAGAGTTAATATTGTGAAGTTTTCCAACTGGCATTTATCCTGCACATTTGTTAAATAAAAACAAACAAAAATAATTTACAATACTGACTTGCTAATTATTTAAAAATGTTGAATATAAGCAATTCGGTAAAATAATAAACCGCGCAACTATTATAAAAACATTAACGATTTGTAAATTAATCAACGACATGTCGCGCTTGTTTCATAGGCGACTGCGATTAGGTTTTCATTATATAGCTCTTAGGTTAAGAAGAAGAAGAAGAAATTATGGTAAAATTGGACAATCCGTTTTGAAAATATGAAGAAACGAGCAAATGGACCGACGAACGTAACATCACTTGATGGGTTAAGAATATAAGTAAATTAGTAGTTATGGGATATTTCAAATGAAAATAATCGAACCATTCGCTTATTGAAATTTCTCGAGCAGTTACAGAAAACCGTTCGAATGAGTTAACGATTTTAAAATTTTGAAGTTTGTCTATTTCGAAAGCGGGCGTTAAATGATACGCTGATACTACCAGTCGTGGTATTGTGATGCGAAATACGAATATACAAATCTCTGGAATGCGATTGCATAAAGACGACCTCGACCACGTCTTTCCGGCGCAGCACAACATTACTATTTATTAGGAATATAAAACACAACAGTTTTAACTGCACTGATTTGTTTCTCGTGGTCATTACAACGCAGCGTCGTATTTGAAAATTTTAATGTTGCCCTAAAAAGTATAAATAGTAAAAAATTTGGAAATATATAAAAATTTATTAATATTTAGAATAATACTGTATTACTATTGAAAAACAAACAAATGGCACACTCTACAAAAAAATAAAAATTGATTATTTATGTAATAATTAATAATCGGATATTGTTTTTGCCGCTGCTCTCATTTTAAAAACGTAATTGGTTTATAAATAATAAATCACATAAACATCAAATCAACTTTTGCGGTTTATAAAATTATTGCTCAAAAAACAGGCCGAAATTAGCAATGAAAAAAAATGACATTAATAAAAATACCATTCAAAGCTGGGGGTTTACGCTGTTTTGTTGAGCGGCTCGAGAAAAGACGATGAGAACGAAAATTCCTTCATAGGAGCATTAGAAAAGCAAACAGAATGCGTTTTTACTATTTTTACCGCATAGAATCATCCGATAGATTTTATACGAACAAATCATTCGATTATTGAATTGTTGAATGGAAACCATTCGATTATAAAAATCATTCGATTATACCCATCACTAGAAATTGAATTATATTATTTTGCACAAGAGTATTAGTGACAGAATTTAGCGGTAGGTAATATTTTAACTTCTTTTACTAAAGTTATATGCTTGTTCTACACTAACGATTCCCTGAAATTTTAATTATTGTCAAATATATTAATATAATTTTTAAGCAACGTAATTCAAGATCGGGTGAAATTCATTATTTGATTAATTAAATTATAAATATGGCCTACTAACTGCAAATACACTACATTATATAGAGCAGATAATTGCAATTATAATTTGGAAAGTGTCACGCTATGTCCCTTGCGACGAACGGAGCTAGTGACGTTTTATTTAAAATAAGGCAAGGTTGTAGAGCAACAGTAATATTCTCTGTAGAAATGGAAAAATTTGTAAATAACACAAAAATAATATGCGTTCAAGCAGAAATTTAATTTTCTTTTTGTATAGCATTGAAATTGAAAGAAATGCAAAATGAAAGCTTTTGTAAAATTATTGACTTTAATATAAATATCAAATCCATCTTTCTTTCTGTTGTAAAATTTATATGTACACAAATGTGTACCCATAATGTAAACTCCTGATTACTATAATTACTATATTTTAATACTGATTTTTTTCCTTTTTCTAGGTCAGTTGTTTGCATCTGTAATACTACCCAAATACATCATGTTTAAGGTAATTACCAATATTTAATGTACTTAGCTAATTAATTTTTAAACGTACCAACTGAAGCTAGCTGCTTCAAATTATACTAACGTCATTGTAACAAAACCATCATAAATTAATTAAGCGCGGGGCATTAATAAAATGTAATTACATCTAAAAAGGTCTGACACCAAGTCACACATCAATGAAATTTTCTACGTGATCTCATAAACCCGGTCTTAGCAATCAAATCCCTGAATAACCTTGTTTGCTATAAAGGGAAAGCAGATTTACTTGATTTTATTCAAACCCTTACAGAGACAAGACAATTATTGGATAACTGAAAATCACTGTATAAAATTTAGCTTTCTTGTGTGCTGTATCTGATTAGCATTCTATTGTTAGAAGACAAAAAAATATTTTACGCTATAACAATGATTTCTCATTTCCCCCAGAAATCTTCAATTTCATTATATGGAAACGTGCAAAGACTGAAATACGTACAATTTAGTAAGAACACGATCACGTTCGTGTTTCAGTTTTGAAAATTCGTCTGTATTTTCGGATTTCTTTTAAAATTATAAATTGAAGATTTTTCCTTCGAAAACATACCGAATAAGGAAGACGTTTAATAATTGAGATTGGTAGATTAATGCATTGCATTATAAGCCTTATCTTTTAATGGACTAGTTTTTGTTAAAGCTTTTGTTAACCGAGAAGATTGGCCAGAAATGAAATATGGTTTCTACGAAATTCTTTTACATAGATTTGAAGTTTTTTTGTGTAGCTAAAACATCCAACTATTTTTTTATACAGTTTAATACAACTTATAATTCAAATGATACATGTGCAATCATCGTATAGCAGTTAATGTAAATTAAAGACATGACTTTATGTAAAATAAAAGTGCGAGAAGGGACAAAATAGTCATTTGTGTACAAAGGCCAAAAAATGGATTTTTTTTGGTCGAGTCTGAGTTTAATGGCCGAGGCGAAGCCGAGGCCAGAAAACAGACGAGGACGAAATAACACTTTGTGGCAGTGGTGCACACAAATGTTTTTAGGCGACCTTCATTATAAAATTTACAAATTTGTTAGATTTTTATTTATGATTTATTGATATAATTATTTATAACAAGTGAACAATTGTACATATTTGTGACTCCTTCAGAAACGTTTATATTTTATTACAAATTTGTTAGATTTTTATTTATGAATTATTGATATAATTATTTATAACAACTGAACAATTGTACATAATTATTAGAAGATTTGACTACCAACACGTATTTATTACAGTTTACAGCAAGATTGACAGCTTGTTTACTCTGTTTTATTCAGAGATATTATGACATTGTCGGTAATATCGGTATCATGATGTAAGGTGGAAAATTATCGATAGATGGCGCCATCTTTAAACGGATAATAATGAAAGCGGCTAAAAAACGGTTACTTTTTGGCCGCTTTTGAGTACTAAAAATTAAATTTTTTGTTAAGGTCGCCTAAAAATGGAATTGTATTTGTACAACCCAATGAAAGTAAAAAAATGTATAAACGAAATCTCCAATAAACCGTACATATATTTTTGTATTATTCCGGACTTAAAAAATAAGAAAATAGTATATTACATACCGAGGTGGAAAGTGCTTCAGTCCTGTCAAAAGATATGGTAGTTGACCAAGGCTCAACGCGCCGCGGTCAACTAATTCTCGAGACAGGAAAACTTTTCACCGAGGTTTGTATACTATTTTATTCACAATCAGTTTTATTCACAATTAATTAATTATTGAGTTTTAATCATAATTTCCATTGATGTTTATTGACAGTTTTATCATAATTTGATTAGTCTACTTTATAACAACGAGATCTATGGAAGTGTTGCTAGGTAACATGTCAACATTTTCATTTATTCTGTCTGTACAGTTTTCAAATTATTTGCTTTGATAACTATTATCATTTTTACGCATATTATGTCTGATAGTGAGTTAGAGTGTACGAGTAGTTTTAGTAATTTAATTTGTTATTGTTCAGATTTTTATTAAATAAGACATTATCTTCATTGTGGATAGTTTTATTACAATTCGACTACTCAAAATGACACTAACATTTAAGCTATTGTAAAGTGACGTTTAAGTAGCCGGAAAAGGCTTTTCCGGCTAGGTACACAATGTATGACTTTCCAACTTTTTAAAAGCCGGAAAGTGACATATTACTGACACACATATTATTGATTGTGAATAAAAACTGTTATCAATATGTATTTATCAATCCAAAACCAATGTTTAGAAGCTAGGTAAGGGGGGCGGTCATCATCATCATCTGCCTATTTCAGTCCGCTGTTGGACGTAGGCCTCTCCAAACATCCTCCATTGGTCCCTGTTTTTCGCCTTCTGCATCCAGTTGTAATCTGCTACTCTCTTGATATCGTCAGTCCATCTGAGGGGAGGCCTGCCTCTATGCCTTTTACCTGTTCTTGGTCTCCACTGCAGCATGCTCTTCGTCCATCTCTTATCTGTTAATCTGGCAATATGGCCGGCCCACTGCCATTTCAATTTAAATATCTGTTCTATTACATCTTTTACTTTCGTTTTATTTCGAATCCATGTATTTGTCATCCTATCGCTTAAACTTATTCCCAGCATTGCCCGCTCCATTCCTCTTTGCGCTACCCTCAGTTTTTGCATATTTTTTGCCGTTAACGTCCACGTCTCTGCTGCGTAAGTTATAACAGGGAGTATATTCTGGTTATATAACTTCGTCTTTAGTGTTTGGTCTATGTTACTTTTAAAGATTTCTCTCCATCTACCGAATGTGACCCAGCCAAGTTTTATTCGCCTTTCTATTTCTTTTGTTTGATTGTCCATCTGTAGTGAGATGTATTGTCCAAGCTTTCTGCCTGCTCTATATTTTCCCCATCAATCTGTATATCAACTATCTCATGTACTAGATCGTTTATCATTATTTTAGTCTTCCCTTTGTTCATTTTTAATCCTATGTCTTTGGCTTTTTCGTTTAGGTCTGTTATCATTTCTTTTAATTCTTCTAGGTTGTCCGATATAAGCACGACGTCATCAGCAAATCTTAGATGGTTCAATCTTTCTCCATCTACTCTTATTCCTTTATTTTCCCAAGCGCACTTTTTAAACACATCTTCTAAACACAGGGTAAATAATTTGGGAGAAATGGTGTCTCCCTGTCTTACTCCTCGTTCCATATCTATCGGATTGGTAGTACCTTGCAATTTGATTGTACAGGTAAGCGTTCTTATATATATATTTTATTAGTTCCGTGTATCTATAATCTACTCGGCTGTTCTGTAAAGATTGTATTATGGCCCAGTGTTCAATCGAATCAAACGCCTTCTCAAAATCAATAAAAGCAAGACATAATGGTAAGTTGTATTCTTTTGATTTTTCTATTAAATTTCGCCATAACTTGTAGATGATCTTGGGTACTATAGCCGCTGCGAAAACCTGCTTGTTCGGGTGGTTGGTAATTGGCCAATTTGTTCACCAATCTGTTATTAATGATCTTTGTCAGCAGTTTATATATTTGTGGTACAAGACTGATTGGTCTATAATTTTCTAGTCTTTGTTTGTCGCCTTTTTTGAATAGTAATATTATAACCGCGTTGTCCCATTTTTTAGGTATTTTACCTTCTTGCAAGCATTGGTTTAATAATACTTTTAGTTCTTGTAATAGCGGCTGTCCCCCTTCTTTTAGCATTTCTGGGAGTATCTCATCTTCGTCTGGTGCCTTATTTCTTTTTGTCTGTCTTAAAGCTTTTTCTATTTCGTATATTTCAATTTCGGGGATATCTTCTGAATTTACATTTAGTATTTTCCTTTCTACATCTTTCATATTTGTACCAGTTTTTGTGCTGTATAGAATTTTGTAGAACTGTTCCGTTCTTTGTGTTATTTTATTTTGGTCTATGATTAAGGCTCCATTTGTATCTCTTAGCGATGCTATGATTGTATCCCCCAGTCTTCTTTCCTTTTGCCACTGTTTCGTTTTTCCTCCATTAATCAGTGCTTCTTCAATTTTCAGTTCATGCCATGCCTTTAGATCTTTTTTCATCTCCCTTCTTATTTCTTTGCTTATTTCTTTTAGAGGCTCTATATTTTCTTCCCGGTTGATTGCCAATTTTCTTCTTTCTTCCATTAGCTTCTTTGTATTGTCACTTATCTTGTTGTCTCTTGATTTCGTTGTTTTTATTTTGGACGAGGCTTCTTTAAGTGCCGTTATTATTTTCTTATTTCTTTCTTCTAGGTTGTCTTCCGCTGCTATATTTACTTCTTCTAATTTTTTGTTCAATTCATTTTTGTATATTTCCTTATTTGCTACTATATGTTTTCCCTCTGTCCGTTTTTTAGATTTCTGTATAGCTTTATATCTATCATTTTTGTTATTAATGACTATTTTATTTCTTATTAGCCTATGATCACTTCCGGTATTTATTTTCTTCACTACCGATACATCTTGTACTATATTTTTGTGTGAGGATAATATGAAGTCTATTTCATTCTTGGTTCGTCCATCCGGACTAATCCACGTCCATTTATTTTGTATTTTCTTCTTAAAGAAGGTATTCATTGCATACATTTGCTGTTGTCCCATATAGTTCATTAACATATCTCCTCTTTCATTTCGTACTCCTATTCCATAGTCTCCTATATATTCTTCTCCTTCTTCTTGTTTTCGTCCTAACTTGGCGTTGAAATCCCCTATGATTAGTAAGTGTTTTGTATGGTTTTCAGCAATACAGGTATTTATTTCTTCATAAAGTTGCTCTACCTCTTCGTCTTCATGGTCGCTAGTGGGTGCGTATATTTGTATTACTTTTAAGCTGCATTTTTCTGACATTTTCAATATTATGTATATTATTCGAGGACTAACTGCCTTAAAATGTGATACTATTCCTGTTATTTTCTTGTTTATAAGGAGCCCTACTCCTCCTTGACTTATGTCTTCATGTCCTTTGTAGAATAGTATGTGTCCCGATTTAAGTTTCAAACATTGTTCCCCTTTCCTTCTTGTTTCACTTATTCCAATTATGTCCCATTTTATTTCTTCTAATTGTTCTTCCAATTCTATTAGTCTATCTTCTCCTAATAGTGTTCTTGTGTTATATGTACATACAAATAGGGCTTTTTTCTTCTTTGTCTTATGGCAGCTTATCCGAACCCAGGGATTCTTAGCACCCTCTATCTCCTCCCTATTCTGCCCGCTGCCTTGGGCAGGAGTTTGGAGATTGCTGGGGACTGAGGGCCTTCTTCTTCTACGTCGTAATGTCATGATGTTGGAGGAATCTAGCCTAATACACCTTGCTGGCCGGGCATCTTGGTGTATGCATTTTATACCTTCTGCCAGGATTGTGTTCAGCCGCTCCTTGGGAGTACAGACGCTGTTATGTAACCCCCCACTCTGGGTCAGACGTTACTCCTCGTTTGGTCCGCGGGTGCATCCTGCACCTACTCTACATATCTGTAGAGCCTTCCCCTATCCGCCACCCGGGGACGCGCCGTGTTGGAGTCGAGGTTCTCCTTCCGGCTTCCCACATACAGTGTGTGTCAACCCCTACTCAATTCAGAGATGACCTGTATGTGATTTACACCGGCACGGAGGGGGGCGGTAAGGCTAGGTAAAATCTTTTAAAATTTAAACGCATTTTATCATAATATGTTAATTCCAACTTACTATACGTAAATGAAATGTGGACCATCTTATTTGTTTTTATTTGTTCAAAAAACATACATCACTTTTGGAGTGTCCATTCTGTATACTATACCGGAGCCTTTCCACCTGTCTCAGTGGTGAGGGGTTCCCACCACCAGAACCCACATAATTATCCGTACATAAAGGCAATTTTTCTTTATAGAGTTGACCGCTACGATATTACAACAAACTCACAAAATGTGGATTACATCATTGCGTTATTTTAACAGAATCTTCTCAAAGCGACAGCGTCACTACGAAACAAATTCCGTGAGCGTCACATCGAGCCCCGAGCAAATGTTTTAAAATGATTAGTCAAACATATTTACGAATTAATAGTGATGAGCTGTAAATTCTTAACCCACTAATTTAGCTCGCAATAAACAGTTTTGTATAGTTTTGCATACTGCGTAATAATTCATTCCTAACATTACATCCCGAAACACGTACAGGTCAAAGCTGAAATTGGACAAATGGACAATTACGCAATCTTGTAAGTACAGCCAACTCGGGTTTACTTTATTGTTATGTTTATGTTTATAGAGTTTTGACTATTTACAAATACACACGCTACGAATTTCTACTTAACTAGCCCAAACACAACAGTTTTGGCTAGTTCAGAAGAAGATATGGCGGAAATCTTACAGCGGATTGAAATATACAGTGAAAAAGCTGGTCTTAAACTTAATCGGTCAAAGAGCTGTATTTTGGTAGTAGATAGAGCAAACACCCTACCTCAAAATTTTGAAAATATTCGAGACATACCAAGAAGAACTGAAGTTATTTACCTCGGGGCACGCATTTCGAACACCGGCAACTGCGAAGAAGAGGTAAAAAGAAGAATAGGGAAGGCAAAATCGGCATTATTTCAACTGACCAAAATTTGGAAAGACCACCATATTACAAAACAAACAAATAAAAGGTTGATAGGCTCCCTAGTATTTCCTATTGCTACATATGACTCTGAATCCTGGACACTTAACGCAGCGTGGCGCAGAAGAATTGAAGATTTTGAGATGATTTGTAACCGACGCATGTTAAGAATTCCTTGGACTGCGCGGAGAACCAACCTCTCCATTTTAAGAGATTGAAAAATTGACACCAACCAGCGACTACTACCGACAATTCAACGTCATATACTACGCTTCTTTGGTCACGTAATCAGACGAGGCGGGATGGACAAATTGGGCATACAAGGCAAAGTTGATGCTAAAAGAAGAAGGGGTCGGTCACTCGTGAGATTCATAGATCAAATAAAAAGTCTCACTCATCTATCTATGACCGAAGTAATGAGAACAGCAGAAGACAGGGAAACATGGCGGGCGGTTATCAACTCTGAGTAACATTAGGGGTCACGATACTCGAAATCGAGTTACGACTAAGAAGAAGAGCGTCGGCATAAGATCAACATTAATTCAGGCTGTTCAACTCTACTACAAAGAAAATAATGCCGCAATAAAAATTAGTGCATCACTAACTAAATCCTTTAATACATCGAAGAGGCTGTTTATCCCCTACCCTGTTTAAAATATACCTACCTGGACCGATCCCTCAAAGGGTGGACACGAAAACGCAAAAACATGGGACTACAGGTAGGAAACGACACTCTGTACACTCTTTATTTTGCTGATGACCTCTTTTGTTTTGCTAAAAAGAGTTGCAATTGTCAAGAAAAACAGAAAACAACAGCACTCTAGCTTCAAATTTATTTTCTAAATTTCCTCAGAAATTTCGTATGCAATCGTGATACACCATTAAAAAAAATTAAAAATCTATTAAAAGAGGACAGGCAAGCAGTTCAAAATTTAAAAAAAAATCATGTAACGCCAATACTCGCAAAAACTTATTATATTATTTTTTTTTTTAAACCCAAAAATATGCTCTATGGCCCAATAAATACATTGGGTGGAAAACCGTTCTCACGCAAGCAGTGATGTAGCAGTAAATAACATGTTTCCATACTTTTGGCGGACCCTGTATTAAATTCCCAACTGTTTAACCGTAACACGACAGCGAGCTGTTGCTTTTTGACAAAATTTATCACCATAACACGACGACCGGCTTTTACATCTCTACTCAGTTTATTCGTTGTTTTCGGGAATGTTTATGCTGCAGTCACTACTGTTGAATCGTTTGACAAATAATTGGGTATTCTGATAAAATAAATAGGAAAATAAATAACCAACGAAATAACAATTAAACTAAAAATTTTAACGCTTTTGACGGAATCTAATATTTATTTTTTTTATGGAATAATATCTGCCTGTCTGTTTGTTTCTAATACTAGATCTAAGCGCGACCTCACAGTATACAACTTAAACATATTTTACTTAGAACTTAGTAAGCATATCTGGCAGCTAGAAGAGTGGACGATCATATTTACAAATTCAACACTTTATTGGTCCAAATATTTAGAACTCCAGTTAAAATAACAAACGCAAACATTTACGATTACAAGATACAATCATTAAAGCATCCGCAAATTAATTTATAAAACTAGCTAAACCCGTGGACTTCGTTTCACGTTTTGCTTTCAATTACTTCTGGTAGCAAAGTTATTGAAAAAGATTATTGATATAACCTGTGTCGAGATGTACGGCATGTTACTGAATATGCGGTCGCTAGAAGTTGAGAAAGAAGAAGGGATCCGGATGGATTTAGTATATAGATAAATAATCTGTGTCGGGATGTAAGACATGTTACTCAATGCGCGGTCAGTAAAAGTTGCGACAAGGGAAAGAGATCCGGATTTAATATAGAAATATAAACTAAGACTTCGATCAGCGGCTCGCTACTCTACCGACTAAATAAACGAAGAAAGCGGGGGCGTAGCTCACGAGTTTAGCTAGATTGTATTAAATGAGTGCTGGACTCACCCATACTATGTTAATAGACAATCGTATGTACAGCATGATTAACAAAATGTTAGTTAAAGGTTGGCCTTGGAAAACTACGGTTTTGTATCCGAACTCAATTTATAAATCGTATGAAATTTTTTTATATGGCAGTTTGTAAGTATATGAAATATGTTCTGACATGCGCTTGGTTTTCCAGGGCCAACCCTTGGCATAATTTAAATTTTATACTTTTTCAAATAACTGTTTTCTTCTGTTGTAGTAGAAGTCGGGAGCAACTACCACAGTAGTACATACCTCTACTGGTTTTGTAAAAATATTTTAGAGTAAAATGGTAACAAAATGTCAAACCTGTACTTCTATGGGGTGTCAAGTGTAAAGTGAAAATTTGCTGTGCATTTCGCGTTATTTACGACAAATTGTCTCAATATTTATTCTATATACACACATTTAGTTAAATGCTTTTTATTTTATTAAATTATAGTAGATTTAAAAATCTTAAAGACATAATTTAAATATTCTAACATTTAATACAATATTAGAAATTTAAATAAATTTTAATACATTTATTTTAATTTTTCAAATATTTAGTAATTTTTTATGTATTTAGATAAATTGGCACATACTTGTTTTAAATCTTTCAATATTTAATAAATCTTCACAGATTTTAAAAACTCTTTCCGATTTAAATAAATCTTTACAGATTTAATTAAATCTTTACAGATTTAAATACATCTTTATACATTTAACTAAATCTTTATAGATTTTATCTAACACTAACACCTTATACTGTTTCTATGGTGCATTTGAATTCGTTTGTTAAGTTAACTATAAAATACATCCCTCCTTATAAAATACGTCGTCAATGGTAACGTATTTTATAGCTATTTAAAATACGATTTAACGAAATAACAATACTTTGTTGACTCGTTACCATAGCACACATAACATTCCATAGACAGACCTATCTAATAACTCAAACAAAATTGACTTGAAAATTACTAAAACTAAAAGACTAATTATGATATTCTATTAGTGTTAGATAAAATCTTGAAGACAACAAGTGTTTTATAGTTTAAAAATCTCGGTCTATTAAATCCTCGCTCCCTACGGTCGCTCAGATTTAAACACCGACCTCGAATTTTAAACCGTCTATAAAACACTTGTTGTCTTAATAGCTATAAATTTAAGCTGTCACATTTAATGTTAGCCTGTCATATTTATCTAACTTTGGTAGACACCCAGCTGACATAGTATAGTATAGTATAGTATTTATTTCGTTTTAGGTACAAACTGGTGTAATAAACACGTCAAGACAACATAATCACATATAAAACTACAGTGTACACAATTAACATGAATTCAAATTAACATTAACATATACATACATATATAACAGTCCTCACAATCTACCAATCTACCAAATCTGAAATCAACAACTTCGTCTATACTGTAAAAAGCATGTTTTATCAATTCATCTTTTATTACTGCCTTGAATTGTTCTAGTGACAGGTTTTTGATATTTTTAGGTAAATTGTTAAAAATCTTTGGACCGTAGTAGTTAAAACCATTTTTGCTAGATGCCAGGCGAAAGCGGTTCACTCTGATCTCATTGGTGAAGCGAGTATTATAATCATGAACATCTTCTTGTAATGTAAAAGTATTAAAATGTTTGAACGTGTGCAACAAACAGTGATATATAAACAAACCAGGCAGAGTAAACAGTTTGAGTTCGATAAATTTCAACTTAACGTCGTCTCTATATCCTAGGTTTGTAATTACTCGCAAGACCTTTCTCTGTAAACCGAAAATTCGGTGCATTTTGCATAGAAGACCAAGACTGTTTATTTACACTGGTGGTAACGTTCAACAATTATGAACATGTTTTCCGTATTTCAGAAATTTGTACAATAAATATTAATTTAATCATAAATAACAACATATTTAACAACATGAACATTGCATAATTTATTATTCATATAATGAAAGTTTCTTCAACATTCCCGTAAGAATGTAATTTTCAGTCTGTTTGGTTAGAGCGTCGAACGCTCCCACCGTGTACAGCCTTACACTTTACTACCTTATCGCACCGGTTTAAACTATCTGTCTCCTAAGTCGGCTAGGTTTACCAAGGTCAAATAAATATGACTGGTTAACATTAAATGTGACAGCTTAGAATTAAATGTCGAAACATTTATTTAAATTTGTAAAAATTTATTTAAATCTGTAAGGCTTTATTTAAATCGGTAAATATGTATTTAAACCTGTAAAGATTTGTTAAATATTGAAAGATTTAAAGCAAATATATGCAGATTTATCTAAATATATAAAGATTTACTAAATATTTGAAAAATTAAAATAAATGTATTAATATGTATTTAAATCTCTAACGCTTTAATAAATGTTGGAATATTTAAAGTAAATGGTTCAAGATTTATTTAAATCTACAATGATTTACTAAAATAAAAAGCATTTAGCTAAATGTGTGTATATACAGTAAATATTGAGACAATTTACCTTAATACCTTGAAATGCACAGCACTTTTTTACCTTTTCACTTTACACTTACACTTCTACTATAACGTTTCCAAAAACTGTGCGGAATAATTTCTCTTGGGCTAAAACCTATTTTATCACATGTTATGTTACTAAAGTTATTGCCTTTTTTGTGATATACTTACTACATTACCCAGACTTAGTATCACAAACAATGTTAATGCTTTTTTCTAAACCAGCATTCGCTAGTTTTGTGTATTAAATAACTTAATGGCTCCAGAGATGCCACCATCGAATTCCTCATTTGCGCAACCTAAGTTAATATATCTTTGATTATATATAAAATTCGTTTTATCTACTGGAGCGAAAATAAAATAAATTAAATTCTCCCAGATTTATAGCCAGGTAAAGACATAATTTAGCTAGTAGGGCTCTTTGAGAACGTGCAATTACTTTACAACATTAAGAAGAACGCAAGTTACTTTCATGGTTTTGATACAATGTTGTTCAGTAGCTATACAGAGAGTTATTCTTCGATGAAACCCTAGAATGATACCTTTTAGGAAATTGCAAACTTTCTTGAACATTTAATAACAAGAACTTAGATAATTTTAAGTTCAAGCGTATTAACGCCGGCGCTGAAATGAATAGAAACGGTAGCTTAAGAGAAATTATTTCTGAACAATTTTACTGTCCCATATTCCAGTATAGCAATGTGAATGAATAATAAGATTGGTATAAACTTTGAATTTTGTAATAGGTCTAGAAGTACACAATACACGAATTGTCAAAACCATGACAACCGTGATGTGAAAGAATGGTGCAGGATTTTTTTTTTATTTTGTAGGCTCATAAAACTAGCAGGGTGGTGAACCTAAAAAAATAACGTTTCAGTTTTTGGTACGGTTTTACAAATTTTTCAAATTTATGTTACGTTTTCGGCCACGGTTTACAGATACTAAAAATTTTGGTTTCGGTTACGGTTACCGGTAGTTTTTGGTATTTCTTGACGAAATGCAAACAAAATTCTTGACAAGAATATGTGGAAAAAATTATGATGCGCACTTAAAAGAATGTTGAAGTTATCACGAATAATTGGCGGCAAGAATAATTTTTTGGGTTTTTGTCAAATTATAGAAAATAATATTCTGCTGGGCGTTAAATAAAAAATCAAGTAGCTACGGTTTTAGGCTTTTTTCATAGAACAGACTGCATGTCGTAGTCTTTTCGTGAAATTCGCCCTTTCATGTAATACTCAGACAGATCATGAAATGAAAGAATTTTTTCGAATTATTAAAAAAAAACTTTTTCGACAATAACCTGAAAATCCTTGAAACGTGACAACATTGTTTAAAACAGTAAGTTATGAAAAGGAAATTACTCTATGTGACTGGGACCATGACCGGACTTTTCGTGAAATGACCAATTACGCTATCTTCCTCCGATATATCACAGTGACTAACCGGCCAATGCCGGCTAGCAACATTTTGCCGGTATACCGTCATAGTAGACCGTCATCGGATAACATACATCATAGTTTAACGGCAATTGACGAGTTGTTTATGTATGAGTTCTATATTTTAGCATCGACTATCAACGCACGCCGTGGCTCAGTGCTAGAGTAAGTGTATAGCGTTGTGAGGTATAGAATAGTCTAGAGTTCTAATCCCGTGCGGGTTACATTTGCTAAATTTTAGTTTCAGTAATTTTTGAAATTGGCAGAGATATTTAGTTTGTCATTATTTTTTGTTGTTGTGCACATGGTGGCATGCTACTGTTATGTTCTCTGGGATTTTGACACAACACAAAAAGTAAGTACTTGGGAGCAGTGGCGTTCCGTGGGATCCAAATTTGGGTAGGCAAATGCAAATCCAAAACAAATTTAACATTAAGATTAAAACATTCTTTATTTTAAAATTTAAGCTCGTTATCCTTATCAAATATCAACAAAACAAGTATTGGTTTTTTAAAAGTTGGTCTACGAGGTCAAACTAGGTAAAAAATAAATACAAAGCTGCAAGCTGCACCTGATTGCCTCTGACTGACTGATACATAAAAAACTACAGAGACCAGGAACAGGTGCGCCTATTCTGTAGTAATTGCGCCGTGAAATCCCTACTATGTCGTTGCATCAGACCATTGTATTCCTTTACCAATGTGCATGCAGCCATATTAAGAATAACAGATTGGTTGATTGTTTCAACCCTGCGAACGATAAGATTTGCCTTCGCGTATGCAAAACACTGTTTAAAGGCAACGGTCTATTTATTTAGGGCCCAATTTTTTATGTTACGCGGTTAAAAATTAAAAACTGTATGTAAAAGTTACATTTTTTTAATTAAAACTTGAAATTTGTTGATTTGAAAAATTATGGGTAGGCACTGCCCACCCTGCCTAATAGGGCGGATTGTGTCTGGCGTTCTTAATCGTTAGTAATGTTTTGCGAAAAAAATAAGAAATAATTATTTTTTCCCAAAAAACTTAGAAAATCGGTATCTGCTACTTCTATAGTTATAAGTTATAACAAGCTCTATGTTAGGACATTGTACTCTATTACACGTAGATCTTATACCTATACTTATTTGATATAAAATATTTTTGTAAACAACAAAGTTAAATCATTTTTGTAGTGGAGAAATCCTGGTATGGTCTAAATTTTACGCCGATTTCTTAATTTGCACCTACACAAACATTAAAACCGCAATATTTTTTTAGTTGTACTGTAATGTTTGTTTCGTTGTTGTTAAATAAAAGGCTATTTTGCGGAAGAACTTTTTAATGTGTTAGCTTTACAGAATACCTTTTATGAATTGTTTTATATTATGTAAATAGCAACCAAGTCGCTAAGTTACAATACAATTGACCAAAGCTGCTACATTAATACCCCCCCTTTGCAGAAGAAAAAAAACTACGTAGCAAACGTGAAGCGCATGCTATCTTAGCTACAAAAACTTCTGATCTTTTTTAAAAACAATACAAGTAACGTAACTAATTGAACATTATAGAAAATTAAATTAGCTTGAAGTCGCTTCTAGTTCTTCCAGGTGCGTGTTTAATTCTTGAGATTTCAAGGGCAGTGCAGAAAAAGTCCAGTTCACTAAAAAAAACAGAACAAAAAGGGAAAAAATGTGCATAAACAAAAAGTTGAGTCTTGTGGCAAATAATTGCCAAATTGCCCCAAATAATCTAATTGACTAACCCCAAAAACACATTTATCAACGTTCAACAAAAGTCTGTATCTAGTCAAACGTTCATAAACCATTTTTACATGATGCAAATGTTCTGACGCGGTTAAAACTTAATATATCGTCGAGGTAAAAATAAATGTAATACATCCCTGTAAGAATCTTCTGGACGAATCTGGACTAGGAAGAAGGAGCGTTTCTTAAGCCAAAATTAGGTCTTGTCCATATCATCTGGATGCAAAGGAATTTGGAAGTATGCTTTCTGAAGGGAATTGGATAGGTATCCGGAACTGTCACCGCATTCAGCTGCCTGTAATCGCCACAGACACGATAGCTGCCATCAGGTTTTACTCCAAGGACTGTCTGCCTGCTCGATGATTCCAGCACGTAACAGTTCATGCAGATGTTTTTCTAAAAACAGTAATTGTGTTGGGTTAAGTCTTTGACACTTTGCACTAATTGGCGGACCGTTAGTTTTAATTCGATGCACTATATTATGTTTAATAGGAGTGTTCATGTGATAAAGATTGTAAAGGGAGTGAGTTAGAAGAAATTCTTGAGCATTAACATATACTTCTACCGTAGAAGGCGATTGGTAGTTGTTAAGTTCAGAAGAAAGAAGATTGGAAAGTTGATTAGGATGTATGATTAGTTGTGATTTGTTAGAGAGAGATGATAGAGAGGTTGTTTGGATGTTTGATTGTAATGAAGTGGGATGGAGTGATAGTTGTGATTTGTTAGAGAGAGATGATTGAGAGATTGGTTGGATGTTTGATTGTGATGAAGTGGGTTGGAGTGATGGTTTGTGGAAGAATGGATGATTCACGAATGTCTGAGTCGAACATTATAGATCGATTATCATAAACTCGTTCAAACACTCTTCCCACAGCACAGTCTGTCATTAAATTATGCATGTTGTGTGGTTTTGAAAGCCAGTCAATACAAACACAATTAAAAGCCATATATAATAAACTTCATTAAAACTTTCTCCTCCAAAAAAGCGTTTTATTTACAACCACGAAATCAAACATTATATTATTGGTGACCCCTCCGACAAGATTTGAACACGGACCCCTCCCGACGTGATTTATTTTTCCCTCGACGTTGACTGAGATTTTCAAGCAGAATTCAGAATTTCAAAACCTTCACAAACCGCAACATTCAGCTGCTACATCGCCACAGACCTTCGGATCTTCAAAACTCCAATTTACAAGATAAGTAACGCTTATTATATATGGCTTTCAAAACCACACAACATGCATAATTTAATGACAGACTGTGCTGTAAGAAGAGTGTTTGAACGAGTTTATGATAATCGATCTATAATGTTCGACTCAGACATTCGTGAATCATCCATTCTTCCACAAACTATCACTCCAACCCACTTCATCACAATCAAACATCCAACCAATCTCTCAATCATCTCTCTCTAACAAATCACAACTATCACTCCATCCCACTTCATCACAATCAAACATCCAACCAATCTCTCAATCATCTCTCTCAAACACATCACAACTAATCACACATCCTAATCAACTTTCCAATCTTCTTTCTTCTGAACTTAACAATTACCAATCGCCTTCTACGGTAGAAGTATATGTTAATGCTCAAGAAGTTCTTCTAACTCACTCCCTTTACAATCTTTATCACCTAACATTACATTATTCTACATTAACACCCCTATTAAACATAATATAGTGCATCGAATTAAAACTAACGGTCCGCCAATTAGTGCAAAGTGTCGAAGACTTAACCCAACACAATTACTGTTTTTAGAAAAGCATCTGCATGAACTGTTACGTGCTGGAATCATCGAGCAGGCAGACAGTCCTTGGAGTAAAACCTGATGGCAGCTATCGTGTCTGTGGCGATTACAGGCAGCTGAATGCGATGACAATTCCGGATACCTATCCAATTCCCTTCAGAAAGCATACTTCCAAATTCCTTTGCATCCAGATGATATGGACAAGACCTAATTTTGGCTTAAGAAACGCTCCTTCTTCCTGGTCCAGATTCGTCCAGAAGATTCTTACAGGGATGTATTACATTTATTTTTACCTCGACGATATATTAAGTTTTAACCGCGTCAGAACATTTGCATCATGTAAAAATGGTTTTTGAACGTTTGACTAGATACAGACTTTTGTTGAACGTTGATAAATGTGTTTTTGGGGTTAGTCAATTAGATTATTTGGGGCAATTTGGCAATTATTTGCCACAAGACTCAACTTTTTGTTTATGCACATTTTTTTCCTTTTTTGTTCTGCTTTTTTTTAGTGAACTGAACTTTTTCGACTCTGCTCTTAGAACCTCAAGAATTGGACACACGACTAGAAAAACTAGAAGCAACTTCAAACTAATTTAATTTTCTATAATGTTCAATTAGTTACTAACAGCTAGGCTTCCGGGTTGGAGCCGCGTCATCGGTGCATGAACTGCCGACGTTTCGTCCTCGGTTCCACGGGACATCTTCAGGGCTGTGGTCACTTTGGGATCTGGAACACAACTGTTGTTGTGTTCCAGATCCCAAAGTGACCACAGCCCTGAAGATGTCCCGTGGAACCGAGGACGAAACGTCGGCAGTTCATGCACCGATGACGCGGCTCCAACCCGGAAGCCTAGCTGTTATTAACAACGGCCGCGGAAGCCTGCAACTTAGATTATTCAATTAGTTAGTTACTTGTATGGTTTTTTGAAAAGATCAGAAGTTTTTGTAGCTAAGATAGCATGCGCTTCACGTTTGGTGCGTAGCTTTTTTTCTTCTGCAAAGGGGGGGGGTACTAATGTAGCAACAATCTTATTTTAGTAACTTAGCGACTTGGTTGCTATTTACATTCATCAAAACAATTTCATCTAAATTATTTGTAAAGTGAAAACTCCATTAAACTTTCTGCTCCAAATAGTGTTTTATTTAATAACTACAAACCAAACATTACATTATTGGTCACCAATAATGTAATGTTTGTTTCGTTGTTGTTAAATAAAAGGCTATTTTGCGGAAGAACTTTTTAATGTGTTAGCTTTACAGAATACCTTTTATGAATTGTTTTATATTATGTAAATAGCAACCAAGTCGCTAAGTTACAATACAATTGACCAAGGCTGCTACAGTACCTTACTCTTTCCACTTTCAGCATTGCAGGTGTTTGCTTCAAAACTCATAATTTTCAGAAACGCTATATACACTGTGTCTATAAAGTAACCCTCCCCCCAACTAACATTTGAACGACTTGATATTTTACCACAATATTTGGTGTGCTGTAATGGGAAATTAAATACTATTTTTTAGCCAATAATTAAATTTTGTATCAGTCAAAATGGCGGCTGGGCGTCATTTTGAATTTTTTTTAAATAGAAAGGGGGGTCGAATGACACCTCATTGGAAAGGTCTTTTAATTCTGCGTCTGATCCTAAAGTTTCAAAGAAAAATATTCAGCCATAACAAAATGACAATGTTTGAAGATAAAGAAGTCTGTTTTAAGAAAACTAAGAATTAAAGCAAAAAGAAATTAAATTAAGTGTTCGAAATGTTCACCATGCACTTTTTGGCACATAAAAAGTTTGTTATGAAATTCCTGCCTTACATTTTCATAAGTTTCTGGAGTGATATTTCTGCAAACTTCTGTAATGCGTCGCTCCAGTTTTTCAATTGTTTCTGCACTCGTTTTGTACACTTTCGATGTAAGATATCCCCATAGAAACAAGGGAGCAAGCCGGTTATTCTACAGGCCCCCGCCTACTAATCCATCTTCCAAGAAAATGTCCGTTAAGAAAGTCAGAAACAGGCCTATACTAATGAGGCGGCGCACCGTCTTGTTGGAACATAACGTTTTCAATATTATTTCCAGCCACCTGAGACATTTCTGGGAAAATTTTGTTCTGCAAATGAAAAAGTGGATACTGGATAAAAAAAATCAAAACAATTTTGAATTGCGTGAGTCCATTTGTTTAAAATCCTCCATTTTGTTATGGCTCAATATTTTTCTTTGAAATTCTAGGATCAGACGCAGAACTAAAAGACCTTTTAAATGAGGTGTCACTAGACCACCCATTCTATTTTTGAAAAAATTAAAAATGGCTAAAAAATAGTATTTAATTTCCCATTTAAGCACACTAAATGTTGTGGTAAAATATCAAATCGTTCAAAAGTTAGTTGGGGGGGGGGGGGCGTTACTTTATAGACAGACGGTATACCTCTTACTATTTAAAAATGTTGTAATAAATAAGGTAAGACCGTTTAACAGCGACGAACGAGAAAATAAATACGTTTTGTTAGAGCTAATAAGTGGTGGATATTATTTATCGTTAAATTTCACATTGTGATCGTTTTTTAGGTAAATAAAATACATTTCCTAAATGAGCCATTTGTTTACCAATATTTTGTTAATACTAATGCGTTTGTTAATTGCTTCTCTGAATTTTAACACTTTACTGGTGGTTTGTTACAAATTTTAATTAAAAGTTTAATCGGATCTTCATTGCGTATTGCCGCAAACCACAAAACGACTCTCCATTATGTTCTCGTGGTTTCTGTGATATTGGTTATTCAATGTTGCTCTGCCTTACCTAAGGGATATATGAAGTGTTAATATCTGAAGTTTAAAGGAGCAACAGGCTTTCATTAATCGTCATTTATTAGGGTCCCGCTTACTAATATAGGTGCTGGGTTCTCTCAGCCAAAATGGAAAAATTTTCATTACTTCATATTAACTTTAAGTACATTATCCATAGTATAATGCACTCCATAACAGGGGAAGTGACTTAAGAAGATCTGATCTAATAATGCCCCTTACTTACATCGTTTTCCTTCAGTATCTTACTCTTTGGTTTAATAATTTATTAGATTTTTTTATTTACCAATCCAATACCCACCTCCTTTTATTTGGCGAATTAACCATGTTCGGATTTGTAGTGTTTCCTAATCTCATAAACAAGGTTTTCTGCTGAATTCTTAATATTGATTCGCTCTCTCTCTCTAATGAGGCATTTCTGGCTGTTTTAGCAACATCTTCTTCTTCTCGAGGTGTCATACCTTTTTATTACCACATTTTGATGTTTCTTAATAGATCACAGATACAGATTAATATTATACTTATAATAGTATTCTATAATTAGTCCGTATTGTTGCTGGTAGATGGCGCTGGAGCAGATCTTGTGGTAATGTTTCATGGCGTTGACGATTTTCATCTTAATATTAAAGATGAAAACTATCCTGGAAAAAACTCGGCGGCACCATGGTAGTTTCCCGTTGCTTTCCACGGCTAGGATCCGAAAAATGTCCGAGTATATTTTAAGTACCCAAGGATTCGAACCACCGCCTACTCCACCGCACCACTCGTGTGTTAATAGCCATTCTATAAAAGTTGCATACACAATTTTTTCTACGACCAGTTAATTTAAAAAAATATTCATTAAAAAACTGTATTTGAACATTATACTTTAAAAATACGAAATGTTTTCCTATGTTCACTGAGAAATGTCAACAACTCTTGTAACCATGGTTACCAAAAACAATGCTTTGCTGCTATTGGTCAATTTGGGTCATTTCATAATGAAAATCTGTATCGAAATGGGTATCATAATAGTATAGGCAGCGTACACTTAATAAGTAAATTAAAACATAGGAGTAGAAAAAAGTATTTTCACGAGTAATATAACTAGTGATTCCGATAAAATTGATTGTTCACTAGTACTCGTTTATTTGTTTATTGTTTATTGTTTATTGTTTATTGTATATTGTAACCAACAGGAATAATCCTAATTATAGGTTACTTTAAGATTTAAGTTTACAAAAATAAAATATTGCAATACAGCCTAGTAAATAAACATAAACAGTCGCAAGACTGGTAATATAATATACATATAAATATAAATATAATATAAATCAATAACTAAATAAACTGAACTAACTAAATCAATAACTAAATAAATACATAACATTTTATTCCACGGAAAGGGTAGAAAGAAGTCTGCTTTTATAAGACACCAGGTTTAAATGGAAAATGTCAACATCTGCAAAAACGTTAGATATGGAACTTAATTTATAAATAGGTGAATTTGTCGCAAGATTTGTTCTCCGGGTTTTTAAATAAAATACCGATTTATTTCTATTTATATAAGATGGGACATTTAATGTAAAGTGTTCAAGCAGTTCAGGGCAGTCAATCAGGTTACGTAAAATTTTATACACAAATACCAAAGAAGCCAAAGTTCGTCTATTTTCTAGAGATAACATCCCAAATTCCAAACATAGGAGACGTGTGGGAATCTGATATGTATACATACCGTATCTCTTATAATACAGAAATCGTAAGAATTTTTTTTGAATCTTTTCTATGCTATTGATATGCAATCCATATTGAGGGGACCAGATAACAGATGCATATTCTAGATGACATCGCACATATGTGTCGTATAATCTTTTAAAGGTTGTAACATTTCGAAACGAACCAGAATTTCTCAAAATAAATCCAAGATGTTGATATGCTTTTTTTGTGCAAGTTACTACATGGTTATTAAAACTCAATTTAGAATCAAAAAGCACACCTAAATCCTTAACCTCTTGTTTAGATTGCAATAATGTTCCACCCATTGCGTAATTATATTGAATTATTTCTGTTTTATTAGAATACACCACAAACATACATTTTTTCAAATTAAACGATAAGCAATTGTTAATTGACCATTGAAATATGCAATTAATATCCTCCTGCAGTTTTTCACAATCCTCTAAAGAGTTAATTTGCTTATAGATTTTAAAGTCATCGGCGAACAACATACATTTAGAATTATTAACGCAATTAGGAAGGTCATTAATTAACGTTAAAAACAATAAGGGGCCTAGATTACTTCCTTGAGGTACACCAGAATATGTTTCAAAATTGCAAGATATTTTACCATCATATACCACATATTGCTGCCTCTGTCTTAAATAAGATATGAACAAAAACAGGAGATTATCACTGACTCCATACATATGTAGCTTCTGTAGTAGTATGTCATGGTTTACACGGTCAAAGGCTTTCTCAAAATCTGTGTAAACAGCATCAGTTTGTGATTTTTCATTTAGAGTATTTGAAACATATTCGGTAAAAACCGTCAAGTTAGTTAAAGTTGATCTATTAGGAACAAATCCATGCTGATTAATTGAAATCAAAGGTTTAATATGGTTGTATAAGTATTTATATAAAATTGACTCAAAAATCTTACATGGAACAGACACAAGAGCTACAGGTCGATAATTTACAACATCTTTTTTATTACCCGACTTGAATATTGGACAGACTTTGGTTATTTTCCATGCATTTGGAAAATCTGCATTGTTAAGGATTAAGTTGTATATTAAATGTAACGGGAATACAAAGAACTCAGAACATGCTTTAAATAAGTATGCCGGTAATTTATCAGGCCCAACAGATTTTTTCGGTTTTAGGTTTTTGATTGCTTGAAGGATATCTTCAGTGGCTATTTGATTTATTATTAGTGTATTACACTGTATAAAACCTGAACGCTGAATTTCTTTCATATCATAACTTGCTCTTTGTTGTAGATAAGTGGCTTGAAAATGTTGTGCAAATGCATCTGCTACCGACATATTTTCATCTAAAATGTTATTGTTTCGATGGGTTACTGCATCTACATTGTTATTATTTTTCTTTAGGGACTTTAAATAGCACCAAAATAAAGTAGGGTTAGAAGCTAAATCATTTTCGATTTCTGTAATATACTTTTTATAAGCATTTTGAATATCAGTTTTAATTTTCGTTCTTAAATATATAAAGTTTAAGCGGTAATTATTATTGTTAGTCTTTTTGTATAATTTTCTATTTCTGTTTTTCCGCTTAATCTCTTTAATTATGTCCGGTGTGAACCAGGTGGGATATAGTCGCCTCCTACATTTAGTCTTTGGGACGGCATTATCTAGAATATTATATAATGTTGTATAAAAAATATCAACGGCTTCGTTCACATCTGTAATATTTTGAAGTTTCCAATCCAAAGATCTTATATCATTATATAATTTTAGAAAATCAGCTTTTTTGAAATTGTATTGTTCACCTCCGAACGTATCTAAGACGTCACCTTGTTTTTTATTATAAGTAAGTTCACAATACAAAGTTGGGTGGTGACTGTCCTCCGGTACGATCGGGGCTCCCAATCCCGCACTTATACTGACATTAGTTAATAGTAAATCCAGATAAACCCCATTAGCATTTCGTATGACGTTACATTGTCGTAAATTGAATAAACTTATAAAATTGAAAAACTCAGTTTCCTTATTTGTTAGGTTGACATTCGTTTTATACAGAGAAGGTAAATTGAAATCCCCTACTATTAACATGTTAACCGATTTATCAAGCAGACTTCTTTCACTGCTCTCGTAAAAAGCTTGATACACCTCAAGAGAAGAATTGGGAGGTATATACAAGCAACACAAAAATAATGTAAAGTCATTAACTTTTAATTTTACCCAAATACTTTCACATACGGTTATAAAATCTAATTTTTGACTATAAAAATTTGCTTTAATTGCTATTAAAACTCCACCACCACTTTTTTTATTAGAAAACTCAAGATTTCTATCGTTTCTATACACATTATATAAATCAGGAAAAATCTCATTACTGTATACCGATGAATTTAATTTAGTTTCTGTTAACATAATAACATCATAATCATTTGTGACAACATTTAACTTACATATATTTAATTTAGTATTCAAACCATTAACGTTTTGATACAAGATTTTCAATTGCTTTATTTTACCTTTAGTGCACATCTCTCAGGTCACTGACCGAATTTATCACAAATACTGAACTGTTGTCTTCTTTTCTCATAAGAATTTTCCCGTTTCGGACCCATAAATGCTTGATATTGTTTCTTTTTTGAATTCACGACACTTCCATAACAGGTGCTTATTATCAACAGTTAATGATTCATTAACATACACTGGCCTGGGTGGATCAGAGGCAAATCTTGAATGAAGCTGGGTAAGTGATCGAGTTGTGAAATTTGGTCGCGTGCGACGAGCTTTTATAAATTCTTCCTTCTGCAGTCTACTTACAAATTTTATAATTATTCCACGAGGTTCATCTGGCTTGCGTTGGTCTTTCTTCAACCTATGGCATGCATCAATCATATTTCGCTCAATAGGGCATCCCAACACAGTTCCTATGATCTGTACCGTGGTCATTATCGTTTCTCCCTCAACCTCCGGAACGCCCGAAATTTCAACACAATTTAATCTCGTATACTGTTCCAACTTATTGAGTTTAGCTTTCATCTCTAGGTTCTCTTTTTTAATCACGATCTGATCATTAGCCAATTCATCTACTCTAGTCATACAAGCTGTAATTTTTTTATCCTGCTCTTTTATGAGTGCATTAATTTCATCAACTTTGGAGTGACACAATTCTAAAGAGTCACACATGTTGCTACATTTAAGTGAAAGTTTTTGAATTTCTTGCAGTAAATCTTTTAGTGTTGGTTCCGCAGAGTTACCTTGACCAGCATTACAGGTGCTGCATTTCCAATCTGTAGGCTTATCAGTTCCTGAGGGCAAATTTGCACATTTGGCGTGCCAATATTCTTTGCAGATAACACACTGGAGTTGCTGATTTTGTCTAGAATTGGTGATTTTAATTGAACAAGATGCACAATTATACGACATTTTGACTTAGTTTGCCTATAACCGTTGCAGTTCGAGAATTTGCACTTATAACCGCTATATTATCAACACCTTTGCAAAATTACGAGATATTCACTGTTCAATATGCTTAAAGACTTAACAATTAGTAGATATCACACTTGATGTATTTAGTTAAACACTATTTTCCTTACAAAAACTGTTTATTATGGACGAGGTAAAATCGTGCGTACACGCTGCGCCGCCATATGCAATATGTATAAAATTGATTGTTCACTAGTACTCGTTAAGGTGATAGAAATACTATACCGTAATCTTGAATAATTTTAAATTTACGCTATCATTTTTGTAACACATATTTAAAACGTGCCCAAATAGCCATAGCTGTTTTTTTTTAAAAAATACTGAAAGATGTTTTTTAAAAAATATTTACAATGGACATTCTTCGATGTTTCTCTACAGTTTTTCATTGTTAACTAATTAAACTGTGAATTTTTAATTACACTAGGAGAATTCTAATAAACATGAACAATTTGTTGCTACATGGTGTATTAAATCCAATGTTAATTTGCTTGTGCTGTCATAACTTATAGTTTAAAATCAGAGGCAATAAGTTCATCGACATTGGTATAGATGGCTAGAATTAAAGCACGCTTTTTTGGTTGTAACCGTTGTTTATCAGCAAAACTCGCCAAATTATGAATTGATTTGTAAACAATTTCTCCTTGAATCGGGATGTTTAGAATAACGTGCAGATTTAAATTTCCACGAAATGTAAGCAACACTATACTATTTACATTTTTATAAATCAATATAGAAAGTAGCACTGCTCGTTTATTAAACGTTGGTTTATGTTAAACAAGGTCACGAAGACAAGATAAAGTAAAATTAGTATAAGAGTGTTATAAACATTATTTGACAGCCGCTCAGATTTTGTCATTGCCATTTTGACAACAATTTTTTTTAATAGTAGGATAATTTTTAAATACATTTTACGAAGCAATTAAATAAGATTTTCACAACTAATTCGGTACAGAACATTTGGAAATATTCGACTAATAAACATTTAGCAACTTACAAGGCAATAAAATTGGTGAAAATAAATCTGCTTTCAAATAAATATAGAAAAATTATCAGAATTACAACGAAAGTGTATTTTTTTTTTGGTTTGTAAAACATGGTTTGACGTTTAGAAAAAAATCCTTTTGAACATATTTTTTTTAAATAAGGTTGGTAAATATGAAAATAAGCATCTTGGGGAAAACCCCGAATAAATTTAAATGCAATGGGTAGAGTTAACTTAAAATCACATTGCAAATTATGGGTAATACGCGTGTTTACTCAAAAATAAGTCTGCATAAAATTTGGCATCGTAATAGTCCTAGGGAACATATCGTCATTCTCTAGTGGTTTTTAGGATTGGGCAAAACTAAATAATAAACCCATTCCTAGCCCTCTTAGCATGCGATGCGTGATTTTCAGAAATATGGTTTTCATCGTCGCGAAAAGTTGAGACAGTTTCGGTTTTAGTATATAGTTTATAGACCAACGTGTATACAACAGCAATGGGTGAAAACAACAGTAAACAGACCACTTCACTAGTGAAAGATAGAGATACATACACCGTATTGATTTAGATTTGAGCCATATGCTTTTGCATGTGAAATTTGACTATTGGCTGTTCCAATTATCTTAGAGCAAAATGGGAAACGGATAATTGAACACTGCATCTAATGCACGATTTACTTTTTAAAACAGTACAACCATTTTTCATACAAATAAAAAACAAAAGTATTAGAAGCAGTGTTTTATGCTGAACAAATTATGTGTGGACTATTTTGTTTTAAATCAATTAGGGAAGCTAGTATTTGCAACAATATATTTTTACATGGTCCTATGTATCAAATATAAATCAACACCGTGTATAGATGAACCAATCTGTTCTTCCATGAATGTAAGCGTCTAGCTGACCAAACAGTTGAATAGCTTCTAATGTTTTGTTGTGGCTAGTAGTTTAACATTTTGTACAAATTTGTCTTACTGAAGGCCACGTTATAATCCATGAAATAGTTCCTTTAAATTTGTTATTTTATTCATACACATCCATCATTGTCACTGCTGTCACATTTGTTTATTATTCTTAAAGAAGCTCTTTATGCAAGCCTTTTAAAAGAAATGTCGCGTTACCTACCACGGCCGCGAAAGTCGCAGCCGCAGCGTCGCGCCGGTATATGTAGTTCGCGGTCGAGAGGCGATGTCTCGTTCTCCGAGTTTGTTTCGGGAATGAGCTATCAGCAAATTGTGTGCTAGTTACGCAAGCAAGAATTGTACATCTTGGGAACCTTTTTGTGTAGAATACTCTAGCAGGCGATTGTGAAAGCCATTATGTGCCTTCTGCAGTGAACGCATAAATATATGAAATTTAGTAGCGGGGAAGAGGGCGTTACACCACTAAAAATTGGGACAGGCGGAAGGGATCTGGATTTAATATACAGATCTTAAATACTTGAAAAACTCAAATATAAAAAATGTTTGAGTTTGCCTTGCTTAACCAATAAAGAAATTAAGTGTTTGTTCTACTTCTTCTCTATTGGGTGGACTTAAAAACTCGCCAATATTTGATTGTTTGCTTTCTTTTTAAGTACAGGCAGTGCCAGGTTAAGTTTAGTAGCTTCTTAGCTAGACTTCGTCTGCTGCTTTGTTTTTTAAATTTCCGTTATTTTCTTCATCTGGTAAATTAACTAAAAACGATTTATTATATTTTGAAAAACTGAGGTTTTGCAGCGGATGAAGCTGTTATGTCAACGTTTAACGTTGGGGGACACTATGTAGTATGTAGCCTTCAAGATCCTCGAATTTAACAGTTAATGTGATTTCTTTCTTTGGGAATATTTAACAGCAAAAGTATTCCAAACTTGTCTAGCTACAATTGCCCAATTTGAAGCTGCGAATTGAGGAAGAAAAGCGACCTAACATAATTTTATAACGTTTCTACAGCTAGTTTCATAGATACTTAGTCAAAAAAGGGGATACGTTACATAGCAAGAATGTTTTTTCAGTAGATGAAGGTGCAATAATAGAATAAATTTAAATTTGTTTTATAATAATTTTTACTAGCGTAATCTGTTCTGCAAGGGAATTTTCAGCTCCATGTTCGATTTAGAACATTGACATCTATAAGCCGTGAATAAGAATACTCGCTGGCTTTCCCACCCTTAAAGCGATAATTCCACAAGCGTGGATAAAATTAATAAATTGGAGATAACTAAACAATTGAAATAATTATCAACAATATGTCGTATATCATAGAAGTGCGGTTTGCAACCATTGCATTAACATAGAAGTATTTCGCGGATTTCACATTACATAGCTTTTTAAAAATCTTTCTGGATCTAGAAAACTACAAAATACGAGTAGTTAATAGTCTATCATTAAAAACTAATTACAGCTTGCGCAAATACTTCACAATAATGCAAATATTTCAATGCTTGATTTTGCTCTTACAACGCTGTTCGCGTATTGATTTGCAAACCATCGTTATTTCAATTACAGTTGTATATATCAATATATTCCGTACTTGTATTAAAATTGTATGAGTTGAAATTAAATTATTTGTCTAATAGTTCTCTTTGAGTGGTATAGTTTGTTCAAGTTAGTAAATATGTACTATACATAATTAGTTGGAACGAAATTAATCAAATTGCGTGTTGTACACGACCATCTATATGTTTGCATATATGCTTTGCAAAGCTTATTCCTTAAGGGCACGTTTCAACTTTGTTTACAAATGATCTAATTTTCGTTAAATCTCATTTAAGCTGCAGCTGGAAATTAAATAAATTTATAGAAAACAAATATTAACGACTGCAATAAATTGGTCATGTTTTACGTCTTTACGTGGTATCTCTTTTCAATTAAACGCACTGCAATTTCATAGCAGGTTTTTCTGTGTAGAATTTTCTTTTCTTTTGTTGTTTTTAAAAATATTAGAATAATCTTAGCTTTTATGTTATGTTATAACTTATTTACTTATTCTAAGATAAGCTCCTGCTTATATTCTTAATTCTATATAAACAATTTTCCAGTTATGTGCAGATAAAATTGTAATTTAAATTTGTTGTTAAAATGTTATCAAAGTATCAAAATTTAAATATCCCTCTAGAACTACACAACGATTTTGATTGGCTGTTGAGATTACGTCACCGCACACGTCACAACTGGGTAGAGCAACTTTACGGCGACTACGCAGGTCAATCAGCGTAATAAGTAATGTGGAGTATTTCTCTTATTTTTGCGTGTCAACACGGTTAACGTAGTTGTTTAAATAAGTGAAAATAGAGACCACAAAAGCCATGAAACGCAGAAGAACTTTAGAAAAAAGTCCTTAGTTTAAAAAAAATAAAAAATAAATTGGCAACTGTGGTTTACAAGTAACTAAAAACTGCTTGTACGATGGTCGTCATAAATAAATTTAAAACACTTGCAAACGTTAGCGACAAACATAAAAAAAAATTGTCGGGCTACCGCCATGGGATCTTCCGCGCGTTTATAGAAAATATTAAAAATGTTGACAAATTTATGGAAATTTAGAATATTTTTCAAATTCTTGAAAAAATTTCGAATACCTATATTTTATACTGGATGTTTCAAAAATTAAAAATTTTTTTATTAGCTTTGGAAAAATGTTTATACTAATTAATTTTATAAAATTATAAAACTAAAAATTTTCTAATTTTTTTTAGAAAAACCAAAATTTTTGAAAATGTAAAATATTTTGAGTTGTGACAATTCTTGCAAATTTTTATATATATGGTAGCATTTAAAATGTAAATTTTTTTTAAATTTCGCATTTTTTGATCATTTAAAAGTTTTTAAAAAAGTAGTAGAACTGTAAAAATTTTTGAAGATTATGTATTTTTGAAAATTAGTACAAATTTTGATATATTGAAAATTTTGGAACATCTTGTAAATGTATGAAATAGAAAAATTTAAAAATTTTGAAAATGTTAAATGTTATTGAAAATTTGCAAAAATTCTGAAAAATGTTTATAAACAAAAAATGTTAAAACTTCTGGAATTTTGAAATACACCATTGCTAACCTTTTTAATAATAATAAGTATAGAAAGTTAATTAAATGGTTGAAAAAGATTCAGCATTTGTATGACCATTTTGAAAATGAAATTCAATCTATTATATTTCCGGTTTAACCAGAAGCGATACCGACCTTGATCTTCAAATAAGACAATGTTTTATTTTTTTTGATAGGAAACAATTTTAGTTTTACAAAATCATTATACATACTATTCTTTTTGATTTTTCCTTATTTAAACAATATTACTATTGTCATAACCCCTTAGAAAATAGGCAGAAGTGTTAACTTCGAGTGGCTTTTCTCATACTAGATATTATTACCCGCCGTATTTGCAAAAGTGTAATTTTTTATAATTATAACGTTGTACAGTTCACCGACTATTGGATTTTTAAGAAAACAAGCAGCGATAATTTGAACTTGCGATGACCTGTGGAATTGGTTTCCGTATCGTATCTGTATGCCTAGTAGTAGCGAGTTAACTGCACGAAAGCAAGGTAAGCGCTCGGCGTCCTACCAATTCCGCTTCGGATGTCGGACAACAATTGCTATAACAGCATTATTTCAGGAGTTATCAAAAATATGCAAAGAATGAAAAATATATTTTTTAACTAGAGATAATTGATAGGCGTAATTCAAACCACGTAAATGCCGGAAAACGCGTTGTTGATATTAAAAAGTGCCTTTATTTTGATATTTTTTAAAATAGTTGAAAAATCTTGCTGATTTAAAAAAAGTACGTCAAATAGTCTATCGAACTGATAAAAGTTCAAAACGTTCGGCGTTTGCGTTTTTGAATCCATACATATATAAAAGCTCAAAGGGTTTTCTTCTCCGGTTCCTCCAGTGGCTACCGCTTCACCAATTTGGACCATTTTTTTTAAATGAAAGGTCTCTATCTTCAGATGGAACATGAAACATTTTTATATTTTTATTCTACGTCGATTTTTTAATAATAATTATTTTAATTTATAATTATATATGAAGGCCGGCTAGACGCGCACACTTGGGGCGCCATCTACAAAACCGCCGCGTTTCATTATTGGAACTAATGCATCACGTGACGCATTTAGACGGGTCGGCCAACGCGAGTCTGTCAGTGCATTGTACGCTTAGGTCTCACTAGTAAATGATTATAAAATTTAAAACTTTTTAAAATTCCTGGAAGGCGTTGGGTAAAATTTGGGAGATTTTTAAAAACAAATTTATAGTTTACTGCAAACTCTATTGGCTCCGAAAATTTAACAAAAAATTAGGTGAGCAGTTTTCGAAAAATTTTTTTCGAAAATCATTTTGAAGCAGCGTCTTTGCGATTGTTTTCGGATTTTTGAAATTAATTTTACTTCATCGCCTACTACCCACAAAGGGTTCTCAGACAAGTTGTAGCTGATCCTGATCAGACAACTTTGGGACAATATTGAGATATGCTTCAAACAAAGCAATTTTTTTCTTCTCTAGTTACAACATGTTTATGTGGTGTAATAATACCATAAAAGATTGAATTTCGTATTCAAAATAATCGTAAAAAAATTAAAGTTGGCACCCTGTAACCCAACATAATATACCAGTATATCATGCTAGAGATATGACTTATAACATATTTGTCTAAGATTAAATTACTTTCGCGTTGGATTTCCTTTCTACAAATACAAAGCAAATATATTATTCAATGTAAATATTGACGTTAATAACATTTCCATAAGAACGAAAATGGGCGAAACAGGTCGCTGATACTTTCACATACTTTTTACGTTTTAAATATTCTCGCGTAAAGAAGTGATGGAAATTTACATCTAATCTAGCCGGTACAAGCCCGCTGCAGTCTCAAGACGTTGGTTACTTACGGGCTGCGCGCGCTCCTACGACGCGACGTGAAAGACGCTAAGATATTTAATGCGCTCACGAAATTAGTTATAACAGCTTTATTTATACGGTTATCAAAAATTTGCAAAGAGTGAAAAATATTTATTTTTATTAAAGCCAATTGATAGGCGGATATTTAAAATCACGTAAGTGCCGGAAAACACGCTGTTAATATTAAAGGGTATTGTTTTTTTCCTTAATTTTGAAAATAGTAGAAAATTCTCGCTGATCCTAATAATGTACTTTAAATAGTCTATCGAACTGATAAAAGTTTATAACGATCGGCGTGTGCGTTTAGGAATAAAAAATTAATCAATTTCAAAACGTTTAAAAATTCCTAGAGGGCGTCAGAGTGAAATTTGGGAAATTAGTAAAGAACAAATTTTGGAGTTCATTGCAAGCTCTATTTGCTCAGAAAGTTTAAAAAAAAATGTTGTTGGCAGTTTTTGAGAACATTTTTTTTGAAGATGTCCAATACTTTGCACAGCTAGTATATTCACAATTTTCATGTTTTCCAAAATATTTTTGCATCACTGGATTATGCTTATCAGGGGCTATTAAATAATAGGATGATTTGTGTTAATTGGATATTTTGTTTTTGAGTAATCGGGCATTAAAGTTAAAATTTTCAAAAATTTGTAGTAGGCTTCATTTTGAAGATACAGCATTTGGAAAAAAACGTTTGATTTATTTTAAGATGCACTACAATGCTATCTATTCAAAATTTCAAAACAATGTTTATAAAAAAATCTATATCAAAAAACAGGGTAATGGTCGTTTCCGCTTCCGGATCCGATTAACGACCTTACAAAGAACTGCCTGCAACTAAAACACTTTTACACACCAAATCTTATCAAAATCGGCCAGGAGGTTCCGGAGATATAGGGAAACGCACCCACCCACACACAGACAACCTTTTTTTTAAACCACTTTTTTGGGTTCCTTGGATCCCAAAACGCGTATTTCCGTCAAAATCTGAAATTCGAAAAATTGCATGAAATCCTAACTTTCTTTACTTCATTGGAAGTATGGGAAAGTAAAAATTAGAAAATGATTAAATTTCCATGTGTACGCTTTGTCTCGCCGCTTTGGAAAACCGTAACCTATCTTTCTTGCAAAGTGTATATGATCTTTGCCAGCATAAGTAACCACGCAAAGGCTATTTGTTAAATCCTACAATTTAAAATACATTTTCAGTGAGAACACGCTAAGAAGTTTCACTTAGACCTTGCGTAATCGTTAAAAAGCATATAACGTAGACATTTATACGTATGAAAATAGTATAAAAATGCAGAACATTGTAGCATTTCTTTCTTTAAACAATAATGCATAGTCACTTTTCATTATTAAGCGCTGAATACTGAGGGTGTAAATGTGATAACAGGTTGTAAGCAATGATTTTATTTCACTTGTTGAATGCAAATCCATTCCAGTTTGATTAATGATCGCAGTTCAAGACTGCGTTTCATTAGATTTAAAATCGATTAGAAGTAACTAGCCGCGTTGAAGCGGAAATTCAAATAAATTTTAATGCTTTTATTTTTCATCGAGTTATCCGTTTAAACTGTAGCGCAGATAAATTTTGAACATAATTTTGTTTGATATTTTGATCAAAAATTGTAGCGGTGTAAATCCAATTTGCGCTTGACAAATTACATTATTATTCCAAACAAGAATATTACCAGAAGAGAACAGCTAAGCTGCCACCCGCCGCGTTCAATTGTAATTTAAAAATTCTATTTTAAAAGCCACGTATCTGCACTTATGTAAAAGCAAATTCGCCTCTTTGTTTGTTGTGGGGCTGCAAACCCATATTTCTGAATTACACTAATTTGACATCTGATCAAGTAGTTTAATATTTACCGTATCCAAATGTCACTGAAATTATCCTATTCTACCTATTTTTATCACTAACTAGTGTTACCCCAGCGCACAATGCACTGACAGACTGAGCGTTGACTGAGCCGGCTAAATGCCTAAAAGTCACGTGATGCATTAATTCCATGAGGAGACGCGGCGTTGGTGTAGATGTCGCCTCAAGTAAAGCGCATTTAGCAGACTTTCATATATAAATTCAAATAATTATTATTAAAAAATCGACGTAGAATAAAAATATAAAAATGTTTCATGTTCCATCTGAGGATAGAGACCTTTCATTGAAAAAAAATGGTCCAAATTGGTGAAGCGGTAGCCGCTTGAGGAACCGGAGAAAAATACCCTTTGAGCTTTTATATATGTATGGATATTTAGAGATTAGAAGCAATTAAATTATTTATTGATATAAATTAATTAAAAAGCAAGTTGCCAACATACCTCAAAAATTAGCTCACAAAAACAACTTAGTGTATTAAATGCCAAAAATTTTTAAATGCGGCACTATTTTGTGTGATACAAGCAATTTCAGCTAAGTGTTAACGCATTTGTGAATCGAACAGACTGGTCCGCATGTAATTAAGCAACTAGCCGAAGTTCTATGACACTTCGCATCAGTACCCATACCTTGATTAGATATTTCACTCATGCCGAAATAATGGTCCGGCGATGAGACCGACGCGACGCGACGGTCAAACAATAACATTCTCCCAGAAATCAATTTATTTTGGAATCAATCTCTTCTGTACAATCAGAACGATAATTAACCTGATATTCATAATACAGCATGCTTGAGAGTTCTTTTACAATACGTCCTGTAGACAAAGATAATATCAGATATTCAGTTTACTTACAATAAAAACAATCTACATTAATTTATTTATAAATTCTAGCTTTACTTCGTTGAAGTCCATATTTAGTGATTATAGGTACATAAAATACTTTATTACTTCAACAATATTTATTTGATTTAACCTTAAACGCATTTCAACATGTTTACATGCCATTGTCAAAGGTTATATTAGAAAGTAAACAGTTGGTTTGTTATAGCAATAGAACTTGGTGACTTGATCTCCTTAATCGTCTGCAGATGACTTGATTTCTTATTCCAAAATATCAAATAGAGGAGAATTTAAAAGATCAATTTGTTTTGTGAATTTCAAAAGCTTCTACTAGTATATCTAATTTTCGTTTATCATCACAAAAGTGTAAACATTTTATGGTGTTATTAGATGTCATTGAATGATTGTGTTATAGTAAGTGTTTAGCGTAATTGGATTTGTGTGGGTGTTTGTATTTGTAACAACGTACGTGTTCTTCATAGCTAATCTCAAAATTTATATTTGTCCGGCCTATATAAATCGAATTACAATGCGAACAATTTGAATTGTAATTTCCTGCTTTTAGCAAATCATGTTTTTGATTTTACATTAAACAAAGTGTTTAAAATATTTTTAGTCGTCTTGAAACCTACTTTATATTTGTTTGTTTTGTTTATAATTTCAGCAATTTTTTCTAATTTGTCACCAAAATATGGGATCGAAGCATATTTAATTGTATAGGATGAAGTTGGAGTATTCGGATAAATTTTTTGAATGGCTAATTTATAATCTTTTTCTTTAATTAATGTATCAGTAAGTTTAGTATTACAACCATTACTATATGCAATTTGTTTAATTATTGAAATTTCTCTATTTTAATTAAGTTCATCTACAGGGACGGTCAAAGCCCTATGTATCGTAGACATGTGTGCTGCTAATTTATGTGTTTTACGATGACAAGAATCGTGTCATATTGTAATGTCTTTTTGTGTAGGTTTTTTTATAAACAGAGTAGTTAAGTTCATCAGTGCAATTAATTTTTATGTTTAAATCTCTAAAAGTTAATGGACTTATTTAACTGACTGAGTTGATTTAATTATTTGAACTTTGCGCCAATCAAAATTAATTTACTTATAATAATAAAATTTATTTCCAAAAAGATGGTTTACCCATGGAAAGTTTAATTTCACCTCTTTTAGCTAATATATTTATGGAAAATCTAGAAGATCAAATATTCGAATCAAATCAATCTGAGAAAGTTTTGTTTTGGTTTAGTTATGTTAATAACATTTTTACATATTTTGATAGTTTATTTAAATTAAATAATGACTTTTTAATTTTTATTAACAGCTTGCATCCAAACAGAAAGTTTACACTAGAAACTAAACTAAACAAAATAAGTCCATTAACTTTTAGATTTGAACATAAAAATTAATTCCACTAATAAACTTGAATACTCTGTTGATAGAAAATCTACACAAACAGACATTACAATACCACACGATTCTTGTCATCATACAACACATACATTAACAGCACACAGGTCCACGATACATAGTGCTTTGACCGTCTCTTTAGATGAAATTAATGGAAATACAGAAATTTCAATTATTAAACAAATTGCATACAGTAATGGTTATAATACTAAACTCATTGATACATTAATTTAAAAAAAAGATTATAAATTAGCCATTCAAAAAGTTTATCTGATCACCTTAACTTCATCCAATACGGTGAAATATTTATTTATGTTTTATTTATTTCAATACTCTACATTACAAAAATATTGTTAATTTAAAAAAAAATTGTAATAGGCCACATAAGCCAAACGCTTGTGAGTGGCACAGAGGAAAGCAAGCATAATATATCGACGTAATAGAGGCAGTTAATTGAATATATATCATTAGTATAATATACATGTAAGCGCAGCATATACTTTTTATATTGTAGGTTTACTGAGGTGCATATAAAAATCAGTAGGTAACTCTAATCCAAAATTTTATTTTTAGTTTTTGTTGTTTTAGGCAGTATAACATTACAGTTCGCTTTACTCCTGGTATTATAGTCATTTGTAGCATACTGTAATATACACTGACGTTTAAATGTAAATACTGATATGGATTTTAAAAAAAGTTGTCAAATAGTGAAAAGTTTAGCTTCCTGAAATAATAAATCATCCGAGGGGTAGTAGTAATCTTTATGAAATATTATTTTTATGATCAATTTCTGTAGGGTTTCTAAGTTATAGATATGACAGTTAGCAATTCCACCCCAAGCTATTATACCGTAATTAATTAATTATTGATTGAATTAGAGCAAAATAGACCATTTTAATTGTATTTGGTTTCAAAATATTTTGGAGTAATTTAAATTTATAAATGGTTTTTCTTATTTTTGTAACTAGCTCATCAACGTGGCATTTCCATTTTAAATTAGAATCAATATAAATCCCTAAATATTTTATTTTATTTGTGGGGGAGATTTTATGTGAGCATTGGCAGTTCATTTTATTCTGCTCAATACAATTCAATGTATGTACAATTATTTCGGTAACTGGATAATTCCGTAGCTGAGTTAAAGAGAAGCATATAAATTTTGTTTTGTTTAGATTTAGTGATAAACTGTCAAGATCTAATTTTTGTTTTACTACAGCCATGCTATCCTCTACCTTCCTAGTCAACTCTTCCCACGTCTCTGCTCCAAAAACAATTGTGGTATCATCCGCAAATGAGATTATTTTACTGTCTAAATTAAGCTTAGTTAGATCATTTATGATGATAAGAAAAAGAATTGGACCTAATACTGTTCCTTGTGGAACTCCCATTTTCACATCTAATACATTACTTTTTACACCATTTAAACTAACTATCTGTTTTCTGTTAAATAAATTCGATTTAATCAAATCATTTGCAGGTCCCCGAATACCAATATTATCCAGTTTGCGACAGAGAGTGGAATGGTCAACAGTATCAAAGGCCTTTGCTAGGTCTAAGAATACTGCAAGAGCTTTTTTGTTACCGTCAAGTAATTCATGCAAGGTTTTCGTTATTTCAAATAATGCATCATCGGTACCCAGCTTATCACGGAACCCAAACTGCGTACACGAGAGAATATTAAATTGATTCAGAAAGTTTATTATTGTTTTTCTTTATACTTTTTTCAATAATTTTTCCAATAGTGCTAGTAAGCGAAATTGGGCGATAGTTAGTAGATTTAGATTTGTCACGATTTTTAAAATTGGTTTTATTATACTAGTCTTATATATTTGGGGAAAGTTACCATTCTCAAAACATAGGTTAATAATGTGTTTCAAAGGACCTAGTATAAAAGGACACATTTTTTTTACTGTATTATTAGATAACTCGTCAATTCCAGCTGCCTCCGAATTCTTTAAAGAATTGGCGTGTTTATGTACTTCTGATTCTGTTGCCGGGGTAAGAAAGATTGAATTAGGATTATATAGATCTGATAGTTCGCGAGGATTAGTAATCTTAATGTTCTTAGACATTTCCAAAGCTATATTTTGAAAAAAGTTATTAAAATGATTAGCTTTATCTATATTACTGCAAATTAAGTTTCCCGAATTATCTGTGATCGTGTCAATCATATCTTGTTTCGAAGATGCACCAGTTACATCGTTGATAATGTTCCAAGTCTGTTTTATATCACCATTTGTGACTTCGAGTTTGTTTTTAAAATAGTTCTCTTTCGTTACTCTTATTAGGTTTGTTAGTTTATTTCTATATCTTTTGTAGTTATTAAGTAACTCAAAATTTTGAGGATTTGTTAGTATCTGTTTATGTAATAAATCTCTTTTTCGTATTGAAACTATCAAGCCATTAGTTATCCATGGCTTAATTTTCCTATATTTGCTTTAACTACTTGACAATCAGAAATAAAAGTTTTTAATTTTGCAGTGAATACATTAGCAGCAATATCAGTATCATGAGTTTCAAAAACGCGTTCCCAGTTCTCATTAATTAAATAATTATTTAATTTATCAAAGTCTGTTTTAGTGTAATTCGTTGGACTTACATAGTTCTTATAATTAATATTTTGTTTAATTAGTAAAACTACCGGGTAATGGTCAGTTATTACTGATTCAACTACCACAGGATAAAAATTCTTTATGATTTTATCATTGCATTTTGGTGACAAATAAGACAACATTATAAACAATATAAACAAAACAAACAAATATACAGTAAGTTTTAAAACAGCTGAAAACATTTGAAAACACTTTAATGTAAAATCAAAAACAGATGATTTGCTAAAATCGGGCATTTAGAAATTAAATTGTTCGCATTGTAATTCGGTTTATATTGGCCAGACAATTAGAAATTTTGATATTAGGTATGAAGAACACGTACGTTGTTACAAATACAAACACCCACATAAATCCAATTACGCTAAACACTTACTAGAACACAATCATTCAATGACATCTAATAACACCATAAAATATTTACACTTTTGTGATGATAAACGTAAATTAGATATACTAGAAGCTTTTGAAATTCACAAACATTTAAAAGCTGTACCGTTAATGAATGAGCAAATTGATGTATTAAATTCTCCTCTATTGGACATTTTGGAATAAGAAATCAAGTCATCTGCAGACGATTACCGAGATCAAGTCACCAAGTTCTATTGCTATAACAACACTAACTGTTTACTTTTTTAATGTAACTTTTGACAATGACATGTAAACATGTTGAAATGCGTATGAAATTAAAATAAATGAATATTTTTGAAGTTTTATGTACATATAATCAATACAATCTACATTAAACTTAAAATTAGTCGTTTTGTTGAAAGCCAATTCCATAATTTAGTAAACTTTCAGTAACACTGTTCTTCTTTATTTTACTATGGTGAGTAACATTGTGAATGTTACTGTCTTCTATTGTCCTGATTTCCTGTTGTTTGAAATCCTTCAACGTGAAAATGTTAGACTTATCCGTATACAGCTGTACACTCATAGAAACTTAATTTACTTCCTTCCACATACATAGTATGTACAGAAAAAACAAGGTGATGAATGATGATGTATGGGGATAGTCGTCATAGGCATAATGGGTTATATGTCTACTATGCGTGTAGAAAAGGAATTTTTTGCAGAAAGGAGACAATAACTGTTTGTTATAACATTACACCCTAAAATCGTCAGTGCTTATAGTTTTCAGAAGGAACAATTTCGGGCGTTCTTAGTTAATTTTATTATTTAGAGTGTAGAGGTGCGCTAGAGGCGACATTAGTTAAAATGGCGCAGCCCCCAACGTTTCTATTTATTTTTACGGTTGCACTTAACGGGCGGTTTAAAAGGGGGATATTATTGACACTTTTAGAAAATGTAATAGTTTTAAGGGGCGCGGGGCGTTTTGAGAACGGTATTGTTTCTGACGTAAATTTATGACTTTTAAATAGTGCCTACTCATACTAAATATTTAATGTGATGCAAGTACAAGCAGTGTAATGAAATATTATGTAGCCATTTTTAGTTTCTGAAATTTAGAAATGTCGGCCGGGAGGTTTTAAACGTAGTTAATGTTTGTGAGAAAGAGGTATTTATATAGAAGCATCAAAAATCACAAAATAAGCAAAATAAAATAACACAAAATTTTTGTGTTTTGCATAAGAATAAGGTATTGTTACAAATAGTTCAATACAAAATAAAAACTAGAAAATGTAATTAAAAACAAATAAAAATATGCTTTGATATAAATTTCCTTGTCGTGAAAACCATGTTTTTATTAAAAATTAAACTGAAGCATATTGTGAGAAAAAGACAGACACTTTTTAAAGTCAGTTTTTGAAAATAAGAAATATTACAAAGACGTTTCCATGCAGCTTCTGCAAAATATTTTGTTATTTTCAATAACCAATTCAGAAAAACCTTTACGCCAAGTTGCCGGTGCGGATTTATCCTTCCCTTTAGAGGCATTTTATAATTTCAAATTAAATTATTTACAAGACATCATAACGCAATGGATTGCTCCGTATTACCGACGTTAACAAAAGACAAAACAACGTTTTTAGCCTTATTATTATTATTGTGTGTGGCTTTCGATGGAACACAGAACTTGTTGATTTCCCGAGCTCACTATTTGTTTCTCTGAGGGATGTTTGTTTGGTTTAGCAGGAGATTTGTAGAATGTGGTGCAAACATTCGGTAAATTATTCGCCGAGTCGTTTAAACCAAAAAATACTAAATTAATTAATGTTTCAACATTAGATTTTTCAAAATAAAATATTATATTTTTTTAAACCACTTTTGTGGGTTCCTCGGACCTTGAAACGCTTATTTCCGTTAAAATCTGAAACTCGAAAATTAGCATGAAATCTTAATTTTTCCTTACTTCAGTAGAAGTATGGAAGAGTAAAAAGTGGTGTTTTGGATTAGGTATAAGCAGTCAACTCTCTACACAGACTATATGTGAGAGATAAGGTCCATTGTAAGATGAAAGCTGTATTTACGTCAAAATATTTTAAATATGAATAAAATAAAAGTCCTTATTTCTCTCAAACTTTTTTATTATAATATGTAGGAACTGCTTTCGAGTTTTTTTACAATAAACTCATCTTCAGCCTAAAAAGCACTACTCTTGAAGAAATTATAACCATAGTCATCTATGAAAAATAACATCGAATGAAAACCACAATGAATTAACAACCAAAAACAATTAATAAACACTTGGCATTAGTTTTATAGGTTCTTGTGTTATTTAAAAACTGACTTAATTTATCATTCCAAGTGTTTATTAATTGTTTTTGGTTGTTAATTCATTGTGGTTTTCATTCGATGTTATTTTTCATAGATGACTATGGTTATAATTTCTTCAAGAGTAGTGCTTTTTAGGCTGAAGATGAGTTTATTGTAAAAAAACTCGAAAGCGGTTCCTACATATTATAATAAAAAAGCTTGAGAGAAATAAAGACTTTTATTTTATTCATATTTAATTAATTACTCTCATTATGTGGTCTTTTGATTATTCAAAATATTTTACTTACAATATTCATTAAAATTTAAAACAAGTTAGGAATACTTGAACTAGTACAAAGTTGTAAAATTTTAGAACGGCAGGTTCTAACGAATGCTGACATATTCATTTGATTGAAGCTTAGCTAGTATTTTTGAGTAGCTCGAATTTATACCTAACGGAGCTATAAACCGAAGGAGTTTAATTTGTGGTTGGGTAGTACGTGTTGACTTTAATATAAAGTGGCTGCTGCAAATTCGGCAAAACTGTATGACATTATAACAGAGTTACAGAGGGTGCAATTCAGCAGTACTAATGAACTCCCATTTGCTTTTTCTCTATTGGAATGAGCTGGTAGATTTGTAATTAACAAATTTGGATAGTTGGCAGCAATCACTTCAGAATAAACACTACTTACTATACTGCAATAAAATTGTTAGAATCGAAGATTATATAATCGCGGAAAGCGCCAAAAATCGTTCAAGAATTTCTCGTTTTTAACAAGCAATGATCATTAGCTTCACGTTTTAGTATACAGCGTGCCTATGCGGTCTTGCATAGTCCTTTGATGATTCAATATAAAACAAAAACTTCAAAAATCAGTACAACATTGTAAAGTACGTTCACTTACGTAGTGTGTTTACATTTAAAGAGACAGTAAGCAACTTTTTTTTTTAAACAGTACACCCTTTATTCTATACACGTTGTATATAAATTCAGGGCCAGTTGATTTGTTCATTTATTATTGACCGTAGAAAAAATGTATAAGTAAAAGTTATACAGTTTTTGGCGACGAGTATTTTGAGCATACAAAACAAAATATCTGGCTTATGTCTATATCTCTATTTTTTCAATGAAACACCCTGTATTTTTTAAACTATTTCGACTTTATGTTAATTTTTTTTAAACTAGTATACAAGTGTAGGCCTAAAGTTAACAACAAGCGAGATATATTAATTTAAAGCAACGTGTGTAACCAATGGTAATGATTATAATACATTGCAATTGGTCGTAGGAAGCTGTTGCTGAGAAAATAATAAAAGCGATAAACAAATGTGTAACATCTGTCACAATAATGTTTGCGGATAAACAGTGATGTAATGAAGACTGGTGTTTGCACTCTATTCAATTGTCTTCATCTACAAACTTTGACATTCTCAGGGCTCCTTGTCAATTTTATCAACAGATGGCGCAACTGTAAACGTCAGTTTTATATTAAAATAAATTTAAAAAGTAAGAAATGTTTTAATTTATCTATATCCAACTATAAGCAACTAAGAGGCTAAAGCGACCACAACAACACAAACTGGGCCCGAACAGATCAAGAAAAAGCCATGGCCTTTGCAAATTACCTGACTGAAGTATTCCAACCCTTTCCCTCTGACATTTCAAATGAAGAGGAAAATGAAATCCAGCACCATCTTGTAGCACCCTTTCAGATGAGTCTACCAGCTAAGCAATTCACCGCACATAAAACAAAAACCGAAATTCTCTGTAACTTGAACCCACCCAAAGCACCTGGATATGGTCTGATTACGGGAAAGGTCTTGAAGGAACTTCCGGAAAAGGGTTTTAGATTTATAACCTACTTATTTAATGCAGCGCTAAGGCTACGATTCCTTCCGCCACAGTGGAAAGTTGCCATGATTATTCTAATTCCTAAACCGGGTAAGCCTAAAGATAACGTAGCATCATACAGACCAATTAGTTTGTTACCAGTTTTATCCAAGGTCTTTGAAAAGATGTTGTTATCGAGATTGACACCTATACTAGAGGATAACAATTTAATACCAGATCATCAATTTGGTTTTCGCAGACAACACTCTACCATCGAGCAAATCCACAGAGTAGTGGACAGGATTAACAAAGACTTTGAAGGGAAAAGGTATTGCTCGGCCGTATTCTTAGACGTCTCTAAAGCCTTTGACAAGGTATGGCACGATGGACTACTTTACAAAATCAAGAATAACTTACCATCAGACTACTATCAACTTATCAAATCATATCTTGATCACAGACATTTCCTCGTAAAGTATGGTGATTTTCAAACAACTTTATTTCCTATCAATTCTGGTGTCCCCCAAGGTAGTGTGTTGGGACCGATGCTATACTTACTATTGACAGCAGATCTGCCTACCACTAGAAGAACCATGACTGCAACATTCGCGGACGACGCGGCTGTACTTGCATCGCACCCCGACCCACGTATGGCGTCTCATAACCTCCAAATCCATTTGAACATATTACAAGTATGGTTCAAAAAGTGGCGCATCAAAACTAATGAAGCAAAATCAATACATGTGACTTTCGCCACAAGAAGAGATACCTGCCCACCAGTCTCGCTGAATAGTCAGCAGGTTCCGCAGGCAGAAAGTGCCAGATATCTAGGAATCCACCTTGATAGAAGATTAACCTGGAGGAAGCACATATGGATGAAACGCAAACAGCTGGGTGAAATACTTCGAAAAATGTATTGGCTAATAGGACGCAAATCGCAGCTATCTCTAGAAAACAAATTACTTCTTTATAAAGCTATCCTCAAACCGGTATGGGCTTACGGTATACAACTGTGGGGAACAGCAAGTAATTCCAACATAGACATCCTGAGACGCTTCCAAGCTAAGACATTGAGATCCATAGTGAACGCTCCTTGGTATGTGCCGAACTAAGTTATACGCCGCGATCTTGAGATCCCCACAATAAACGATGAGATACAGAAATATAGCATTCGGTATCATGATCGGCTTAGTACCCACCCAAATACAATAGTTGAGAGTTTACTTGAAAACGAAGACGAGGAGCCCAGGCTCAAGAGGTTCAAGACGTCGGATTTGCCAAATAGATTTGAGTGATAGTGTGAGTGTTATACAGGTGTGTGTGTATTGTTATATAACATTAACCCTGGTCCAAACTATTTAGTTTAGTATAAGGAAATTGTTATTGTACTGTTTCCAACAAGTTATATGTGTTATGTCAAAAAATTTACTAAGTGTCAGTAAGTGACAGATTGTAAAGCTGATTGTGGCGACTTCTTTATCTAATATTGTTGGTTGTTGGTGTTATGTGGATTTAAGTATTATTATACGTTTTTCCAACTAAAACCCACCACAAAAATTACTACAATAGTCTATAAACATTACGTAAAAATGCTGAATAAATGTTTCACTTACTTGCATATTTCATTCATAAAAAGCGAAAGTAACTAATTAACCTACCATTAGTAAATAAGTGTTGTGCCCAGAATAGGGTTTAAAAAAGATCAAGTAGTGATCAAATAATTATCAAACAGCGCCATGTTTAAAATATACTTTAAATTTAAAGTTTTAAGAGCGTCATCTATGCGCAAATCTTATAAAGAGTCCCGAGATTGTTAAACTTTGAGGGTAAATTTTTTATGTAGGAAAATGGTAGGAGTTGCAACACCATACTCTTCCTTACATCACTGGATAAACTAAGGCACTTTTCTTTTCATTTGCTAATCAAGGCGCTTTTAGATGTCAACCTAGATCATCTGACCTAACTTCTAAGAAATTTTTGTTTCGAGATTTTCAAAAAAATAATAAACAACTGATGTCTAATTACCCTGAATTGCACGTTTGTTTATTGCTCATTTTTTTACTAACAGCCTCCTAAGATCGCTTAATTTAGAATCAATTAGGCTTACATACGTTGCTTTAAATCGAAATGTCTCGCTTTTTATTAGCTTTAGGCCTACAGTTGCATTATAGTTTTTTATACAAAATTTATCGTACAATCGAATTAGCTTATAAAATACAAGGTATTCCATTTAAAAAATAAAGATATATTCGCTTTCGTTTAAACCTTAAGTCGACCAAAATAATCGTCGCCATAAGATCTATAACTTTTACTTATGCTTTTTTCTATCGCCAATAATAAAGGAGTAAACCAACTGCCCTTGAATTTATAATCAACCTGTATACTATTGTATTCTGGCAATATTATGTTTTCTATAAGATTGTATTATGGTATTCCAATGCCCAAAATATACGGTGTTTTTAGATAACCATTATTTACAAAAAAAACCTTTAGAATAACGTACTAAGATCCCAAAAAATTTAAATTTCACGTAAGATGATCCTATAAAATACCGAGTGTTCTATTCACAAAGTATGAAACATTGTTTTTGATTTTCTTTGTAAGATAACAGTCAAACGCGAACACAAATCGAAAACAAATTTTAACGGTTTCAACTATACTCACCCACGCCACGGTGTAAAACTCACATTAAAAAAACATTCCGTTAAACAGTTACTTTTTTTTTTAAATTGTCCTAAATCTGTTAATTTATGAAAAATCGTGATTATGTAAAAAAAATAGTCGAAACACGTCGATGGTACTTTCCCATACTTTTAACGTTTTAAATATACTCGCGCCAATAAATGACTGAATATACTTGTTACAACAAAAATCAAATAAAAAAAAATTAAAAAATTAACTCCCCAGCAAGAATTAGAAATTGCGATAGCCTGTGTAATGGGATTTAGTGCTATAACTTGCGCAAAACGCGTTGTTGATTTAAAAAAGTATCAATTTTTTTCTAAATTTGTAAAATGGTTTCAAAGTTTTACACAGGTCAACGATTTATATTTATTAGTATACTATACGATGTACAGTGTGTGGATAAAGTTTGGAACAAATTCAATATCTCCCGAATAATTATATTTCAGTAAAAACGGTCGGACACTTAAACTTCAGTTTTATCCTAGCCACATTTTAAGCATATTGCTGTTGCTAATGGGTCCCGTGACACGGCGCAGTGACTCGATCTTTATTTTTTTTAAATAGAACAGTATGCCGTGTGACAGATCATTTGAAAGCTTTGCAGTGTTTTGCCAATTATTGACCAATAATGTATGGATAATCATTGAATATTTCACAAAAAATAGCTTTTTTAGAACAAATTTAGTGTGCGATTTTTATTTTTGTTTTAATTTTGACGTTTACTCATTAATATGTAAAATGAATGCAATTTTTTTTTGCAAATATTTCTCCTATTGCATGATATAGTATAAAGAATGGTATGCTACAGGGCACAGTTTAAGAGCTACTGTGTGACGTCATCAAGTGTAAAAACAACGGCAAATTTAAAAATTAATTGGCGGCTAGTCTGCAGACGGTGAATTTTAATCGGTTTTACAACATAGAAATATAATAATTTAGTTACGATAATAAAATACAAATAAAATTCATCTGGGAAACTGAAACATTTCACATTGGATGTACCTATGCTTATAATAATATAATGGTCAATAAATAAAAAATTAATTTAAGTAGATTTATAATTTATTACTTACTTTTTGTCTTACTGTTATAGTTGGGGCAATTTTTTACATAGCGCTTCATAATAAAGTGTATAAAGTGAAATTTACTTTGAATACTAATTTGTTGACAAATTAGAAGCACCTAACCTCTATATCATTCCACTTGACATTAGAAACTGACAGAAGTACACGAACTGCGCCTGCGCACTTATAAAAAACAGGGTTTCTTAACAAGTTTTTACACTTCCGCGGAAGTTGACGAAATTTGGTCCTAGCAACAGCATACCATGTTCTATACTCTATCATGTCCTATTGTTTCATCAAAATCATCGACTTTATTAATATGTTTTTTTATTACAATTCTTATTTATTTGCATGCAGACGTATTTAAATTTGGGTGAATTACATCCGTTTCGATTTCGTACAGGTTAATGAAGAAGACTTTGTGAATTTTTTTGAGTGCTTCTGATATAAATTAACTTTACATAACTCACATTCAGTTGATTACAAAAGTATTTTCAAATCAAGTCAGTCAAATAATAAATTTTGCAATATAAAATTGCGCATTTGGAAAAATAGCTTTTATCTACATCAATTTCAAAATGTAGTCGCAGTCACGTTTCTCGATTAAATCGTCTGATTTAACTCTAATTAACTAATATTATTCAGGTGGCACACTCTGTTCTGATCATTATCAGCGATAAATATATTTTGAAAATCATCAAACGATAGCAAAGGTTTTGTGCTTGTTTCGAACAGAGTAATTGTCAAAATCTGCAAGAAGATTGCTAAAAAGTTTACAAACTGACAACATTTTTTAGTTGAAAAAGTATTGTAAAAGTAGGGTAATTGCACTTTCTGCTTATATAGTTGTTCTAAAAATCTCCGAATTAAGTATTTAAGGTCTAACACTGAACAAACATTTAAAATTTACATTATCGATTCGAAATTTTCTTTAACGAAATGTATTATTAAAAAAAACGGTCAATAGGACGACTTATTAGCAATCCATCCATACATATATAAAAGCTCAAAGGGTATTTTTCTCCGGTTCCTCAAGCGGCTAGCGCTTCACCAATTTGGACCATTTTTTTTCAATGAAAGGTCTCTATCCTCAGATTGAACATGAAACATTTTTATATTTTTATTCTACGTCGATTTTTCAATAATAATTATTTTAATTTATATATGAAAGTCTGCTAAACGCGCTTTACTTGAGGCGACATCTACACCAACGCCGCGTCTCCTCATGGAACTAATGCATCACGTGACTTAGCATTTAGCCGGCTCTTTCAACGCTCAGTCTGTCGGTGCATTGTGCGCTGGGGTAACACTAGTTTTAAATAAATAACAAAATCCTTTCTTTGTTGCTAGACTACCGACTCTTACAGCTAAGTACCACGCATTTCCTTCTCATTATGAAAAATCAACGCGAAAATTGCAGAAAAAATAAAAAAAAATAGCTGAAGTATGCTACAATACGAAACTGCTGCAGTGAGAGATACGCCGGCCGGCCTCTAAATGCCTTACGCACTTCGTCCGAAGCGTGACGCACTTACAGACAAATCTACATGTAGTAAAAGACTAGGGAGGCAATACCTGCCCTATTATATATCGTGATATACTACCACAAACTACAGGATTCGGGAATAGGAAACGTTTTATCTACCATACATCACGTAACTAAACGGCAGTTGTCAGCACTAGTCTGTAGGGTAACCAAGGAGTTTCAGCCTATGCAGCATAGCAGTTCATATATCGTGTTTATTAGTTTTTACATCTTCGTAGTGGGTGAATTTTTGATAAAATCGTTAATAGACGTTAATTAAATAGTGATAACCATTGTAACATGACCTTTGATGGAAAATATAAGCTCTAATCAGCCGTGTTCAGTTGGAATTTCAAAACAGGTTCACTTTTAATTTTGTATTTTCTTCAAAATGCCACTTCTTTAGACTGAATTTACACCGTAGAGGGCCGGCGGGTGGTCTAGTGGTTAAAGTCCCAGGCTTTGAAACTAGACTCCCAATGGCAGTAGGTTCCAGAGTCCACTGCCCGCCGGTAATTTTTCTGAATAAGTTAAATCCGACGGGTCCATGGATGGTGTATGTAGGTGTGTATGTTGGGTTGCATGTCTTCAGGGGTGGGGCATGTTAGACCGGTGAAGAGCACTAAGTGTGCTGAGCCCGGGTAAGGGGTGGGATGGGAATCATGGGGTCGAGCTCACGCACGGCTTCATGATTCTTTAAAAAAAGATTTACAAAACACCGTAGAAGTTTTAAACTCTAATTTACACAAATGGTTTTACTAAATATACACAAAAACACTTAAAAATTTAGAAAATACACGATAAAAACGATGTAAAGATATACAAACACGTGCAGCCGAATGCAATGTTTTACTACACACCAAAAAAGCGTAGTAATATCTGAGCAAGCTCTGACGTCACAGCGGCATGATGTATAGAGCAAGACATAGTACTCGTTATGTGCGGAAAGTTACGAGGCGCTTGAACCGTTTCTCTTTTCTATAATAGCGTGCAAACAAGGGCCTTCACATAGATGTGGGAATTGGGTAAGAAGAAAAACATATATAACGAGAGAAACCAAAAGAATCTACGGACGGACCGAAAATCGCTATAAAAGGAAAAGAGTGAGTTGGTTAAATTGAGAATAGTTTTTCTAATACATGCCAAAAACACTTATTACGTGTTGTTTCGTTCTCACAACGTTAACAATCTATAACAACATTATTAGGGTAGCTTTTGATTTTATGCTGCACTGCGACATTTAGATATTTATCAGGTTTCTGAAGCGAAACTTTTTTGCCGGCACTTACATATTTCGTAAGAATAAAACTAGCTCGTGAAGACGGGGAACGGATACGAAAATGCGCCACGCACTTATCAACGATTATCTCGACGTCTAAAATACCTCTTGTAAAGTTGGCTCGTACGTACCGTGCACACTCATTGATACTGAACGAAGGGATTCGTATTATCTAAGCTAGCTTACAATGACCCGCAGTCGGAGACAGAAGTCGTTCGGTAATGCAATCTAACATTTAAATATGCTTACATACTATCTACTGCCTATCTCTCTATCTATTAAAACGCAGACTTTCTCTACATTGTCTAATATGCTATTAAGCAATACAAGTTAAAAGTTAAAATTACATGAACCCTAAAACTAAGATGCAAGATAATAATAGTTATAGTTGACGTTAAGATATTTGGTTACAAACGCTTAAGATGGTACTTGAAGATGAGCGCATTACAAGCAACTTACCTCTACGGGCCGGACTGAGTTAACCTTGTTACTCATTTGCAGCTGTAATTAGTTGTGTTTCGAGAATAAAAAGAAATAAACACTCTCTGGCGTAAATACTGTACATAAATGACTTTTAATTAATATTTAATGTATCTATCTCTAAAACTACAACATGTTAATAGTTATTTTTACAAGTTTGAGCGAAACAGACTGGAGACTGTCAAATGTTGTTGAAGAAATCGTCGACGAAGACATATAACAAGAAAGTGGTGCAGAAATAAAATATATCAAATCTAAAAAACAATTATTCTTAGATGCTAAACAAATCGTGCTAAATGTTTACAACGCTCTCATGAAAACCGAAGAGGAAGTGTAAGCTGGGCAATTATCAATAAAAATAGCATTGTTGACAAAAGTGCCCTACACCATGGTAAGAAGAATTGTAAAGTTCGAAGTGCACGAACGTAAAAAACGGTGCGATTCTGGTATACAAAGAATATTAGAGAACGATGACGAAGATCTTGTTCGACAAAAAATTCATGACATGTATAGAGAAATTGCGGTACCAACGATTAAATCGTTACGCTAAAAACTAAGCGACGACGACACCGGTTTAGACTGTTCTATAAGTACATTAAGGACTTTATCAAAAGTATAGATAAACAAACGTCAATCAATTATGGATTCTAAGGGGCTGCAAGTATAGAGGCGCGAATATCTAGGGGCAATAATAAAGTATAGAGAAGAAAGCAGATATACACTGTATCTATAAACTAAACGTTGAAATACATACACTGTGTCTATAAAGTAACCCCCCCCCCCCCCCCCCCCAACTAACTTTTGAACGACGTGATATTTTTTCACAAAATTTGGTGTGCTGTAATGGAAAATTAAATACTATCTTTCAGACCATATTAAAATTTTGTATCATCCAAAATGGCGACTGAGCGCCATTTTAATTTTTTTTAATGGAAATGGGGGTCGAGTGACACCTCATTGGAAAGGTCTTTTAGTTCTGCGTCTGATCCTAGAGTTTCAAAGAAAAATATTCAGACACAACAAAATGGTCCAGTCGCCATTTTGTATGATACAAAATTTAATTTTTGGCTAACAAGTATTATTTAATTTCCCATTAAAGCACACCAAATATTGTGGTAAAATATCAAGTCAATAGTTAGTTAGGGGAGGGGGGTTACTTTATAGACAGACGGTATAAGGCTAAAATGCAACACCTGTTGAAGTTAAGAATTGTTTTATTTACAATAAATTAAAAGGAACTTCAACAAAGTAAAGCGCGAACTTATAAATAATTGTAAATAGTTCTATAAATAACTAGCCCTTAAACTATGGTTTGGTTTATACCCACAAATTCAAACAAAAAGAAATTTATAATACAGTAACAGGTATTAAACGTATTTTTAGCATTAACTTCATTACAATCAATCGGCAGACAATTCACAAACGACAGTAAATCTTAGGAGATTTTAGTGATTTTTTTACAAAATTTTAAAACACACACACACACAATCACATACGCATGCCCAAAAATGAGGGCGCAGACGTACATACACATGTTTAAGATAATTTTATTGGAAATGAGTGAATGATGTGGCATAGTACGGAAATCCTTGTGGTAAGCCAGGATCGACAGTGAAATTACTATCATGCTTTTCCACTAAATGGTTAGTTTTAGAATATTTTTAGTAAATGACATTTGTTTGACCTAAATTTTATTGTGGCATGGGGTTTTAAAAACATTTAGTTAAGATTAATGTACCAAATCATTAAAGTAGCACAATCATGTGTAATATGATGTTTTATTACGTAGTTATTACATTAAAAGCAAATTGTGCGTGTTTTCAGGTGTATTTTTGTGCTAATGTTTCCCCAACCACTACTAAAAAAACTAGTTTAGCATTACACAATAACTGAGGTAGTAGATTATATCTACAGGATATTTTTATATTAAATTCGGACTGTTATGTATTAATCCAGGTATATTATAACTTTTATTCATTAAGGTTTAGGGGTCGTAACTAATATAGTGAAATTCCAGCCCTCCAACAGGCCGGCTTCGCGCCCTATTGTGGGACACATGTGTCCCGAACTAGTTTTGCGCGTGTATCTCGCTAAATATTGGCCTTATGAAAAATCCCTCAGCACTGCAAATGTTCTATGTAAAATTATCTACCAAAACTATTTGACGCATTTTTTGTCCGAGTTATAGTTACGTCGGTACCACCGTGTAAAGTAAAAGCATGTTTTTCTATTACAGCTGCAAGCTGATTAACGTTCAGTGAATCACGCGAGAACTTTTTACTTGAGTTTCAAACCATCCTCCGTTTCCGATTCAAAATTGTTGATGTTTGTTGCTACTGGAACTATCGCAGACAAAAAAAATAACCTGTTGTAATACTGATACTGTTCGTGCAAAACTAATGAAGAATATTATAGTAAACAAAATGTTAGCCAAATAAAACTGATGAAAAGGTCAAATGCAGTGGTTATCGTCCAGTGGAATGTCCACAGCTATTAAAGTATAAGATACAGTTGTTTCTTTTTGGACTACTATTCTTATTTCAAAGAGATTCCATCTTTTAAAAAATGACGAAGAACTCGAACAGTATCTGCAATATGAGCTAGCACAATTTCCATTATCCCTGCTTTACAAAATGTTCGATCTTATTATTGAAAAACGCGTTATAACAACTTTTTTTAACAGATGGTATGGTTGCTATTTATTAAAGTCGTCTGGAAAAGAAACCATACATTGAAGGTAATATCTAAATTGCATATTTGGTTTGCAAGAAACCATACGGCACAAATGTAACTGTTGTTTTCGACGGGTACAAGTATACATGTACCAAAAATTTTGAGCGGCACCGTCGCTTTTATTCTAGAACACTATTTAATATTCTATCATGGTAACACGAAACATTTTTATCATTTTTAATTGTCAAACACAGGTAATGGCTTGATTGTCCACTTACTTACAAAGAGAAGGATTTTTCTGTAAAAACTGTTACAGAAAACGCAGATAAATTAATAATACAAACAGCAATTAATGTATCCATTATGAATTCAACAGTACTGGTAGGTGAGGATGTTGATTTGCTCGTTTTATTATGTGCCTTAGCGTCACCAACTAGACGTATTTTATTGTGAAACCCAGGAAGAGGAAATTAAAAGAGAAAATATTGTATTCGTCAGTAAAATCACAATGTAAAAAAGGTATACAAGAAAAACAGTATTCTACTTTTCCCCGCATTTATCAGTTGCGACACAGCTGGATTTCGAAGCGGAAAATTAATGAGCATCAAGAAAATGTTATCTAGATACGAAAAAACTTAGAACACGAAATATCCGATTTTAACAATAAGCCTTTTTCCAATAAAACAGTAGGCAATGATGAGTCAAAATTATTTTTAAAAAGTATGCGACGAGAAAATTTAGAAAAATCACTGAATCTGTTTCGTTGTAAACGTTTCTTAAAATTAGTTACAAAAAACACCTTCATGATGCAATAATGATCTGGAAGTATAATGCTGGAAAATTGGAAGCGCTGTTTCTGTCCTAATTATAATATTAGAAGCATCAGCTCCAAATGAATTATTAGAGTGTATTTCGTGCCACATTGGTTGCGGTTCAGGTTGTGGTTGCAGAAAACGCGGTTTCTAATTTCAGAAGTGTAATTAAAAAGTGGCTAATCCTAACAAAACCGTTTTATTTACTTATGCACATGTGTTATTCATTTTAGGTTTTAAATGTTCAAAAATTTGTACCAACTGCTTGGGAACAGCTTGTAGAAATTTATGAAGCGATTGATGTTCACGCCGATATTTTACACAGGTAGTACGATGAAGATGGTGAGGTTGGTGAGAATGCTAAGGACAGCGTGAATAGTGAAGGTGATAGGGGCGAGGAAACTAATGACCACAACAAATTTATGAAAACGACGACTTCAGTGACGAACCTGGTCCAAGTACTAGCCGAAAAAGACTGTATTAATATAAGTAAATATGTCTTTAAGAAATTTAAGTCATTAAATTTAGGTAGTAATGAGCTAATTAATTAACCGAACAATTTGTGAGATTTTGGTAAATGTTCCTAAAAGCATCGTTTTTATACGTACATAAATATTGTGTACCTGCGTAGCTACGACAGCGCGCTGCAGCGGCTAAAACGCGCAGTTTTGGTATTATAAACTAAACAGACGCTGCGGAAGAGCCAAGCATTAGAATGAGTGGTGCAAACCGTGTGTGCTGTGTTGGATGTCATAACAACGAATCAAAAGAACAAATATTACATTTTATAATTTACCTCAATTTATACTCGATACAAAGGTTTATTAATACTGGTTTCTGGAATAACTGACCCCGTAACTTTTGAATTACCATCAACAATTATTCTTTCAGATACGTGAGAAATATTACCACTTTTTACGAGTTTTGCGCCTTTTGAAACACTTTTTCGCCTTAAATTTTTTATATCAATTTGTTGAAAACCACCTTTAATAATTAATACATATTTCATGTTTGGAGATGCGCAAGGCTGGATTTACCATGGCGCTATTTGATCAACTGTTCAAATATCAGCCTGTCTACAGGTCAGTAATGTACCGAAAAATATGAAAAACTTGAAATACTTAGGGTGCTACGTTCCTGATTTCTTTTGTTACACTGTATTCTAGTTATTTTTTATAATTAGGCGCCTAATTACAGCATAAGTAGCAGTAGAATGGCTACTGAAGCCGACAAATTTCGTCTTAGTATATTTCGTGTTAACGCTCCTGTATTAGTAGATTTACAATAACATACCCCAAAGGTAAACGTCAGCAAATGAGAAACAAAGTGTTTATTATTTGTGCACATTGCTGTAAAAAGTAGAAATCAACAGATACATATGTTCGAACAGTTTAACTTAAGGAAATGTTATGTAATGAAATTGTTTGATGTTATTTGTTATTGTTTTCATTGTTATTTGACAGTTTTCACTGTTTTACATAATAACAAATTGCAGGGATGCATAAGTGAACAACTCATGATAGATTATTGAACATGGTATGCTGTTGCTAGGACCAAATTTCGTCAATTTCTGCAAAAACTGTTGAGAAACAGTGTTTTTTATCAGTGCGCAGGCGCAGTACATGTACTTCTGTCAGTTTATAATGTCAAGTGGAATGATAAAGAGGTTAGGTGGTTCTACTTTATCAACAAATCGGTGTTTAAAGTAAGTTTTAATTACTTTGTATACTTTATTATAAAGCGCTACAACTGAACATTATAAACGGTCAAAACCTGTAATTGCATACATGCAAAATTCTGCCACGGCGTGGCGCGCTTGTCGCTCGTCAAAGCTACGCAACCAGCGCAGCGTATAAACTCGTAACACGAACGTTTTCACGCGTCAAACAGCCCACAACTATATTCAAAAAATATGCAGTGACGTAACAATCACTTGAACAAAAATGCATTAAATATCTGTAGATACTTTTACATAAAACATTTTTGTACAACCAATATTTAACGCAATAAACGCCAAAAAACCATTATATCACACAGGTGTCCTACATTAGGGTCTGAGACTTTTAGTATGTTAGTTAGAACCCCTTGAACTTCATGTCTGTGAAACACATTTTTGCAGGATATTGGTCCGAATAAAAAATTTTTTTTTGAGGTGAAATTCCTGGACAAACTTATTTTACAAATCATGAAATTGTTTCTACATGCCATAAATTAGAATATGTTGCTTTTGCCTATATTATAAATGATTTTCGGGGTAGATCATGTCGTCATTTGAGAGATGCACACTGGCTTTCTTGGCTTAGAGAAATGGTGGAAATTTTTAGATACGTGAATTTTACAAACAATTTCACTCACGGTTTCTACATAAAAGTTTTCGCCTATGATATGCCCTTATGTAAAGATAGGGGAGTACCCCAAATATCTAAGCAACAAGGGGCTTTAGTTAGTCCGCTTTGTTGACAACCGTCGTTAACATACACACAAAACTGATTCATTAATCAGGTTATTTCATAGAAGCGAAACTGTGTCAACACTTTCAACCAGTGTTATTACCGCTTATTTTTAAAGATTTGCGTTGCAGTTCTGTTCTATTTATCTTTGAAAAGACAACGCCCAAATCATATACATGGTGGTTAGATTTAAGATATGTTATTGAATTATTACACATTATTACACATATCAGCTCGATATCATTTTTAATGCTATAACAAAATTTTCCAACAATTAGCCGGAAAATTTTCGGAAAACGCACATCAATGTTTAGAGAAGAATACTCAGAGCTTTCAGTCTAAAGATTCATGCGGTAACGTCTCATAATTCAACAAAGATCAAACTTTTAACCCCAGAACAGTAATAATTTTGTTAAAATTCAATAAGTAAACAAAAAGAATAGGCGCACTCAAATCCATTCAGTTATACGTGAAACATGTTGCACGATTTTGCAGGGTTTGATACAACTGCAACTGCAATATTTGAGATATATCGTTTCGTTCAGTATTACTTTACTGTTGAGCTACGTTAGAGGTTCTGCGCTTAACAAATATTTTTGCAAAGTTGGATAAAACTGTTTCGTGTATCACTTTTAAAACCCCCGACCATGCTTATTTTACGCTTATTAACTCCGTTATAAAATAGCTCGAGATAATAAACCAGCTGACCAGATGAATAATGCGTATCCAAACAAGTTCTATAAGGTCAAACATGTGGATGTGTTGCTATTTAGACCGCTAAGTAATTTATTTGAAATTGAATATATGCGCCAACTATATATTTGAAGGAATTATCCCAGGACTGATTCATAATTGATTGCCCCATAATTTAAATACTAGACTAGAAAGCCGGACTATGCGTCAGAAAACATTAGTTTGCGTGGGCTCACAAACGATAAATCGTCGTAAACCATGTTGAACTCTTTTCTTAGTTGACAAGCAACGAACCTTACTGCAAATGCCTGGGCGTGTATCAGCACCATCCCAACCGAAAGTCAATAATGGTATAAATTGAATGAAAAATCAAGAAAAAGTCAAACAAGATATTTGTTACAATTGCTATTATCACCAGAATAAGCAGTCGAAAACTTAAAACCTAATAAAAATTTAATCTTAAACTGTATAACGCAGGTGTTTAATTATATTTACTCAAAGAACCGTTGTTGTTATTTATATTGATAACCACACAAACTTCCTACACCCGGCATGTGTATTGGAAATCATTAGCAAAAATAATCTGTAGCTTTGCTACATTCTACTTACTGCTATCACGTTCACCCACATTTCCGAATTGACAGGCAATTTAACTTAGAAACTGCGAGGTTTCAGCTTAAACTAGGAATCCCATAAATATACAAATCAAAACACCTACTTATAATATACTTATATACTCAAATTGTTATTGAGCAAATCAATATACAGCGTCTAAGTTAAATCTTTTAAAATAACAATATTTGTTATGTTACCACATTTTAAAAGTAGCAGGAATATTGAGACTATTCCCTTAATTATTATTACGATGTTAATAGTTTACAATTTAAAACAATTTTTAATCAACAAATATGTCATGTCTGCCTTAGAACATGAGATATAAAATGTTAACATTGGAAAACTTAATTTACTCGTCTATTATCTCTTATTTCAACCACAATTACTTACTCAACTTTGGTAACATATTTTCTTCTCAAAATTCAATGTGAATAATATCAAAAATTTTTAAAATTTGTAGCGGCCGCTATTTTAAAGCTAGAGAGTTCGAAAAAAAGTGTTTGCCCTAAAGTCTTCTATCAGATTACGGTTTCAATTTCAAACTACCAAAAAAACATGTCTAACTTCCGCTTCCGGTTTAGCTTTTTTAAAAGTTTATTTTGTCCGTGAATTTTTCATATACCCCCAGATAGCAAAGGTCATCGAAATTTAACCATCCGTTTGAAAGTTATGATGCGCCACACACCCACATACATACCCACCCACAGACGAGCATTTTTTGAAAAACACTTCTTTGGGTTCGTGGAAGTCTAAAACGTATATTTCCAACAAAAGCTCGTTTTCGAACATTTTTATGAAATCAGTACATCCTTATACTGGAAGTATAGGAAAGCAAAAATTACATATTTTGAATTCAAAATAGGTATGAACATATTAAATGACCATAGAAACGATCTCGTATTATAAAAAAACTATAGGGTGTTTCCTTTTAGCAGTTTAACTAAACAGTTTACTTCGATCTTCGTTCACTTTCAAAAAAATCGATTTTCAGCTATTACAAATTATATTGCAACATAAAACCAGATAACCCTTCGATAATACAAAGAGAGTGGGGAGAAGTGCTCTACTTTAACATAGAAGCATTCAAAAAAGAATTCAATTCATTAGTTGCGAAATAATTATTCACTTTCAAAAGCTTTCTGTTTAGAAATACAAATAACCAGATAACGTAAAGCCAGATAACTTTTTCAAAAATAAGGAAAATCATCCCCTTAATTAAAGCAACATTTCCAAAGCTCTACAGAATAAAACTATAATAGTAGCTCTGATGAGAAAACACCGCAATTGAAATTTCGTCCCGTGAAAAGATGAAGACCAACAAAATGATAAGGGGCAAGCTGATGCAATTATTTCAGTAAATTTTTGTTTATGGAGGTAGTTGTTTGGATGTTTACATACCTACATAATCGTAGTCACGATCGACATGACTGAGATCACCGCACGGAACACAGACAGCAATTTTGGATGTAGATTTACTTTTATAAAATGTAGTCATCATTTGTTACGCAACAACGTCCAGTGTAGTTCATCTGCTTTTATAGATATTTATAGTTATTTATGTTACTAGTGAGATAAAGTCGGTATTGTAACATGAGTCTGGAAGTTGCAAGACGAGATCGTAGACCGAGTCGTGTAACCGAACGAATGCCATAATAATGCATTATCCCACTTACAAAATTTTATCTGCGACTGCTCAAAATTTGTTAAAAATAGAATTTTTTGCTTGAAATGATATTTGATATTTTGCATTAATTTATTTGCAAATGTCAAGTCACTTTTAAAATACTTTTGTTTTAAAATCAAAGGAACGAGATCATAAAAAAATGATTCAGAGCAGGCCATGACCGAAGTGTTAAAGTTGGCAATACTTAATATAAGTCAATTGTCAAATGTTGACAGCTGTAAAAATTTTTAGTTAGATACATTTAACTTAATGTATCTAACAGAAAATTTTTACAGCTGTCAACATTTGATAAATGGCTTATATTAAGTATTGCCAACTTCAACACTTCGGTCATGGCCTGCTCTGAATCATTTTTTTACGATCACCCGGTAGATTCAATTTGTTCAATGCCATGGCAACCAGTCAGTTTTCTTATAAACAAAGCGTCAGTTTTGTTTGTGCAAATAAAATGAGTTAGGTAATGAATCTATTATCTCACTTGTGAGATAATGAACTTCATTACCTAACGCAAATGAATGACATAATAAGTCCTTATCCAAGCAGTCGTAGATAAAATATCTTACACAATCCAATTTGATTATATCAATGTCGTGGCGGTTGCCCGATAGCTTTTCACATTAGATTTTTTTTGGATGTTGCTAAGTTTGGGCTACACTAATATGTTAGGTAACAATTTCTTGAATAATATAAGTTTTGAATTATTTCTGTGCCAAATTATAGATTTTTTTCTTGGCCTCCCGCAATGCGACAACAGCCCCGTGGGGTTGTTTGACTCACACTATTTTTGTGTAGATTTACACAAACATAGGCGAGGCCGAAGTTAGTTAGCGCACCTCTTAAATCTATTTGTTTATTTATTTTGTTTTGCAATCTTTGTTTACTTGGACGGACTTTGAGGTTTTAGACTGATGTGTTAGGTTAGGTTATTGTATTGTATTATGTTGTAGTTTTAATTTGAACCATTCCCATGGTCATCTTTCAAAAGTTTTCTTGACTTTTACTCCTTCAGTATTTTCATGAACTATCTTGAAGACCATATGATGTACAACAAAATGCTATACAGCTTATTTATATAGCAATTACCTACACTTTACTGCAACACAAACATTAAGAAATAAAAATACTTTACTACCACAAAACGCTTAGCCTCGTTTCACATGCTGAACTGACTGATGGTCGGTTTTGATGGTCATTCCTAATCTTGCGCATCAAATTTATATGGTACGGAGCGGTAATTTTTAAAATGTATCTGCAAGGAGGTAGACGGAGCTTTATTGACGTTATTTCTTTAATTAGACTAATAAACTGTAAAAAACAACAGAAGAAAAATCTATATGAGTAAATTCTATTGCTATGAAAAGATTATAAAACCTTTCAGGCTAATGAGTGTACGTTTATTTCACAGTCAAAGTAGATCAACATTTACCAATCAACGTCGTATATCTAGCGGGCGTCGGGCAGGAAACGGGAAGGTTCTGCGGCTTATATGGGTGCTGTGGAAAGAGCTGGGGGTGTTGCAAGGTTTGGAGAAGGAGCGGTGTTATTTATTTCGCAGCTCTGGAAGAACCTGGCTGCAGTAGGATTTTGTTTGTATAGGGTCGTTAGCTTGCGCTAGACCCAACAGCAATAGTTTAAGTTTTTGGGCCGCTTTCGATTTTAAAAACCAAGTAGGACCCTTAGCTTGCGCTCGATCCAGCAGTAGATGTCTTAATTAGTTTTAGTTTTAAACCGTTTCTTTAAACGGACTCTCCGTCTAAAATGCAGCGCTTTTATACTTTTTTTGACCGTCTTTGCGTAGCAAAATAAACAAGCATTAATCATTGTCGCATAGCAAAATAAAAAACTATTTACAGACTTAGTAAGAAACGGCAGTCGCCTATTGTTTACTTTTACATGTCAATAGAAACAAACGTTTGCAGACTTAATTTAATTTTTAAAGCGGGAGTTGTCGTCGACTAGCGATCAAACACTTGCAGACGTGGCGACTGCAGCAGGAATCGGCAGTAGCCTGTTACTTAGTGACGTATAGGCAGACAGACAGCAAGTTTGCTGTCAGTTTTCTATTAACTAATTTTTATTTGAACATGGAATAAAGTGAGTTAAACATGGTCGAGGGCAGAATTTATGTAATGTGTCAATGTCTATGGCAGCCACTTCTTCGAATGCTTTATTTTTTGGGTCTCTGATTTGTAACTTTTTTTCGAAGTGGATCCTGGCTTTTGTATCGAAGTAATAAAAATTTTGGTGTCGACGCGGAAATTATTACTCATAATTTCATTAATTTTAACATATTATGTTGGAAAATCATAAAATGCATGTACACTGCGTAGTTGTTTGAAACAGACCGTCAGGATACGCGTGAAAGAGCTTATAAAGATACTGGTTTCCACATATACTGACGGTACGTTGCGTTGTACGGAAAGGATATCCTGACGGATGTGCCGACAAGATCTAAGGGCGGATTATGCGGTTGCATACGAAATAGTTTATTTAGAACAATGGTACTACCTCGTCAGGACTGACGATTAAGACTAACATTTAGTAGCATGTAAAACGAGCCTTACCACTTCTTCCAAGGGTTTCCAAACCAGTACTAAACACGCTTTTCAATACAACTTAGCTTGCTTATTTATATGATGTCACTTACAGTGTTAAGCAACGGCTACACCTTGGATGGGTGACCAATAACAACTTCGCACCTGCAGCTGGCGGAGGTTCGAAATCCTCCTTCAACTGTAGGTCGCTTGCGGAGCTGCTTTTGGGTTTGTCGTAATTAAGCCTATATGGGGCAACCAACACCTGCGCCAGTCAACCGGTTTCTTTTATATTATCCGGTCCAGCTCTTTTTCTATTTTTCTCGCTATACGAAGTATATCGAGAATATAGTGTAGATAACAAAAACATCTTACTTACAAAAATCAATTTACTGTCAAATTAAATAATTTAATTCAGATTAATTGTAAAAAGATTGTTTTTTTTTGATACCTACAGAGGAAGGTATTGTGATCGTTATGCAAGATTTGGAGCGAGTGCGATCATTCAGCAAAGTTTTTTTCGCTTTTGTCTTACTGCCCAAAAGAAAGGTTCTTTTATGTCAAACATTTTCAATTCAAACATTTTAACTAATACGCAGGTTTTAGGTCCTTGGGAGACCGAACGGGACGCTGCAGCGGTGTCTGTGTGTCTGTATACACTTTACAGTACAGATGCCTTAACGCACCAAACACAAATTTGGTTCAAAGATTGGTAATTCTACTGGGATGAAACCGCAACAAAATGAGGTTCGTCTGCCAAAACAGGGTAGGGAAAGAGGGGTGCTCTATTTCAAAAAAAATTCTACGCATGTAGAATAGCCGATCTGCGCAAACACAATCTTCCCGTCACCCCCTTCCCAGTACCCCCTACCATCAGTTTTTAGTTTTTTCAAAATTTTACCATTTTCGGCATCAAAGTTGGTATGAGCATGTTAAATTACAATAGGAACCACTGTGAACACACCACCGAGGAGCCCTTTACCTGAACAGTTTAACTGAGTAATAGCCAAAAAACAGCTTTTAAAGTGCATAGGACGTGAGCAATCCATTTTAATGTATACATGTACAACTAGAAAACACAAAATATCATAAAGCTGGGCTACTGTTTATGAAAACGGAAGAGAATATATATTCAATATAGATGCAATCGAAAAAGAACTTTAGATTTGTATTATACACAATCATGTCGAATAGCTGTTCTGTGCAAGCCCGATCTTCCTACTAGCCGCCACCAACAAAGTTTCGATATTTTAAATATGTACGTATTTCGACTTCAAAATTGATATGAACGAACGTATTAAATAACAATAGGAACAATCTTCCATTGAGAAAGCACCTCTGGAAGGTTTGCTTTTGGTCGTTTACCTGAACAGGTTAGCTGATAAATATGAAACTATCACCAAATTATGAAATAAATTTTAGATATCAGCGAATGAATATTATTTGCAATTAACAAAGAAATACTAAAAACAGAATATAATAAACACTATAAAATTTCAAAATTGTTATTTGTAACAATTATAAAACGTTTCTTAAAATTTTCAAATGTTTGAGTATTATTAAGGTTTACAACTATTTTTAAAATTTCAAAAATTTGAAACCAATCAAAATTTTGAAAGATTTTATTATATATAACTTGTTTAAATATTTCAGTTTTCAAATTTACAAATTATTTATTTTTCAAAATCATTAAAAAAATTTGAAATTTCTAAAACTTTTATTATTTTTGTAAATTTCAAAAAATCAAAAGCTTCAGGTTGTTAAATTTTTAAAATTTAATAAGTAATTAGAACTTGCATAATTGCAAAATTAATATTTCAAAAGTAAATATTTGCAGAATTAATCGAAATTTACAAAAATATTCTAAATTTTGAAAGTTTCCAAATTCGTAGTTTTTAAAAATTATCAATTTGTATTTTCAAAATTTTGCAAAAATTAGAAATAATTTATAATAATTAAAAGTATTTAAAATTTTTTGAAAAAAAAATATCATTTAATTTTTAAAAAAACGTAATATTAAAGTAGTACCTCCATAACGTCTCCCCGCTAAAAAATTTCAGGAAATAAGTTACATACCCCTTTGACATAAAGTTAAAAGTACACCTACGCAACGGAAAGCTGGTTTAATTAATTTAAGCCGAAAATTAATTGTTACTGTTGGGAATTTTTGGCTACCTGGAAAATCTCCGCACACCAGAAGTTGTTTATTTTACGCGGTAGCGTAAATTAACTCAGACAATAATATCATGTTGACTGGTGGTACCTCTCTAAAATTTAAAAACGCACTATATCCTGCTAAAATTCTCCAGAGGAACGTTATGCATGGCTGGAGCGCACAAATTGAAATGGAAAAGGTTCGGACATCAAATCGCCCTCAGGAATAACGTATGTATGACTACAGATTCCATACATACGAAACATCGAATACATTAGCTGTCAGGTTTGTACCCAAACAAATATCGGATTCTAATTTTATACAAAACCACCTGTAGAAAGAAGGGTAATGACGCTATCGCAAATCGTATCCAACCAAAAGATCCATCCCTTCAGCTGAAAGCGCGTAAGCTGGTAGACCTGAAATCAAACACATAAATACGATCAGAGAAAAGCATAACCTGCAGTTTAACGGGAAGGTTTCATCTCGCAGTGTTTATTCGTAAAATAACTTATAAAAGCCGAAGTTAGTCGTTTTATAAAGTAGAGATGTCATGTTTGAACTTCGCCAAACGAAAAGAAGAAAGTCTTATTGAATTTTATTCAACTTCGACGATGTTTTAATTGGTTTTTCCTGGCCTTTCTAGATAATTCTACTAAGTTAATTAAAAGGAAGTTTAATGCTCTAGAAATCAGAAAGTAATAAATACCCTTTGTTATACTATTAAATCACCAAAACTTTCAGATTTATATCAATTAAAATGCTGCGCTGTAATGTACTTTATATTCAAATTGCAGTAGAAATGCGTGGACATTGATTTGCTTTAGAACAATTCGTGGCTGTAAGCCTAAAATCAGTTTTACGTATATAATTATATAAAATTTCTTGAAATATGAAGTGGTAGTTTTGCTACCAGTTCTGTGGATCTGATAACAAGTATATATTCGCCGGTGGCCAACTCTTGCGTGGGCAGTGCCAGTGGGCTAATTAGAAAAAAAAATAATCATAGGCGCCAGATTTAAAATAATAAGCTAAGGTTATCTTTTGGCGGACCAATCCAAATGCAGCTAAATCCACAATAACTATATAAACACTAACTAACGTGTAGTAATATATTTAATTATAAGATGGCAAAATTGTATATATGTCGTAGTCTCATGGTGAAATACGTCATTTCGTGAAAAGCCTAAGCATTACATGAACTGCCGGCGTACCATGAAAATTCTTGTTTTTACACATACTGCCTAGGCTCTTCGTGAAGCGCCGGTTTCGTCTCGGCGCATCGTATTTCGAGTTAGCTGTACACGATCTGTCGCAATTTAGAGATTGGCGGTTCATGAAGTAACTACCGGTGCACGGCAGATTGTGTTCTGTCACTTGTTGCTTATTTTTTCTTTTGTTTATTATGGAAGGAAGGAATGAAAAAGAATTGTTCAGTGATCACTTCAAGGAGTATTACGAAGCGAATAAACGACCGTATAACGTCAGTCAATTAAACGAGGTTCGTATTTTTATGCAATAAAAATTAGAATTAATTTTGAGGTTAGGTAAAGATTAGATCGTGTACAGCTAACTCGAAATACGATGCGCCGAGACGAAACCGGCGCTTCACGAAGAGCCTAGGCAGTATGTGTAAAAACAAGAATTTTCATGATACGCCGGCAGTTCATGTAATGCCTAGGCTTTTCACGAAATGACGTATTTCACCATGAGACTACGACATATACATTATAACAATAATAACAAATGCTAGCAGTAAATAGAACACAAACACACATGCAAATAATTATCACTAAACAACAACAACAAAAAATATCACAGGTAATAATGGACGGCAGAATTATACAGGTCGTAAATAATTTCTAAAATACTTGGATAATTAACTATCACAAATAAATATTTGTATGTAACTAAGAGAGCAATTCACGGTATATTCTGTTTAATAAAATGTTAGGAAAGACGCATTAAATGATTCTAGTGACAGAACAAAAAGTATCACAAAATAATAGCGTAGCACACGATTAAATAAAAAATTGAAGTTTGAGCACGGGTTACGGAGTTGCAAGCACTTGCGTACGACGCACCCGGTAAATGCAAATATTCAAAATTAAATTGTATCAAAATAAACCTACGATCAAGAGTACTTGCGTTACCAATAAACATCTATCTGAAAGAAAGATTCAACGACCGGTAACTAAAACATATAAACTTTTGGAATATTGAATACGAATAATTTATGAACTAAATCAAAAATAGCGACACGAATTACCTCTTTACAGTATGAATTTTTGGTCAATTTTACTACTTGGATATAATAGAATACGATGTAGGTAGGATGCAATTAAATTACTGCACTCGATGCCCTTGTACACCACACCAAAATAATAATAAACGAATAGCTCTGACCTTAGAACTGAAGCCTGTAGACCAAAAATTAGATTACTTGCTACTGGATACCCGTTGATAGCTTCTACTCCAACCAAGGGAATTACATAAAATATATGTGGATATCCAAACGTGATATCAACTATTCTAAAGAGGCCGAAAAGAGGAAATAAAAATTAAAACTGGCTGTATAGATGACTTACTTAAAAGGATTTGCCAAAGATGGGCTGCCTCGTTCAACCACGGAACGTTTGACGTGAAATGTCACAAAGTGTATTTAAATCACATAAAATAATTCCATAAAAGAAAACTAATCCCCATTACAGGTCGACTAAACTAACTAATCTCCAATTTTATATAAATTTGGAGCCGATGATACGGAAATTATTCCGCTACAATTTCAGACACCAAAACAACTTGTCAATCAAAAGGTTGAACAGGAAAAAACCAAAATCTAGAAGATCTTATTGATATTGAAACGAGAAAGCAACAAGCAAAATTTTAAATTCCCTAAACAAATTTGAATAAATACAATAAATTGTAAAAAGTCTGCAAGGTCGAACCAGGTATGCAATCAGTCAATATTACAATTTATTTTCTGCTTAGACCGCGTCGACATTTAGGAACTACACCCAGAATAATCAGGTAAGGACCGACCTGTAGCTTGTCTGCCTTTACAAGCATTTGATGTAGAAGTTTGAGCAATATTTGTTCGTAGGCCCTGCTTGCCTAAACAGCGCCGTGTGCTTAGATTATTTAAACCTTAGGCCGGACAAGGATTTGATCTTAATTTATTTTGTTTGCCAGGACAATAATACCAATTGAAGATGCAAGCTGCAATGTCGTGCGAAACGTTAGTTTGTATGGGTTCACAAACAGCTAACAGGCATAAGCCGATTAAGTATTATTGTCCTGGCAAACAAAATACATTAAGACCAAATCTTTGTCTGCCCCAAGGTTTAAATAATCTTTTTTTGTTATTAAAATAACTGCATTTTTACAACTATCCATATGGCTAACAAGCAAATTTGTTCTAATACTAATATTGACAAAAAGGGGGAGTTACGCCCAGCGGCGATACCCTGTGGTTACTAATACACAACGTATTAGTTAGTAAGGTCTAGCGTTTTAAGTCTATTTAATCTTCGAGTGTTACTAGTATTGTCTAGTAAATTGAGCACATTCACATTTGGATGGTTATGTATTCTGTTCACACAGTTTGTTGTACGTCTTTTGACTTCCTCTCTGACCCATGGAATTTTGAGGTCTTCGTGCAGGGTTTTATTGCTGACATACCACTCTACGTCGGCTATACCACGAATAGTTTTGCTCTGAAACCTTTGTAAAATTTCGATGTTCGAAGTTTTTGCACAGCCCTACAGATGAATTCCGTATGCCCACACTGGCACCAACACTGTCTTATACACTAACACTTTGTTGTATAATGATAACTTCAATTTTCGCCCTAGGAGCCAGTACATCTTCTTTACCTTTAGGTCTAGTTCCTTTCTCTTTTTTGTAATGTGGGTTCTCCATGTTAGTCGCCTGTCAATGTACATGCCCAGATATTTATCCTCTTCTTTAATTGGTATTTGTATACCGTTTAGTGTGACCGGAGGAGTGGAATTTTGCTTAGTTGTAAACGTGATCGCTGTGGATTTATTTTCGTTGATTTTTATACGCCACCTGTTCAACCATTTTTGCATATTATCGAGACAACTTTGTAGTATAGCCGATGCTTGTATAGGGTCTGGGTGGGAAACTAGAAACGCAGTGTCGTCTGCGAATGTTGCTGTCACAGTATTTTCGTTGCATGGTAAGTCGTTGGTAAATATCTGATATAGGGTGGGTCCCATTACGCTACCCTGAGGGACGCCTGCCTTAATTTGATATAGTCTTGATTGGCTTTCACCATATTTAACCTGATAAAACCTTTCGTTTAGATATGACTTTAGTAGTAGGTAGTATTGATGTGGCAGAGACCGTTTAATTTGGTAAAGTAACCCAGGATGCCAGACTCGGTCGAACGCCTAGCTGACATCAAGGAATACCGCCACACAATATCTACTTTCTTCGAGATCTTTCTCTATTACGTCGACGACTCTGTGGATCTGTTCTGCTGTGGAGTATTCTTGGCGAAACTCAAACTGATGCTCTGGAATTAGCGCTTCTTGTTCTAATATGGGCACCAGTCTCTTTAATATTAACTTTTCTACTACTTTTGACAGTATTGGTAGTAGCGTTATCGGTTGATAAGAGGCGACTTCATGAGCAGGTTTGCCTGGTTTTTGTAATATTGTAATATTGACAGTTCGAGAAACCGTGAAAGCCTCAAAGAAATTGTAACAAGTCTGTAAGGTCGAGTCAGGTGTGCAACCCAAAAATGTTCCAGTTTAACGGGAATAATAAGCTATTTAATCAAAACATATTTCAAACCGTAACAGTTTTCAAATCATAACACCTAAAATATAACACAATAAACTTTTTACTATTTAATTGGACATCTTTCAGTTTAAGCCAGTTTAAGCAATTAACAGCCGGATAAGTTTTTAACTTCCTCACTATAAGAAGTATAGCTATAGAGGAAGGTATTGTAATCGCCAGGTTGTATTTGGAGCAAATCCGATCATTCAGCGAAGTTTTTTTGCTTTGGGCTTACTGGCCGATATACGAGTTATGCCTAAAAGGAAGATACATTTATAGCAAACATATTTAACCTAAACATTTTGTCTAATGAGCAGGTTTTAGGGCCTTAGGAGACCGATAAAGCGGACGCTGCAAAGGTGTCTGTAGCGTGTGTGTATGTCTGTCTGTGTGACTATATACACTTTACAGTCCAGCCGCCTTAACGCAGAAAAACCACATTTTGCTCAAAGATTGCTAACTGCAATAGGATGACACCGCAAGAAAACGAGATTGGCCCGTCACAAAAAGGAAGGAGGGGAGGGTTGCTCTATGTCAAAATAGACGCGCTCGAGAAAGAACCTTAAATTTGTCTTTTCACATGTCGCGCAAACGCGATTTCCCCCCATTGCCCCACACTATCAAAATGATTGTTTTTTTTTCTTCAAAAATTGACGAATTTCGGCATTAAAAGCCGTATGAGCATGTTAAATAACAACAGAAACAACTTCCTATTGAAAAACATCACTGCGAGGTTTCCTTTTGGTAGGTTACCTGAACAGTTTAATGAGTGATTGCAGAAATGCGACTATCAGCCAAAGTTCTATAGAACGTAAAAAATCGATTTTAAGATTTTAATAGATAAACATTGGTTGCAACTAGAAAACACAAAATGTCATAAAAGCGGACTACTGCATTACAAAATGGAGGGAATGGAGAAGGGTGCTGTATCTTCAATATAGATGCGCTCGGAAAAAAACATTAGATTAGTATTCTACACATGTCAAATGGCCGATCTGCGCAAACGAGATTTTCCTATCACCCTGCACTGCCTCCACCATCGATTTTTAGTTTTATAAAAAAATTACGAATGTTGGCTATAAAATCAGTATAAGCATCTGAAATAACAATAGGAACAACTTTTTATTGGGAAAATCTCACTAGGAGGTTTTCTTTGATTCGTTTACTTGAACAAATTTACTGAGTAATGGCGAAAAACACTGCTACCACCAAGTTATGACATCGGTTTTAAGATTTCAAGATTGGTTGCAACTACAAAACAGCGGTATTGTTCTACAACCTCAAGGAATTTTTGATATTAAAAGAATATATGAATTTCGGCTTCAAAATCGGTATGGTAAATGACAATAGGAGAATTCCATTGAGAAAACACCTCTGGGAGGTTTCCTTTTGGTCGTTTACTTGAACAGTTTAATTGGAAAATCGAGAAAAAATTTAATATCACCAAATAACGAAATCGATCTTAGATTTCAACGAATTAATATTGTTTACAATTAATAAACCCTCAAACAAAAAAATTACCAGAGTTAAAAGTTTTTAAACTTACATTTATAAAATTTTCAAAATATTTATCTACATTTTTAGTTTTACCTTTCTAAAATTTTCAGAATTCTACAAAATTTTTACAAATTTTTACAATCTTTTTTACAAATTTTTTGCATTATTTAAAAACTTGCAAAAGAATTGAATTTTCTAAAAGATGTCAAAATTTTCAAAAATATTAAAATAGTGTCACGTTAGGGGGTCGTAGCGTGTGACATAATGTCTAGGTATATTATAAGAACAACCAAAATTCAACAGAGATATATTTAGTTAATGATTTACAATATTAGTTAATACTAAGTTAAAATTACTTACATGAGTTACAATACAGTTTGTTAATCTGGGGCTCAAGGCCCCCAATATGCGAGAGGTATTTGAGTCGTAGCTATTGTAGATGGTAGGGACTCATGTTGATTCTAAGCTGAGTTTGGTCGTTAACTGTTTTTGTACCAGTAAGCTGGAACCCTTTTATACTCTGTGATGGGGGTTTTATTAATAATCAATAGGTGCGCTGCAGATATCGTGAATGCATCGAGACTCAGATTAGTTTATAAATAGACCAATCAATAATATTGTAATTGTTTCACAAAAGTGCAACAAGGAAAGTTGCATACAATCCCTAGATTCTCTTAAAATAACCTGAGGTGTGTCAGGTGACCAAGTCGTATTGATCTGTATTGCACCATGCATATGTGAGAAATAGGTAATATTTTAATTACTTGAATAATTAATATTAAATATTCTAAATAAGACTAAGTCGACTCGCGACAATAGTTTCAACTTAAATTTTAAAAATGTTTACAATTTCAAGGTTTTTAATATTTTACCCAATTTTCCAAATTTCAAAAATTGTTAGAATGTAAAAATTTTTCAACATTTTTAAAATAGTCGAAAAGTTTCAGTTTTCGAATTTTTCAAAAATTTTCAAATTTTCAATACTTTTCAATATGTCTATAAGATTTTGAAATTTTGAAATCTAAAATATTTTGCATTTTACAAATTTTTATAATATCCAAAAAGTCTTCAAAATTAAGAAATTTTAAAAGATTTTCAATATTTGCACTTTTTAATATGAATAAAATTTTTATAGTGAGCAAACTTTTCTAAAAAGTTTCGAGAATTTTATAAATATACGAAATTTCTATAAAATTTTCGAAATACACATTATATAAATTTTCAAAAATTTCTATAAATGCGAGGATGGTTCCGTGGCGGTTGCCCTACAGCTTTTTTATACTGATGTGACAAGTTTTATGAACTGTCAATATTACAATTTACTTTCGGCTTAGACCACGTCGTCATTTGGGAACTACGCCCAGCACAATCAGGTAAGGACCGACCTGTAGCTTGTCTGCCTTTACAAGCATTTGCTCTAGAAGTCTGAGCAATACTTGTTCGTAGGCCCTGCCTGCCTAAACAGGGCCGTGTGCTTAGTTTATTTAAGCCTTGGGGCGGACAAGGATTTAGTTTGTATGGGTTCACAAACAGCTAACAGGCATAAGCCAATTAAAAGTATTATTGTCCTGACAAACAAAATAATATAAGATCAAATCTTTGTCCGCCCCAAAGTTTAAATAATCTAAGCACACGGCCCTGTTTAGGCAGGCATGGCCTACGAACAAATATTGCTCAGACTTCTAGAGCAAATGCTTGTAAAGGCAGACAAGCTACAGGTCGGTCCTTACCTGATTATGCTGGGCATAGTTCCCAAATGACGACGCGGTCTAAGCCGAAATCAAATTGTAATTTTGACAGTTCGAGAAACAGCGAAAGCCTCAAAGAATATAAGTTTGATGAAGTAATTGACTGACTGTATTGGAGATGTTTTCGTAACGCATACATTTTCACCGCTACAGATTGCACTGTTTGGCGTATTTAATAAGGAAAATGAGGGAACTTCAGTAAAGTGGATAAATAAGATTTTTAATTAACAGCAGTCTGGGAAGGAATAATGAGGCGTTGCGGCTATTAAGTACATAAGCGAACTGCAAATGTTTAGTTATACGAGAAATTTCTGGCTCTTCGTTAAGACGCGTGAAAATATTGAATTAACTTTTAATTTTTCCCCTGAGAAATTTTCTTTAGTGCTGTAATAACAATCTCTGGAACAAACATGTTTCCTCAGATTTTTAAATAATGCATAAATTTCGTTACGTGGTAATATTTTCTTGCTTCCAAATTAAAGTAGTTTAAATTCGTGAATTTTTCAGCGCCTACACAGATTTCCTTTTCGTTTTATTTAGATTTTAAATTAATTATAGCCATTAATCTCGACCTGAAGAGGAGAGTAAAGCAAAACTCAACTTCGCCTGCAGACGCAATGTAGAATACAGTATGCTGTTTTATTGCCGTTTTAATTTTTAGAACGTTTGCCAGTTTCTGGTAGTTGACAGATATAAAATTTAATTTCAATTTTCGATATTGAGCCACATAAACCTTTATAACTAAGTCATAACTACAGTTCTCGGACATTTTTACTTTCTGTGGTGGAAACGAAGCTTATCAATCCAACTTTCATCCCCTATTTTACAGTAGATCAGCATCGTATTCGGATTTCAAAAAATTGGGAAGAGTTTTGTCGGCAGATGCCAGGAATATCCCACTTCAGTGAATGCACTATTTGGTAATCTTAAATTGCAAATCTTTTTCGGGTGCGCTACTATTTAAGTAGAGCGTCCTGACTTTTCGGCCGGACAACCTAATTAAAGTGGTTTATTAGCGTACAATTACCAATTCTTTGAGCTTAGATGATTTTTGTGGGTTAAGGTATCTGGTCTGTAAAGTATATAAAGACAACCGCAAACAATATAGCGGAAACTGTTTAGTCAGACATTTTGAAACTGTTAAAAACTGAAATTTTTTAAAATTTACAAAATATTTAAAAATTTTGAAAAATTTTTGAAAATGTTGAAAAATGTTAAAAATTTTAGTAAAATTTTAAAAGTTTATAAATTTCTAAAACTTAAAACAATTTTAAGTTGAAATTTTTCTTTATTTTGATAACTTTTTTGAAAAATTATTAAAATTTTGAAAATTAAAAAAATTATCATGATCTAATTAATTTCTACGTTAAAAATATTACAGATATTTTACAATCAGCTGCAAAAAAACGTTACCTTTGTTTCACGTAGAATAGGAACAAAATGAAAAAAATAAAGACATCTACAAAATCAAGCATCTACTGCAGACAGTGATAAATTTTGAGCAACCATATAAAAAGCGTGACATAGTACAGTGCACTAGATGCCAAGTACATGGACACACACAAAAATATTGCTATAGAAACCCTTCTTCTTCTTAACGGTGCTGTCATCATTGAAGGTTGGAAACAATTTGGGCAAAATCGTTTCTGTTCTTGGCTGTTCTTATTAGTGAATTGCTGTTCATTCCTGTCCAATCTCGAATGTTCTTGAGCCACGAGCACTTTCTTCTACCTGGTCCTTTCTTCCCTTCTATTTTTCCCTCCATAAGTAGTTGTAAAAGTTCGTACTTGTTGTTACGGTAAACGTGTCCAAGGTAAGATGTTTTTCGTTTTTTTATCGTGCATAATAGTTCTCTGTCTCTTCCCATTCTTCTTAATACTTCTTCGTTTGTGACATGATCCATCCATGATATACGAAGCATACGTCGAAAAACCCAGAACTCAAATGCCTGTAGTTTTCTTTCTATATGCTGCGATTTGTTAGCAGCTTCTGCATGTTCATGAAGGTTATTCTCGCTATCTCTATTCGAGTTCGTACCTCTAAATCAGGGTCTAAGTCTTCTGTTAGCCAACATCCAAGATATTTAAATTTAGGGACTCTTTCAATGCGTGTGTCGTCTATTACAATATCGGCTTGAACATTCGGATTTTTACTAAATATCATTATCTTTGTTTTTCTGATGTTTAATTTTAAACCTACGGCCTCTCCTTCCGCTACGATTGCATCCATTAAACGTTGTAATCCTTCTGGACTATCCGCAAACACTACCGTGTCGTCCGCATATCTCAGGTTATTTAATATTTTGCCGTTAACTTTAATGCCGTCATTAGTATCTTGTAATGCCCTCTGAAAGATTTCCTCTGAATATATATTAAAAAGCAGAGGTGACAGGACGCATCCCTGCCTTACTCCCTTTTTTATTAAGGTCTTTTCTGTGTCCTCGCCTTCGGTTCTCACTGTTGCAGTTTGTTGCCAATATAAATTTCGGATCAAGTTTATGTTTATAGAAACCCTAAATGCGTCAAATGCGCGGGAAGTCATCTTACAAGTGCATGTACCTGGACAAACAAAATGAACAAAGACGTCAAATGCGCAAATTGTTAAGGAAATCACACGGCAAGCTACAAAGGGTGCTTAGTACGTAAGCAATTGCAACAAACATTATATCCAAAACTAAGACCAAAAATAAATGGACAAACAATCTTACCAAACATAAACTATGCCGAAGCAATTGGAACAAACATGCAACAACATCAAATACCCACAAATATTCATCATCAACAAAAATCCCCAATACAACAACACAGCAACAAATTAGAAGAAATGATGGTTCAACTAATGGAAAGAATGGACACAATGTTAAATATACTCACAGCCCTGGTAGCCAAGCTCAATTAATGGCTTGCGAACTTAAAATAGGAATCTGGGACGCAAATGGCTTGGCCCAAAGGAGCCAAGAACTCAAAGTATTTTTAATCCTTCATAATATCGACGTGATGTTAGTTTCTGAAACGCATCTTACTAGTAAAAGTCATCTAAACATTCCAGGATATACAGTTTACAATACCCAACACCCGGACGGAACGGCACATGGAGGGACAGCAGTGATCATAAAGTCAACTATAAAACATCACGAAAATCAAAAATTTGAAAGAGAACACATCCAAGCGACTAGTATCACAGTGGAAGATTGGCATGGCCCACTTACAATCGCAGTTGTTTACAGTCCACCTAAGCATGCAATTAAACAGGAACATTACACCGAGTTCTTCAAAACTCTAGGTAGTACATTCATGGCAGGCGGAGATTACAACGCGAAGCATCCGTGGTGGGGATCCAAGTTACATGTACCCACACCAAAAGGACGGCAACTATACCAAGCTATGATGGAAAACCGACTATCAACAGGAAAACCGAACTACTGGCCCGTACAGACCGTAGAAAAAAAAACGACGTCATAGATTTCTGCGTGATAAAAGGTATTGCCACAGGTTTTACCAAACTTGAATCATGTTTGGACCTCACATCTGATCACTCTCCCCTAATAGTTACCCTACGTGCTTCAATTTTACGAAAAACAAATCCACCCACATTGCATAACAAAAATACAAACTAGGAAGTGTTCAGATCAAAAATAAACCAAAAAAATAACTAGTCAAATTTCACTAAAAACCAAAGACGAATTAGAAAATGCAATTGATGACCTGAAACGACAAATACAAGAAGCAGCGTGGGAGACCACACCGAACAACGACACAGACTGCTCAAGAAATGTTAAAATCAAAATTATGGAAAAAAGAAAACTGCGAAAAACATTGCAGCAAACACGAGCACCGCACAATAAAACAAAACTGAATAAAGCCACAAAAGAATGAAAGAAGTTAATAGAATAAGAACGTAACACATCAATATCCGAATACTTGCACAGCCTTTCACCAACTGAATCAACGAATGGAAGGCAACAAAGAAAATCAAGAAATCCCAGCAACATATCTCACCGATAAAAACAAAAGACAACCAATGGGCTAGAAGCAATCAAGGGAAAGCCGATATATTCGCAAAACATTTAAAAGAAGTTTTCGAGCCGTTCCCCACCGCAATGTCCGAAGAAGAAAAAGCCGAGATACCCCAATACTTAGAAACCCCCCTTCAAATGGAACTACCAATCAGGAAATTCAGAGTAAGAGAAGTAATATCATACAAAAAGACCTAAACGCGAAGAAAGCACCGGGATATGATCTTATCACTGGTAGAATACTAACGAAGTTGCCGGAAGAGGCAATAAGACATATAACACTATTGTTTAATGCGGTAATAAGACTGAGCTACGTTCCGACGCAGTGGAAAGCTGCGGAAAGTATAGTTTTAGCAAAACCCAGAGAAGACCCCGAGAACGCGTCGTCGTACAAACTAATAAGCCTGCTACCGGCGATGTCAAAGATTCTAGAGAAATTGCTCCTAAAACGAATTAAACCATGTTTCGAGGAAAGGCGACTAATACCGAACCATCAGTTTGAATTTAGAGAGAGCCACTCAACAGTAGAACAAGTGCATGGAGTAGTGCATAAAATAAATAGAGCCCTAGAGGAGAAAAAATAATGTTGCGCAGTATTCCTAGACGTCAGCTTTCGATAAAGTCTAGCACACAGGACTAAATCAAGTACAAAATCAAGCAGCAGCTTCCTCATAACACTTATGAAGTACTCAAGTCGTATCTTAGCAAGAGACACTATCGGGTCAAATATCAAGAAGCCTACACAGAATTATATCCTATAAACTCCACTCCCCAAGGTAGTGTTCTGGGGCCTGTCTTGTATTTACTGTTCACGGCAGACTTACCTACATCAAACCAGCTATATCATACAACAGCTACGTTCGTGGATGATACCGCCATAATGGCTTCGCACGCAAATCCAAAAATAGCATCCACTCATCTGCAAGAACATCTAAACAAGGTTCAGCACTGGCCCAGGCGATGGCGCGTTAAAGCGAACGAACAAAAATCAGTCCAAGTTACGTTCACTTTAAGAATAGATAGCTGCCCCCTGGTAAAACTAAATTACAAGCAAATACCACAAGCCGAATCAGCAAGATATCTAGGACTGCACCTGGACCATTGCTTGAACTGGAAGATTCATATTTGGCAGAAAAGAAAGCAATTAGGAATCCAACTAAACAAGATGTACTGGCTGATAGGACTAAATTCAAAACTCTCTGTAGAAAACAAAGTGCCGTAGCGAATGCCGTATATAGAATACATAGGTATTCTATATACGGCATTCAGCTGTGGGGCACAGCCGCAACGTCAAACATCGAAATACTAGAACGGTTGCAAGCTAAAGTGTTGCGTATACTAGTGAATGCGCCACGGTTCGTAACAAACAATATTATAAGGCAAGATCTGCAAATCGAGTCTGTAAAAGGTGAAATCAAAAACTTTAGTGAAAAGTACGTCGAGAGGCTCAGTGCTCACCCAAACCATCTGGCGATCAATCTGATTGCTGAAAGAACAGAAACTCGTAGGCTAAAACGTTACAAACCTACAGACCTAAAGACTAGATTTAATTAAATATTTAACACTGTATGTGTATCATTATCATTACATTAGCCAAATAACCTTTTAAAGATTAATGAAGAGGTGGAAGCCACTGGGCAATGTATGTATCTGTCAGAACATTTGCGTATTGTCCTCTGGACAGATTGCAAATAAACTTGGAGTAAAAAAAAAGTTGCATCTAAATTAAATATTTTTTGAAATCCTCAAAATCGATTTCATAATTTGGTGACAGCCGTTTCTTCGGTGACTACTCAACTAATTTGTTCAGGTAAACGACCAAAAAAAGCTCTTCAGTGGGGTTTTCCCAATGAAAAGTTGTTCCTATTGTCATTTAAGAAGCTTATACCAATTTTTAAATAACAAAGCATTGTTGGTGGGGCGCAGTAGAGGGTGAAAAATCGCGTTCGCGCAAATCGGTCATTTGACATGTGTAGAATACTAATCTCAATTGTTTTTTCCAAGCGCGTCTATAGTGAAGTAAAGCACCCCTTTTCCTCCTCCCAGTTTTGAATGCCGTCGCCCGCTTTTTGATATTTTGTGTTTTATAGTTGCAATCAATGTTTATCCATTAAAATCTCAAAATCGATTTTTCACGTTCTATAGACCTTAAAACGGCCGTATTTTTGCAATGTCTCAATGAAACTGTTCAGGTAAACAATCAAAAGGAAACCTCTCAGTGATGTGATATGAAGTTGTTCCTATAGTCATTTAACATTCTCATATCGAGTTGAAATGAAAATTCGTAAATGTAAAAAAAAGAAAAAAATAATAAGGGGGGCAATGGGGGTGATGGGCAGATGGCGTTTGCACAGATCGGCCATTAGACATGTGTAAAATACGAATTTAATATTCTTTTCGAGCGCGTCTATTTTGAAATGGAGCACCCTTCCCCGCCACCTTTTTTTGGCGGGCTAACCTCGTTTTATTGCGGTGTTATCGTATTCAAATTAGCCATCTTTGACCCAAATTTGGGTTTTTTGCGTTAAGGCGTCTGGACTGTAAAGTGTGTACAGACACAGAGACAGACACCTCTGCAGCGTCCGATTTATCGGTCTCTCGAAGCTCTAGATCTCCTGCTTATTAGTGAAAATGTTTGGCTTAAAAGTATCTTTCTTTTAGGAATAACTCGTGTATCGGCCAGTAAACTCAAAGCGAAAAAACCTTCGCCGAATGAAGGCATTTGCTTTAAATCCAACCTGACGATCACAATACCTTGCTATATAGCTAAAAAAAATGTGCTGAGCAAGCATGGTCTATGTGAAAATTCCTCACATGTTCTCATCGAAAGTGTATTTTAAATTGTATGATTTAACAGAAAAAGAAAACAGTTATGTCATGTTCGAGTTAGGGTGTATGAATTGCTATATAAACCATTAGGCAAAGTAGAGGGCCTGAGTTCTATTAGATAGATAAATAGATTAGCAGCGATAGTATTTAAGCGTATTTTGATGTTAGATAGCTTTATCGAACAACTATTTCTCTCTTTGACTGCGGGTCACTGTTAGCTAGCATAGATAATACGATTTTCTCGTCTAGCCAAGGAGAATGTCAATGCGTGCTCACAACGTCAGTGCCCACCAAAATTCCTCCAAATCTTTAGATTTAGTATTCTTTTATTGGAGATAAAAATGAAAGAATGTTGTGTAGTAATCACAAATAATAGGGTAACAAATTTACAAAAGATACTTTTGATCATTTAACGTTTAGATGTTCAAATAGTTGTGGATAAGAACGTGACAAATTTTTGTGCCCGTCTCCCATCTCCACAAACGAGTTTTAGTCCTACGACATATGTGGGTGCCGTCAAAGAAGTTTCACTTAAAAATGTTTCGCTGCAAATGCTTATTATTACAAATAAACATCCATTGTGTTACGTTTGATGTTCTATTGATTTATTTCAAAAAATGATAGAGCCACATATCAATTAAACTTAATTTAAAATAAGATTTATGGTTTGCAGGAGCTCCAGCTTTGAAGTTGAAAGAAGTATAATATTTGAAGTAATTGCCGTTTGCTAAATTTTTTAATACTTTTGGATTTTTTGGAAATAGAAATAGAATTAAATTATACTTGTGCAAAGTTTATTAACTGCCAGAAAACTAATAACTGTACGGAAATAAACACTAGTTACAGCAAAAATTCTGATGTTGGATACGTACACGGAGGTATCACAACCGAGCTAAGATAATGGAGATGATAATAAAACACTCAACATTTGCAGGTTGGGTTACCGGTGTAAAAGTTTAGACATGCACGCCTCACATAAGCACCGTTGTTTCTAGACCGGAACAGCGGCCAAATTATATACAGGGTGCCCGCGTAACAAGTTTACGTGGTATTATCTCTGGTGTCTTTCAAGTTACCATTTCAAACTTTTGAGGTGTCAGTGCATAGGGGGACGAAAGTCACTATAGTTATTATATCAGTACTCCGGCCACATCCACATCGATAATAATATTCAGTTTTTCATACTTCAAAGTAAACACTTTCCTCACTAACCTAGCACTTTTTTTCACGCAGAAATACTTGAAAAAAGTCCTCTTTCATAATCTAACAAAAAATATAGTCTGCTATTTGAAATTGTAAGGGAGGGGGACTGGAGGTGGCTGGAGGCGGAGTGCCGACACGATTACTATAGTGACTTACGTACCTCTGTGGACTGACCAACACCATACAATTTCAAACTTTGTAACTTAAAAGACACCCGAGATAATCGCGCCCGAACTTTTCGCGCAGACACCCAGTATAATACAAAACTGGCATGGCAGATGGATTTGTGCCATAATAACATAAGTGAGAAACAAAGGAGCTTATTAATACTGCAGTTATATTTGGTGTTCTTACCGCGGTGTTTATGTTATCGTATAAACCAATTTTTCCGCAGGGTTGCAATGCTGCATTCCTACAACACGTTTATTTGTAGTAAAGAATTCCCCTACAAGGTAAATAATAAAATAAAAAACTATGTATCCACTAGCGGCCCAACTTACAAATTTATTAATATGGCAATACAAAAAATAAAGAATATGTGCGAAGGTATAACAAAAACTATGTATAAATCTGTGGATTGCATTTCCAAGTTTATAGTGAGACGTGCTTTATTTAATTTAATTTTTTTAATAATGAATTATGGTGTCTTCATAGCAACCAGTGCTGAAAATTTAAAATATTTAAATGGAAAGTTAAAAAAATCATAAGTCAAAACACCGACAAAAAACACCGTTTTAATGACCATATGATCATTTCGTAAATCTGAAATAAAAGCGAGTAAATTTAATTTATAAAACTGGTAATTACTAATTAAAAGATAAGATTGTTTACATTTGCTCAAGATTGGAAAGAATTTAATTTTTTGAATATTAGTTATCAACGACAGAAATTTAAAGGAATTGATTTATGGAATGGAGCTATTTTTGAGAATTTTTTCGAAGCAGTTCTATGTTTGTTTTTCTTGAAAATAAAAACATATTCGTTTCACCACAGAAATGCAATAAATGCATGAACTTTAGTACTTGAATTAGAAAAGGGTTGGGGTGTTGACTATTCCTATAATTAACTTGTTATCGTTGTGCAAGCAAAATTTAATAGTTTATCATTCAATTACGAACAAGGGTTAAAGATTTGACCAATGCTTTTCAATCCATTGGAAAAAGCAACATTTGTTGTAAGAATTTTTTCTATCAGCTTAAGCGAATGTCACATAGCGTAATTCGTATTTGTTATGGGTATAGTACGGATTTGTAGTATAGTATTCAGTCAGTATTTAAATTATGAGGCAATCAATTAATAATAATTTCTGCCATAATTCCTTTAAATATAGTAGGTGCATACCTAAACTCTTAAACAAATTATCTATGAGCTTAGAATGGTAACACATCCATCTGTTTGACCTTAAACTAGCGTGTGAAGGTAGTTATTATTTATTTGGTCAGCTGGAATTGATGCTTAAACAGCAAAAATATTTTTTTTTTCATTTAAGTGTAAAACAGTAACCACGAATTATTGAAAACAGAACGTGTAAATTTATTAATACAACGACAAAGTTTTACGAAAGAAGACTTTGAACTATCAACATTCATAATGGACGGAAAACCACCGTTGAATAAAAAACTTAAAAACTGCAGTGCACAACAACTTTTTCTTTGTTAAATGATATTCTTGTTAACAAAAATGTTGAGTTAATAAAACGGACTGAGTTGATTCAATTATTTGAACTTTGCACCAATCAAAATTATTTTTTTTTTAATAATAAAATTTATTTCCAAAAAGATGGTTTACCCATGGGAAGTCCAATTTCACCTCTTTTAGCTAACATATTTATGGAAAATATAGAAGATCAAATAGTCAAATCAAATCAATCTGAGAAAGTTATATTTTGGTTTCGTTATGTTGATGACATTTTAGCATGTTTTAATAGTTCATTTGATTTAATTAATGAATTTTTAATTTTTATTAACAGCTTGCACCCAAACATAAAATTTACACTAGAAACTGAACAAAATAAGTCCATTAACTTTTTAAATTTAAACATAAAAATTAATTCAACTAATAAATTTGAGTACTCAGTTTATAGAAAACCTACACAAACAGACATTACAATACCACACGATTCTTGTCACCGTAAAACACATAAATTAGCAGCATACAGGTCCCTGATACATAGGGCTTTGACGGTCCCTTTAGATGAAATTAATTATAATAGAGAAATTTCAATTATTAAACAAATTGCATACAGTAATGCTTATAATACTAAACTTATTGATACATTAATTAAAGAAAAAGATTATAAATTAGCCATTCAAAAAATTTATCCGAATATCCTAACTTCGTTCGATACAATTAAATATGCTTCGATCCCATATTTTGGTGAGAAATCAGAAAAAATTGCTAAAATTATAAACAAAACAAATAAATATAAAGTAAGCTTTAAAACAACTAGGAACATCTTAAATACTTTGTTTAATGCAAAATCAAAAACAGACAATTTGTTAAAATCAGGCATTTACAAATTAAATTGTTCGCATTGTAATTCGGTTTATATAGGCCAGACTATTAGAAATTTTGATATTAGGTATAAATAACACGTACGTTGTTACAAATACAAACACCCACATAAATCCAATTACGCTAAACACTTACTAAGACACAATCATTCAATGACATCTAATAACACCATAAAATGTTTACACTTTTGTGATGATAAACGTAAATTAGATATACTAGAAGCTTTTGAAATTCACAAACATTTAAAAACTGTAACGTTAATGTATGAGCAAATTGATCTGTTAAATTCTCCTCTACTGGACATTTTGGAATAAGAAATCAAGTCATCTGCAGACGATTACCAAGATAAGTAAAAAAGTTCTATTACTATAACAACACTAACTGTTTACTTTCATATAACCTTTGACAATGGCATGTAAACATGCCGAAATACGTATAAGGTTTAAATAAATAGATATTGTTAAAGTGATTAAGTATTTTATATACAGATACTCATTAACTTTTTCTAAATTCTCATCCGAAAAATTAGTTCTCTCTTCCAATATGTTTCACGTAAAACTGGATATGAGTACGCTCATGCTTTTTGTTTACTTATAGAATTTTAACAAAATGTTTGGCTCTTCTGTGACTAAAAGTCCGGTCTTTGATTATGGAATTTCGGAGGTTCTTTTATTATTCACCGAACGTGGTCTGATACCGATCGTTGCGAACAAAGCAACTATTGGAGACGTTGCTGCACGAATAGTTGCAGCAGTTGAGCAGTTCAAACAAGACAATGAAAACCAATTCACAACTTATCAACTGAGAAACAATTTCACTCACGAGATTGCAACTTGCAACTTACAACTATTCAAAGAGACAAGCTTCATAGTGCCATTTCTGCGACAATTACTTATTGTAATGTAACCAAAAGTATTTCTAGAACACGTTAACATGATGCTATCGTACAACGTATTTATTAAGTACTAGCGGAATCGTTGGACTACGCCCCATGTTTTTTTGTGTACTTTAGCAGTATTTTATATTCTCAAACACACAATGCGTTGCGATTCTATTAGTATTCACTTACGTACTTAAATAACTAATTTAATAAAGTAAAACAATTACGGCAACTCCAATTTACCAAGACCTGTTGTTAAATGAATTAATCTACGCATAAAATCTCAATTATATTTTATTTTGTTAATAATTCATTATGAACATTAATTTGATAACATAAACCTAAACCAAGTTAATACGTGATTTGCCTAATAATTTTATTTTAACAGTTGCAGATAAATTTTCTTTGGTCGACGCACTTTTTTAATTGTTGGCAGATTTTGCTCTAATGCTTTGTAAATTTAAACTTTTCCGGTAACTTTACAAAAATCCGTGCTTTGTTTAAAAATTAGAAGGCAATTATGGTTTTTAAAAATTACTAAAAAAGTGGACGTTGTGCAAAACACCGCACGTCCTATCGAGTAGCCGCCACTGCAATTATTTATCTTTGCTGTCACCGCTGTTGCTATAATTTGCTTATTTATGCTTTACTAACAATACACGTTGTAATAAAAGTTGTTTTCTGTAGCACAGAGAAGACAGAAATGCTTTGTAGTTGTTTAGACTGGACGTTTCAAAAATTAAACTGAAGGTCGACGTCGAAACAAATAACCAGTACAATATTTCTATCTTATCTAATGCAATTTAAAAAATTCAGCACGTTTCAATTAATAACTTTCTGTTTGTTTATTAAAGGTAAGAAATAATATTGCTTTAATGCAACTGCAACTGCATTACGAATTTATATTACAAACGGTTATATAAATTTTAACATAAATACGGCATCTCAGGTTTACAGTGATGCTATGAAATGAAAAGAACCGAGTCGATTCTGTTTATAGTATATTGACGATTTACGCTAATGCTTCAAAATAGGCTAAGAAGTAATAACAATAACAAACTGCTGCGTCTACCAAGCATTTACTAAGAACTAGCTGAACCCTCCAACCTACGCATTGTTACTTTACGTTCCTATACTTCTTACAATTACCTTATGAAAAATTTGTAATTCAAGATTTTGAAGGAAATACATGTTGTGAGCATCCAGAAATCCACAAAAATGGTATGGCTGTGAGTGGGTTTGTGTATGTGTGTGACGCCTCATGCCCCAGAATCGATAGTCCAATTTTGCGGAGCTTGGAGAGGTATTTCAAAAACTTGCGTGCAAAATAAGCATCTAAATAAACTAAACCGGAAGCGGGAGCTGCATCACAACTTAATTGTTAGGTGTCGCAAAAATAAGAAAACGACTACCCAATTTTGGGGGACGAATTTGTCCTCTCATATTTTTTTCTCTAACTCTAACAAATCGTTTTTCAAAAAACTTGTAAGTAATGCTTCCATTGATTTTCTATTCTCAACCATCTTAATTCATTAGGTTAATTTGAAACATGGTTACATCGACGTAAATTGTAAATAAATTGGCAGCACCAGTTTTGAAGCTTTTGTATGCTATAAGTGTCTATCCAATCAAAACAAAACCCATAAATAAAATCGTAGTAATTAAAATGAGACGAGAAGAGGGATTTAGAAAGCTGTTTCTTTAATTTAAAATTCAGAATTTCACGATTGGCATACAGAAGCTTTGAGGCCGAATACGCTTTTTGTAATAACTTTGTAACATGCTCTTTAAAACTAAAGTCTGTGTCTAAAGTAAAATCAACGTTCTTTGTAGAGTCTGTAACTGGCAATGGAACGTTATTAATAATAATATTTATATTATGACTTAGAGCAACAAAACATTTTTTGCAACCTTTAATTTGCAAGCTTTAATTGCTCCAAAGCAAGTTGGTTAATTAATTTTAGGTCACTGTTGATAAACTCACATCCTACAGGCCAATCTGAACAAACAAAGGATTTGTAAAGTTGTGTATCATCAGCATAAACTTGAGCTTCACAGTGCTGAAAGAATGTTAGTATGTCGGAGGTGTGTACAATAAACAGAAGAGTTCCGAGAATTGAACCCTGTGGCACGCCAGATATACATTAGTATGGAAGATTACAAAGTATTATTACTCCCTATTCTTTGATATCTGTCAGTAAAGATAAGAATGTATAAGAGATATAGAAGCAGCATTAAACCCGGAGTATTTAAGTTTAGCACTTAGAAGACGGTGATTAATAGTGTCGAAGACCTTTGAAACATCAAGTAGCACCAACGTACTCATCAGTGACTGAAGCTAATGCATTACCAGTGCTGAATCCTTTTCTGAATCCTACTGATACTGAGGAATAATGTTGCTGGAGTGCAAATAATTGAGGCATTTCTCGGTATGACATTTATTTCAAAGACCTTTGACGCTGAAGGCAAAACACTAATTATTCTTAAATCAGACATAGCAGTAGGAATTGTGACTTTAGGTAGAGGAAGTCCAATAGCTTCCTTCCATGCTCAGGGAAAATAGCTAATCTCGATACACGAATTTATAATAAGCGTTAGATATTTATCTATAAAAAAAACTGCAAAAACGTTTATAAAAGCGCACCAAAATAATTATTAATTTCATCAAGATCTGACAGCTTGTGCGAATTGTAGTTGTCTTTGATGAACGTACGCTAAGGTTGAACAAAGCAGACCACATCTTACGAGAATTTTTATCAACAAATAAAAATGTATCTAGGTAAGTTTTTTTTCACATTCTTACTGGCAGTTGCGAAGCTCCTTATAACTATTCCAATCTAACGGGGATTTAGTAGATTTAAATTTCCTTGCGGTCTCGTTTCATTCCTGCATAATAATCTTTAAACTATCAGTTAGCCATGGTGCCCTGGGCTTTGTAACCCATACTTCTTTAATAAGCTAAAATGAGAAATCCTATTATCAATATCAATCTCTCGTATAACATTAAACCACGGTAGGGGCTGAGAGCATCGCAAAACTTTTTCAAAATTTCAAAATTTTCGATGTATCAGAGTTTTTAAAATGTCTACTTATTCAAGAGCCCATTGTACTCAATGAAGTAGGTTGGTTGTTTCGGAGGCGCCCTTGCGGATCGGGCTTTTAAACCTCCCACTCCCCGCGTCATAATAAATGAATATACATTAGTGCTACCAAATACCAAAACAATACTGCACATATTAGCGGTACTATCTGTATATACTGCACAGAACGAAAGAGAGCAGTTTAAACGTTCCTTATTACTAACCGATGTCGATTTTTACATTTTTCATTGTCTTAAAAAAATATTTTTATTCTTGAACTTTGTTTTATTAACCCGAAAAAAATGTTTAGGTGCACCTTCCGATTTTCCAGTGCGGGTTTATATTACACTTTGATGTATGACATCACCCTAACCCGCGAAATAGAAATAAACAAAGAAAGGGCTTCGATTTATAAACTCTTTAATTTCATATTATTAAATATTAGTATTCTACACAACTTGAATTAATAAAAGTCAACGTAAATTTGTAATGCAGATGCATTAGAGCGCGATATACTATTTCTTACCTATAACAAACAAAAGAAAATGCTTTAATTTAAACGTGTTCATTTTTTAAATTTTCAAATAACTAAACTCATGACATAACAAACACCGTACCTTTTTCGCTCCGAATTTTTTTGGCGAGTTTTCAACGATATAAGGTTTTACGTACTTATTGTTAAAAACTTTGAAGATATTAAAGAAGAAAGCAATTAATGACAGACAATATCATAGTATGCCGTGAATAAACTTAAAAAAAGAATTAAAAAAGTATTTATTTAAGTGTTTATACGCAGTGCGCAGTGTTTTAAGTTATAATTATTCCTGAATGATTTTTTAAATTTAGAAAAATGCGATATGGTTGAATGCTACACTCTTAGTCACAAAACGATCTTGAGAACATCAATAAGAATAGTTACTGACGAATGTGAAATTTTAAAGAACTTGGTCATAGAATTAAAAAAAATATAAATACAAACCCTATAAAATTAAAATTTTCTAAGAATTGTACCCTTGGGATCAGCAGCGCCAGGTAAAATTCTGTCAATGGTTTTTCCAAAACCAAAGAAGAGAAACTAATTTTGTCAGAAATATTTTATGGACTGACGACGCGAATTTTAGCAATAAGGGTTGATTGAATCGAAAAAATCGTTTTTAGAACACGGATAATCCGTTGCAAATTGTGCCCGTCGCCCACAATATCTATTTTGTTTAAATGTATGGGTTGGTATTTTCGACACAAACATTATTGGCCCATAATCTTTTATAATAAAACTTTGGCAGGAGAAAAATATTTGATTTTTTGACTACATATGTGGATGATTGTTTGAGCGATCTCCTATCAAATGAAAGATAAAAAAAGTATTACCAACAAAAACAGAGCCCTCCTCATAATAGTCGAATTTTTATTAACTATTTAAACGAAACCTTTAGCTATAACTTTATAGGAAGTCACGGTCCAATAGCTTGGCTACCCAGGTTGCCCGTCATAACACCACCTGATTTTTATTTATGTGGATATTTGAAAGATGAAATTATAAAAATCAATGTGAAAACGTGGATCAATTACGTGAGAAGATCGAAGAAGCATTAGCAGGTATTGATGGAAAAATTCTTAGAAAAGAAATGATTAACGTAGTAAAGAGAATCTAGAAATAAATTGAAAATGATGGAAATCACATGAAACACCTTTTATGATTAATTTAGATCAATGTTCAAACTTTAAACACAAACACTTATTTATTAAATAATTTGTAGTATAACTGTTTCAAAACATTGAAAAAGGTAATTTTGGTGATTTGTTCGTAGCATCTCTGTCATTAATTGTTTTTGTATTTAATATCTGCTTCTTCTTCTTCTTTATCCATTCCTAGTGCCTTTAGAAATTGATAATTTAGGGCGTCAGGTTAAACACGGCTAGGGATTGGTTTTATCGCTATGTTCCAGAAGGTGATGAAGTCCTTTGACTTTTAAATCATCACGCTCCATCAGCTTATGCCAAACTCCTATCAGCCGTTTTTTCGTACCTCTAAATTTTTGAGGGGACTTCCAACCCCTCTAACGACTCCCGGGTTGTTAATACGACAGCTGGGACCACCTATTCGCGTGCCATTACGAGAGCACGAGGCGCCGCGTTGACTCGGTTTTTCGGACACCCATCCAACTACTGGAGCGGCCGTAGCTCAATGGTAAGAGCGCGGGCTACCAATGCAGCGGATCTGGGTTCGATCCCCGGCCCGGTCATTCTCCCTCGCAAGGCAACGGGAAACCAGCGAGGTGGATTTTTCCCCAGGAAAACCTCTCTGGAGAAGAAGTGCATGCACTTCCTGTGGTTCGGAGCCCACGTTAAACTGTAGGTCCCCTATGTCTGTCTGTGCAAATTATCTATCGCCGCGCACCAAACACAGACATAGGAGAGAGGTAGCCAACGCCCTGAATAGGGTATAGCACTACAAGAAGATCCAACTACTGACCAGGCAGAGCTATGCTGGTCGCACTCTAATGGTTATTCTAGCCGCGCAAACTCGCGACCTTATTATTTAATATCAATAAACGAAATAGTCAGTTATTAGTTAATTATTTGTTCGGCGATTACCTAGCAACCTATAATTGAATTCGCAGAATCGAAACAAATTAATTGAAAGTAAAGTCAAAGCTAAAAAAAACTAATTTTTTTATATAATCTATAGCGTTGTTACCGACATTTAGAAAGGTATTTTTTAATGTTTGTTCTGTAATCTTTTTAACTGTATAAAATTTAACCATAATTGTCATTTAAGAAAATACAAGTTTATGTTATATTTCGAGAACTAAACAAAACAGAATTAGTTAAAAACTATTATCTTGTACAATCTAAAATGTTTCACAACTTTTCTGTTTAACTTTTTTTCCTATTTTCATTATTAACAAAGATATTGCAATTAAAAAAAATAAACCTTTTTGTAATTTTCATTATTTCTAAAAAACCAAAAACGCTACTAAACTATGCTCTAAAGTATATACATTTTCACCCATTTAACCGACTTTGTAGCTGTTACGGTTTCTAAGATACCAGTGTTATGCATCGGACACCCTGTATAGTAACGCTGAAGATAAGAGGTGTAACCAAGCTGCTAATAAAACCTAATCCATCGCGCAATTTTTGTGCATGTTTTCCCTAACACTTAATATATGCATAGTATGATATCATCACGTTCACGTGTTCTAGAGATACTTTTGGTTACATAACAAGTAATTGTCGCAGAAATAGCACTACAAAGTTTGTTTCTTCGAATAAATGCAATCTCGTGAGTGAAATTTGTTTCTTAGTTCATAAGTTGTCAATTGGTTTTCATTGTCTTGTATGAACTGCACAACTGCTGCAACTATACATTCAGAAACGTCTTCATTAGTTGCTCCATTTACAACGGTCTGTATCAGCCAGTAGTTAAGTTGTGTAACATACCATGTTCTATTCATAATTTAAAAATACTCTAAAAGCCCATAACAAATACGAAATGTTATGTGACATTCACTTAAAATGGGAGGGAAAAATGCTTACAAAAAATGTTACTTTATTCTCGCGGAAATGAAAAAATATTGTTACGGGCTTCGGGTGGTATTTCGACACCGTAGCAAAAGGTGTGCCTGGCAGCTAACTCGTAGCCGGAGAAGGGGGGGTTGTAAAGGGGTCTGAAAACTTCCAGTATTAACACAAGGGTGGTCAAAATTGAGATTGGGATATTTAAAGGGCGCCACCTGCTCTGATGGTTGAGGTAAGGGGAAGCAAGCGAGCGGTCCTAGTCCCGGGGCTGAGAAGCAGGAAATCCGCCCTGGGCGGCTCGTTAATCTTGACGTGACTTACCTTGGCCTTTTTCCCCCTAGATCAAGCAACACAGTATATGCTTACAAAGTAGGATCAAAGCTTAATTACGAAGATAATGAATAAATCACGCTACGGTAGTTTACAAATCAAATATATTGAATAAAGTTAAGTATATGTATAAATATGAATAAGTAGCACGAAATAAAATAGTGAAACAACGTACACGGAGAAAAGCGAATTGTAAAATGAATAACAATTAAATCTAAACACAAATAGTTACTCAGCAACGTTGCGTAATGTCGAACGTTCCTCGTCGACAAGCTTTTCCTTAACAGAAACAAGGTATTGGCTTATCGACCCGGACTCCGAGAACAAAGGAAATCTGTATATCTAAATCAATTTACAAAGCATGAAACAGGTTATAACATGAAATTGTACTCCTGGGTCCAAATCGGATGGCTTCTTTACACAGCTCGAAACACAGGTGATAATCAGTAATGTCTAAAGTTACTTACAATAATGTCGTTCACCTGGTGGAAAATTGGCCTTTATTTATTGTCGTAAAAACCGTGGGAGATGACGTACTTCCAGGCGGGAACTTGTTGCAGCGAAAACGGAATGGTAGGCGATACGAAGCGGGAACGTGACGAAGAGTACGGGAAAAATTCCGTGGCAGCCAACGGTAGATGGGCGATGAAGACGTGAAATAGCTCGGGAGTCAAGCTTGGAACTTGTAGTAACTAATTGGATCCGTTTTAAACGTTAGAATTCGAGTAGAAATTGGCAATCGAAATTCAAATGTGGCTCTTCTTTCTGTTAGCGAAACACTTCAATCTTGCGTGCAGATATCGACAAAGTCGGCGCAATAACGGTAATTTGACGTGTTACGACTAAACAAACGAGCATGTCACTTACAAAGAACTTCACAATGTTCCCGGCTTAACTAATTATTTCACATAACGATAATTCGTGGCGGGAGCGTTATGCAATACGACTACAGCGTATGATAGTTGGGGGTCGACTGACTCACTACACTACTCGGGACGCGGAACGGCTTAAGGCGTCTAAACGCGGCGCTCGTGCGCATGAAAAGCCAGTGGCAGCGTGAAAACATATAACGATATGGTCAAATCTTAAACCCCTGTTTGTAATCGAATGATTTTCAACAATGTCTGTGGTTTGTAAAGCTACGCTGCCCGAGAATAAATAATTTGCATCTGATTTTGATTTAATTGTATTATTTTATACTTTAAAGTGGAAGCTCTCCGAAGACATAATGCACTTGTCTAATAACTTTGATTTATTTACAGGAATATTATATTTGTTTCAGCAAATACTGACTTTAATTAACAGTGATCACTTGACTTAGCTAAGTTGATGTGATATAGTTTTAGGTAATCTTAAGCAGGTGGTCGTCTCAGGGCAGCTGCACACATTTTTGGTACATAAATGTAAATAAACTATGATTGTAAAACACATGTTGACACGTGTCAATGAGTTTGTCGCTTGTTGTGTGGATTATTGGAGCCAGCCTAATATTTAAAATTTCACGCTCTCAAATTTTAGGGATTAGGGTAAATATTGGGTTGTAGTAATTAAATAAATTGGAGAAACTTGACAGCTTTAATTAGCACAAGTGTTCAAGAAAGCTTGAGAATGTGTGACAAAATTTTATTGATACTTCTATCCAATCAAAAATTGAAAAAGAATGGGGCTGTAATTTTATTGGAAAAAAAACAAGTCCAACCTCTTGTAGGATGGACATGAATTTGAATAAAAGAGTATGTTCTCTAAAGGAAGGAATCAATCTTCTGATTCTCAAAGATCACTAAGTTCGCTGAAATCTTAACGTCAGTTTGGAAGCATTATTGCTAACATTCTGTTACAATATTACAAGTCTGGGACTTGCAACTGCAAAATAAAATATTATAATAGTGGGTTTTGGGCTACGAGGAGCACTTTGCTAAAATCAAATAGGCTTAAGCGTAGATGCCTATTCTTGTCGATGTACCTGATTAGGTATATCAAAAGCGGCGCTATTGTTTTTCGGGAATGAGGCACTATTGCAGGGAAGCCGATTGGAGTGAGTTACGGCGCTATTTCCATGTTAGTGGCGGCAAGACGCTCTTTTCGCGTGTTGTTGTTACACATTTGTACGTACTCGATCGCTGGTATTGGCTTAAGTTCTCAGGCGTATTGGCAGGCGGCGCTATGGTCCTTAGGAAATTAGGCGTAGCGGCCAAGGCGCTGTTAGGATTAAACCTAATGAGTGATAGCACACGACGCTCCTGTTAAAGAGTATTCAGTTACTTGCGTAACCTGTACAATTGTCATTGTCGACATTTATAATCAGTCCCAAAAAGAAATATCAGTTCAAGTAAAACTGTGGTATAAATTTGCATTGGTAACTTTACTCCACACAACTGACGTGCAAATTCTATGTAAATGGTTCTCGCACTCATAACATCAACATTTGCATCACAAAAATAAATAAATACTTTGAAAGGTTTACTGTTGTTGAAATCAGCTTAACATCTTATTATTTTAAACCTCGATAAAGACAGGGTAAATCAGACATAAGCAATAATTAGAACAGTGTTTATAGGAAGAGTCAAAACCGCAACCTTTTTCGAATTTAAGTACTGAAGTTAATGGCTTTGTTGCATTTCTGTGGCGAATCGAATATATGTAATTTTTTTTAACAATAACAAATAAAAAATAAACGTAAAACTGTTTCGACTATAATCCTTAAAAACAGCAATTTAATAAATCGAACTCCGTCGAGAAAATCAAAATAATTATTTTAAATATTAAAACAACAAATAATTTGCTCAGCAGTGCAAATGTTAAATCACAATGTGTCGCTTAGCGCACCTTTTAGTGAATAAAAAAGGACAATTGGCTGACACTTCAATCTATCGCATATCTGAATCTTTAGCCTACGATTTTAAGTCGACATTTCGTTTTAGCTGATGGATGGGCTTTTAGATAACCATAAAAACAGAAAATAATTTTATAAAATTTAAAATTTATCATTAGATACGATTTTATCTTAAAAAGCATTTTTGAAATTAATTTATTTTGTTCGCCAAAAATGAAATAATAAATCCAAAATATGTCATTGTTACAACACGAACCATCTCGCCACCTGCGTAGGTGATAATCCTTTCAAAGCCGTAAAACTGTTTGAATTTTCATATTTTTTCATAACTTTATTTCAAAGAAAAGATTCTCAAATTGTGCATCTATTTCTGAACTGCGTAGAACTCTAATCCGCTCATGGGAAGTATGGCTGCTAATCTTCTTAAGTGATTCCGGAGGATATCCTTTCACCAAGGTCTAAATTTACCATAAACGTTTAACGCGTGACAACAACTGCAAGACGGTATTGTGTGTACAACATGAAAGGTGGATGAACGAATTGATTGAATTCACTGAACCATGATATTGAAACTGATTGATGGAAAACAATCCTTTGCCGCCACTGTTACAAAACAAAGGTGGGTATTATAGCTGAAAAAATAATGAAAGAGTAGCTATCGCCCACTTTAGCATCAACTCCCGTTAATTTTATTTTGCACACTTTCTTTGTTACAATCACTTAATCTTGTTTTCTCTACTTCCCTTGTTTGTGCAACCCCAAGTTCAATGTTATCGAAAGAAATTGACCGGTTGGAAGAGAAACTGCTGAAAATAACTTTTTGCGTTTGTTGTTCTTCACCATTTATATACATCTAAATTAAATTAGTTGGTTTGTTCAGAGCTTATAATTATCTTTGTCAAACAAAACGTGTTAATTATACAGAGCTAAACATATAAAACAAATTTTTACCTTACCACGGTATTTTTCTTAGCTAAAGCTAAAAACTTGATCACTAAAAATCATATTTAAATTTATTTTTATGACGTATTAGGAAAATATAGCAGAATTTAACCACCTAAAAACATGAAAACAATTTTCATGAATAAAGCATGAAAAAATATCTTTGTTTAAAAAACATATTCAAAGCAGAACACAATGCAAAATTGTCAACAAAATTAAAATGTATTTACTAAGACGATGTTTATTGCGTTTTAAAAAGATATTAAATGTCACTGCTTTTGTAGCTCCTATAGCGAGTTGCCGTTCAACAGCAAAAGAAATTTAACAATGAAATCGGCATTACTGATATGGTCACAGTTACTTCTTTCAAAACGCAACGAATCTTTTCCTCCAGTACATAAATATCAGTAAAGCGGGCAACTACACAATACAAAATTTAAAATAAAGCAAAATCGTAAAATCACTTTCCTGTACTTCCATTATAATAATTATTAATTTCATGAAAGTTTTCGATTTCGGAATTTTGATGGAAATACATGGTTTTGGACATTGAACAACACAAAAAAGGCTGTTAAAACTGTCTGTGTGTGGGTGGACTAGTGGGTATGATTTTGATGCGTTTGCAAAGCATATCAAAGTTTCACCAACAAAATGTGCTTATAAAAAATGGAAATCGACAACTGAAGTTATACAAAGATTTTCGAATATAGAATTTTTCAAATCAAAAACAACCTTAGATATAATACGTTATGGCAGATACTTTTTTACGAACTGTTTTGCTTTCAAATGGCGACCGAATTTTGTGAAGATATTGTCTTTTACACCTTATTATTCATACACGATTGACACATCAGGGTGATCAGGATGGAATTTAGTATTGCGCAACAGGCCTTTGGAGACACAATGCACGAGAATTTTCTAAAAACTATAAAATATGTTTCAAAATTTTGAAATTTTTAAGAATATATCGCACAAAATTTCGCATTGAATTCATTTTATGAAACAGTCAAAGTTTATAATACAACCAGTACCATCCTAACCATTCGGATAATTGGGCGCCAGACTTGAACGAGCGCCGGGCCCTAAATGACGCTGGGCGATGCCTTAAAACATATCGGTTTAAATAGTTATTCTTTATAGTACTACATTAAATAATAGTGTCTATTTAGCAATAGGTTTGTTTCTGCTAGTATTGCTTATCACTCTACCAGGTCGATGGACAAAACACATCTGGTCTGGTTATAAGACATTGTGTGTGTGAGTGCGCTTGTAAACATTGAGTAGAAAGTGGCTGCTAATGTTCGAGCAAAATACGAACCGCTGCCTATTGTACCACTTTAGACTCACGCATGAACCTGTACGGTAGCAGTTGTGTAAACTAGTAGTGGAAAACATCCCTGCAAAAACAACCCCGATAGAAACAAACATCATTGGGTAAAAATATCCTCTTCTTCACAGTTTTTATTTGTACAGAACTTGTTTTACATAGTAACATTGTGTTCCGCTAGGGCTATTTCAATACCAAACTTCATCCCGATCTGTAAACTCGTTTTTGAGTAATAGTGCACGAAAAAGAAAATTATCAAAAAATCGTATCAGCCGCCATTTTAAAGCCAGAAAGTTAGGGAAAAAAGAGGTATGTCTAAGGTCTTTTATCCAATTCCGTTTTCAGTTTCAGTAAATTTGTTTTCCGGTATGGATGCTACCAAAAAACATGTTTAACTTCCGCTTCCGATTTCGGATTTTTTAAAAGCTTATTTGCTCGGTGAATTAATTTAATTTTGAGTGTTTTTGACATCGAAATTGGACCATCCGTTCGGGAGTTATATCACATAACCCACACCCATACACCACTGTCCAAGTCCAAAACATGTATCTTTGTTTATTGATGACTTTTGCGGGGCTTTTTTGCTGGGGCTGTTTTTCCGGGATTTGTTTTCCTGACATTTTTTTAGGTGCCTATTTTTGCAAATATTGTTTCGGCGATTTTTTCCGGGGCTATTCCAAGCAGCGATGTTTTATCCTAGATTCAAATGTTAACATTGCTGTTACAGCGCTACAAATTTTTAGCCCAAGCCCTCCGAATTTCTTAGATCGGCCCTGAACAACAACACTTTAGCAAACAAGTCAAGAACTGTCAGTTCATCAATCGTAAATTGACCAAGGGAAGATTATACATGGATAATTATACAAATATATCTAATAAATCACAAAGTAAAGCTTGCACTTATAAACAAAGTCATTTGTTAATTCACACAAACGAAACATCTTCTAAGGGATCAATGCGCGTACACTCCGTAGCGGCTTTCTAGGTCATACGTCTAGGGTGCGTCGGGCAGGACGAGGTGCTGGTCTTTCGGCTTCTATCTGGCGTGCGGTTCTCTGGTAAGAGCTAGGGCCACTGCAGGGTTTGGAGAAAGAGTGAGTTTATTTGTTTAGCAGATCTAGAAAGAGTGTTTTGCGGTAGGACTGAGTCTGTATAGAACGGTTTAATCGATCCAGCAACAGAAACCGGTAGCAGTTTCGTTGCTGATCCGTATTTTTGGGATCTTCAACAGCTCCTTTTTACCTGCCAAGGCTCTCATTTTAAAAGGCCATGAAACTAACGTCATCAGCCTGGGTGATCTTTATTTTTTTTAAAGCGGGGAAATCAGCGTTGCTTCGCGAACAAAACTGATACATGTAGCGGCTGTAGCAGGAAACGGGAGTCGTCTGTTGCTTAGTGATGTACAAAGCAGACATGCATATTTGCTGTCAATTTCAGTATCAATTAATTTTTATTTGGGCACGGTTAAATGTGATTTATAAAATACGGTCGAGGACAGAATTTATGAATTGTGTCAACGTGTGTTTTTTTTTAATTTTATAGGTTTATAGAGCTAGAAATGTAATGCAAATTGATTGGTGTCCAAACCAGCCAATTTTTCACGAATCCGTTATATAAATTTTTGAAAATCGAGAATTTCTTTCTTTATTTAATAAACGTAGGACGAAAAACATTTCCGCTTATGCTAATTGCTCATGAGTAATAGTAGAATAAGGTTATAGTATTTATAGGAAATAATTTCCCCTTTCCATCCTATTATCGGCTTACAATTTTGTCTTTGGCATCTGGTCTTCGCCTTAGAAATCATTCTCCTAAAAAGTTTGTTCGGATTGTGCATAACTACGTTAATATTTAATTGTTTGAGTCTGTTAGAAACTTTATAGCTAACTCTACCTATATAACTGATTTTTGACCATATTGTTTTTTATAGTTATATAGTAGTTATATAGGTAGAGTTAGCTATAAAGTTTCTAACAGACTCAAAATATTAAATATTAACGTAGCCATGCACAATCCGAACAAACTTCATAAACATCTAGTCCATACATATACATATAAAAGCTCAAAGGTTTTTTTTCTCCGGTTCCTCCAGCGGCTACCGCTTCACCAATTTGGACCATTTTTTTTCAATGAAAGGTCTCTATGCTCAGATGGAACATGAAACATTTTTATATTTTTATTCTACGTCGATTTTTCAATAATAACGATTTTAATTTATATATGAAAGTCTGCTAAACGCGCTTTACTTGAGGCGACATCTACACCAACCCCGCGTCTCCTAATGGAACTAATGCATCACGTGACTTAGCATTTAGCCGGCTCAGTCAACGCTCAGTCTGTCAGTGCATTAAGCGCTGGGCTAACAGTAGTAAACAATAAAGACAAAATAGAAAAATATTCAAAAAATGGTATCTATCAAACAGACTGTTCTAATTGTGATGCAATATATATAGGACAAACAGGCCGCAGTTTTAATACAAGAATTAAAGAACACATTAGATCAATTAAATACGATTATAAATCAACCGGCATTTCCAAACATTGTATTACAAACAATCATTTTTTCAAACACACAGATACAAAAATTTTACACGTAGAAAACAAGGGCAAACGTTTAAATAAATTGAAAAATTTAGAAATAAAAAAAGCGATAAATAACAATAAAAATATAGTAAACAACCACACCGATTTAAGTAATTCACCCCTCCTGGACCTGCAGTATACAAAGCATAAAAACACGTGTTAACACTTAAAATCGGCGACGACAGAATGAGTAGTATTGTACATCTGTAGGTTTTTAGTTTTAGTTGTGTTTGTAAACTCCTGACGATGACCGTGATAGTTGAAACTCGAGTTGAGTAAATAAAAACTAACAAATTGTGAAACAATTACCAAGCGTTTTATTTTATTAATAAACTATTAATTTTTAATAGTTAAATATTTATTGTGTTCTAGTAAGTGTTTAGCGTAATTGGATTTATGTGGGTGTTTGTATTTGTAACAACGTACGTGTTCTTATACCTAACGTCAAAATTTCTAATTGTTGCTGCTTTTATAGTTAGATATATTTCTTGTAGGCTAGCAATATCGATTTCTCCCGTATTGAGCGCTTCGTCGATTAGTTGTCGCTTATTCGGTTTTCTTGCTCTTCTCACATCCCATGTTGGGATCTTTATTACTTCGCTGTTCTGTGCTATATTGATGTGGAAACGTGTTTGTAAGGGCAAAAATAGCACGTATCGTTCGGGTGGTATTGCTTCCGTTTGTTCCTCTATTCTTTGATCTAGCATGATCATATTTGGCGTTCCATTTCTACTTCTCATGGGTTCTTTCTCTTCATTGGCTGCTGATGCCTGTAGGCAATTCCTATTGCCCTGAGTGGTTGATTGTTGTCTGCCGGAGTGTGTGTGTGCGCGTTTGTGGAGGTTGGTCTTGCTTCGCTACAATAGGTAAAATTATTAAAACCTATAGTTTACAGTATATTATATATACAAATCAGAAAAAATCACATTTGTTTGCTCAAGGTACTCTTAAGGTACAAGAAAATAATTATTGAAAATTAGACCCAAAATTGTTTGAGTACTGCAGAATAATAATAATAATACTTTGCGGCTGAAGATATGTTATCGGTAGAGAAAACAAAACTGAAAGTGAGAGTAAAAAATGCAGACTGCACAAAAAGTTTCTTATCGCCGGCAGGGTATGTTTTAATCTTTTTTACCACTTTAGATTTGATTTAGAATTATGTAATAACCTTCTAGAGTTCAAACGCATTTTCTATCAATTTAATTTTTTTTTGAATAGTGAATGGTACCACTTTATTGGCAGTCGAGTTCGAGCAGTGGTCGAGTCCACACGTGTTAACGACGCCACTCCAGCTTTTAAATGTAAAACGGCGTTTTGACCGTTTGAAAAGACAATTTTAGTGTAGAGTGATCATTAAAGTTAGTACCTTTGGGTTAGCATATCAGGTAAAACAGGCAACAACGTAGCGCGCGCACCCGGAGAATGTTGTTTCGTCAGCGCAAAGTAGGTGCATTAGTGACATACGCCAGCTCTCAAAAACAAAGAAGCGAGAACTACCTGCGGGATTAAATGTACCACTTGTATTACCTGCCGATGTCACAACAGATGAAAGGAAACCGGGAAATGGATAATCAGCAAACAGTTAAAGCTAAGTTATAAATATAAGTAGTAATTTCTAATAGAGAATAAATAGATAAAATCCCCAAGATAAATTAAGAACAGGCGGCTGTAAGTAGATATTAAACAATACAAATAATTTAAAAAAGTAGATATTGTTATTCTATTAGGGCAGTCTGTTAGGTAATAGAGTTTATTTTCGTCCAAACCCGACAATAGAGAACGCCAACAGACGAATTCCTGGAACTCGACGCTAAAGGTCTTGAAGCAGGTAGATTTCTAAGGGGTTCTTCGGCTGAAAAGGCAAACGAGATAGGTTACAATTTAGGAAAGTTGGAACCAAAATAAATTCACACTCAACAGGCGGGAAAATTCAAGCAAACGAATTCTTTTACGTGCGCCGCGATACCTACAATAAAGTACAATAATTTTCCATTAGATTAATTGATTTAATTATCGATATTTGTATTGAAAATACACTTTTTTTAGTATTATGTTTGTATAGAAGGTTATTTATTATATACTCTAAGGTAGTGATATACACCTAACATTAAGAAACTTTATATATTAAGTTGTAGAACAGAGCATCTGGGGAGTACGTTTATGTTCATGTAATTTAAGTAAGGTTTGAAGCGTAATGTTAATTTAAGGCTCAGAACCGGGTATGTCAAATTAGATTGGTTCTAGTATCTAACATTAACGTCTGTTGTCAATCAGAACAACTAATAGTATTAGAAGCTGCGTAAACATACACACGGAAGTGTACACACCAGCAAACCAACGGAAATCATCAGAAGCAGGAAACACAATACCTACCATGGAACAGGAACAGTATATACGGACAGACACAAATTGACAGTGCAGAAAATCCCAGGAGATGGAAACTATTTATTCGCCTCAATAGCAGACCAAAACACAAATGTCACAGCAACGCGAGAACAGCTCAAAAAAGAAGCTTTCATCTTAAGCAAAAAATCGTGTCATACATCAGAGAAATCCCACAAAATTTCCAATTGCAACGGGAGGAAAATGTAAGAAACTTGGCTCCGCGCTACGACCATCTAGCACATACCTACGGCCCAGCACTACAAACAGAAGCCTACTTAGAAGACCTAGGGAAAGAAGAATTTTGGGGAGGAACCGAATCAATAGCAGCAGCAGCAGAAATACTAAAGGCGTCAATAGAAATACACTACAAAGCAGGTCCAACCTCCACACACACTCCGGTAGACAACAAACAACCACCCAGGGCAATAAGAAGCCAAGGAAGAAAAGGAATCCATAGAAAGCAGGAATGGAACGCCAAATATGATCATGCTAGATCAAAGAATACTATTAAGTAGTTTATTAGCTATTAGGAAATTGAGATATTTTCAATCTGTAATCTTAGAACAATAGATATGTGTAAAATTAGAACAATGTGAAACTTTGATACAAAGTTTATTAGGTTAAAATGCATAATCGCATAACATTCTTGGTTACGTACTCAAAACCCCCATTGATGCGTAGCTTACTAACTACCCGGTGTTGCAGCAGCGGTGTCTTGCGGTATGCATTGCAGACATGCTAACGCGGTTCAACACCCCACCCGATCCCACCTATCACATAAATTCCTACCCACCTACTGGCATGGGGTGGGCCTGGCGTAATCCAGGATCGACCCTCGAGTCAGCTCCATGTCAGATGATGATGATGATGATGAATAGTGAATGGTACCACTTTATTCTACTTGGGCTAATCTATTGGTGGTTTGAATATGTGTACGTATTTTTAATAGACCCTCTATATAAAAAAAACTATATTAGCAGTTTTATTGTTGTTTGGGAAATGCACTACGGCGATTATTAAATTTGAGGTAAGGAAAGCTATTTCGAAGTTGAAGAATATCTGCTAAATCAGTGCTGACAGAACAGTGAAAGGTCTGGAAATATAATAGCAATCATTGTCAATTATCATCTAGTTATTCAGTAAACCGAGAACGATAATAAATTTGTGTTGAAGTTGAACTGCTCATCTGAAACAAAATATAGACTAAATTCTAAATTAGTGTTCTATATTTATTTAAAAGAAATTTCCCTTATTCCTACCTTTCAGCTGACAAATTGTACATTTTGGTCACGTTTGGTCTACAATATTCATTATTACCAAATTGTTACTCTGTCTAGCTTCTAGAGGAATGTTGTATGATATGTGAAGTACGACTACAATTTTCTTAAATAACGCAGATGATGAATTCGAATGATTCTGTCAAATCTGAGTTATTTACCTGAAGTAACGATTCGCGAGAAACAATATCTTTAATTATTACACTTAAAAATATATAATTCTGTGCACCAATAAATTAACAGAGTTAAATACAATTCACATTATTTAGAAATTGCTTCTAACGGATTAAATCCTTCGTCAATTCTAAGTACTGTACATTAACAAAGAATTACTTTTCGCCCACTTAGTGGAAGTGTTTTAACCGCAGCCCTTTTAAATTTTTAAATTTACCAGCAAACAAATATTTATCCTTTATAAAAAATTTAAATAAAATGATTAAATTTTTACAAACTTTTACAACTGCTTAAAATGATAATACACATATAGAAGTTTTCTATGGCTAACAGCATCTTAATAATAAAAATTTTTTACCACTAATCCTTTAGGGGCCACCAGCCAATTCCCTTTAAGCGATGACTAAATGCTGCCCATGATATGTAGTGCACCCTCTTCTGCAGCTTATACCCTTATCCATTTAAGGGATGAAGCTACTGATTTCGACGTAAACTTGACAGCTTTCGTAATTTGTTAAAATTATCTTTTTATGCACCCTTAACTAACTGCCAACAGCCTAAGGCGAACCATGTAATCAATGCTCCACCGTCAAACCTCGACAAGTTTTTGGTAAATGTGAAAAATGTGTTCCTTTTTTTATTTTCATTAAAAAACAATTTAAGGGAGGGTTGATAATTTGGTTAGTCCGCCTTTCTAATTACCGCTGATGAAATAAGATAAAACAAGAACTTAAAATTTTCAGCATAGATTTGTACTATCTGAACAAATATTCCATAAGGTACACTTACCTAAAATGTTCTGAAAAAACTTCAAATTCGGTTTACTTTTGATACCTTAGTTATTCCTGACAAATTAATCAGGATTATTTTATAAAAACTAAGATTTATGTGCAGTGGTATTCTTACCGCTTGCTCCACCCTAGTTTTATTTGCCTCACCCTAGTTTCGGCGCTGCTAATATGTAAAAACAACCAAATATATGGGCCTAATCGGAATTGCTAAATTATTTTTTTTTGAGATGTAATGCCCAACTTCTTTATTTTTTATCAGAGCTATGTTCAATTTTTTCACAATTTCATAGAAAAATGTAACTTTTAGAATGTATTAATGGTATTGCTCGATAATATTTATTATTAGTAAGTAAGTAAGTAAGTAAGTATTTTATTCGAGACTGTTTAGAATCCTGTCATATAAAATTACAAAAATACATAGAACATTAAATTTGTGTTGAGAAAAAAAAATTACATATACATAGTTGCTAATTAAAAATTTAAATTTCAAACAGTTGCCAATCAAAAAACAAAATGAATAAAAAACAAAATTACAAAAAAACAAAAAAAGAAAGAAAATTAAAGCACTTCAGGGGAAACTTGTTAAACTGTAGGGGGCGTTCTGCTGCAGGTGTTTAGCCAAGACTGTTTTGAATTTATTCCAGCTGAAAGTTTTCCAGTCAGCTGGGCATTTGTTGTAAATTGTGTGTCCAGATCTGAGGAATTCGGTGGTGTGTAGACGAGTGTATGGTGGGCGTAGGTGTTCTCTGGAGCGTGTTAGGTATGGGTGATTGTCTTCTTGTCTTGAGAGGCTGCTGATGTTCTTGTGGATGTTAATAAGTGTCTTATAAATATATGTTGCAGGTGCCGTAAGTATGGCATACTTTACAAAAAGCGGTTTACAGCTTGTCGTGCTTGAGGCTCCTTCTAAACGTCTTACCGCTTTTTTTTTGCTGTAGAAACACCCAATTCAAGTGCGGAGAATAGCCCCAGACCTCTATGCCATAGGCTAAGGCTGACTGAAACAGTGCATGATATGCGGTTAGAGCTGCATCGGTACCTGCGGTCTTCTGCACTTTTCTGAAAGCGTAGGTAACTTTTGATAATTTGCAGCAGAGGTGCTCAACTTGGTTATTCCAGGAAAGTCTAGGGTCGAGGTAGATCTCAAAAAACGTGCTTCGCCTTCAACATGCACCCATCTGTCGGTTACGTAGGATATTGACACTGTCTTTTGTATATTAAGGTGGAGTTGATTTTGTTGGAACCATGTTGGACGTCATTTTATCTGCTAGGTTGTCGCCGCTACAGTCGCTGTTTGTTAGGGTGGTATCATCGGCATACATATAGTGTGACAATCCAGAGCTTTTGGTAGGTCGTTCACATATATTATAAAAAAGACAGGCTCAAGTAGTCCTTGGGGGACTCCTATTGTAGTTTGTTTGAGTTCACTGTTTTCATTTTTTATTGTTACCAATTGCCTTCTGTTTTGTAAGTAAGACTTCAAAAACTTAAGTGGCATTCCGCGAATTCCATAGTGCTGGACTTTTTGAAGAAATATCTGGTGGTACATGGAGTCAAATGCGCGGCTTAGATCACAGAGTTGGGTCGAGCATTTTTCCTGATTTTCTAATGCATTGCAGATTTTTGTTACCAGTGCCTTCATAGCATCCTCAGTGCAACGTCTGGATCTGAAGCCAAATTGTAGATTGCTGAAGTATTTATTTATTTCAAAAAAGTTGTTGATTCTAGTTAATGCAATTTGTTCCAGGATTTTTGACACTGAGGGTAATATGGCAATCGGCCGGTAGTTACTACAGTTCGAGGTGTCGCCTTTTTTGTGAACAGGATGTAATTTGGCTACTTTGAGCTTATCAGGGAAAATGCCTTGAACAAGACATTCGTTAAAAGTCGCTACTAAAGGATGGCTTATATGGTTACTGACCTCCTTCAGAGTCTTTGTTGTGATATCGCACACGTCTGGCGAGTTCTTTCCTTTCATTGTTTTTAGGATTTTTTAATTTCTTTGCCGTTTGTGGGCCAGAAAAAAAGTGATGATCCGTTGACTGGAATTTGAGTAGCTGTATTGATGAGGGGATCATTCTTTAGTTCATGTTCGGTTTTGGTGAAAAATTCATTGAACTCATGGCTTGAGGGTGGATTTCTGAGGCTTTTCCTTTGTTTGCGCCCAGTTTCTTTATTGATGGTTTCCCATATAGCCTTTGATTTATTGTCAGACTCTTGAATGCGGTTGTAGTTTCTATTTTTCCTATCTTGTTCTGCCATTTGAATGTAATAAGCTTTATAGTTTCGAAGCCGATTGAAGAAGTGTTCATCACCTCTGTCTTCTTGTATTCTATACATTAGGTCAAGGGTGTTTTTGATTTGAAGAATTTCATCTGAGGGTCTATTTTGTTTTCTATTTAGGTTACATTTTTTTAGTGGAAAAGCTGACTCATGATGGGTAACAGTATGGTTATTATAATTAAATGGCATTTGTCGCAAAAGAATTTACCCAACAAAATTTTAAAAAATTTACGCTTGGAAGTAACCCAAACAAGCAAAAGAACGGTAATATTTAACGACACCTAATTTACAATAAAACACAACAAACATAACTCCTTATTAAATTATCTTAGTGTGATGGCCAGCTTTTTCTTTGAAGAACTTGGATTTGGATATTTTTTGAGGACTGCGTACTTATTTAAAACTTGATGTGGTCCAGCACATTATAAAACAGTTCTGGAGTTAATCAAAAAAATTCTTTAAACTTTGTATCATTGTCCATTAGATATCTCAGCACTAAAATCTGATAAGCACCTTCCTCGCTTATATTTTCAAACATTGACAAAGTAGCGTTATTTTCAACACAAAACAATAATGGTAACTCGTCATCTTCATATTGCTCTTCTTCTAATAAGCAAACGGCCACAACACAACACATGTTGGCGTCCATAGTTGACCAATAATGTAGAAAATGTGAAACGCATATAATAAATTAATAAAAACCATGTAAGACACGATATTTCCCAGCGAAATAATTCGTCGAAGCAAAGCGAAATTTGTTGTTCTACATCGCCAAAATTTTCCGTGGCGATCTCTTAATAAAAATCAGGCTTTTAAGCTTTATCAGTTCATATTTTCTTTTTAATTCGTGTGTTTCGTTTTCCAAAAAATGTTTCTTTAAAAATGTTTAAAATGTTCAAAATCTTTAATTTTTCCAGTTTTTAAGTGTTGAAAAACTATTTTCGTCATAACACGCACATGCCATCACAATACATAGGTAGGAACAGCCCCTGCATTTTTGCTGTCTTCAAGAGAGGCAAGGTAACGAGGCGCTAAATTCGAAGACGCTATCAATTAAAAACTATTTAGCAAAACTAGTGGGCTTCGCCCTACGACTTTTTTGCAGGTTTATAGCCGGCGCTTGCTATTTTAATGTTTCCTCCGCTGACTCGGCCTGAATGAGAGCTGCGCACGGAAATAAAACCCATGAGAACAAGCTTTGTTTTACACTTATAAGACAAAAAATTACATTTTTATATCTTCTACCGGGAATATCTCAAAAACTAATGATTTTAGATACATAGTACTAATTAATTTTTTGAAAGTGTATGGGACAAGCAATCCAGACAAGTATTAATATGCAGAGTGGTCCATTTAAAATTTTTTCTACTTCCATGTTTAAAATGCCGTTTATCGCATATGTTTCCGTGACGCTAAGTGACCTTTTAAACACACCTCGACAATCTGTGACTTTGTGCGCTTTAGTCACGGGCTGAAGTTATTTCTAGGTTTTTAATCGCAAAAATCAATTGAAAATCAACTGAAAATCAAGTTAGTCGTCACTTGTCATCAATCTGTCAAAATAATTAATACGGCTTAAGATAATAAAATAATTTCCAAATTTTAGTATTTTTGTGATGGTCGTAGAAAAAGTATAGTATGCAATTCGTTTTATAAACTTCTCTAGACACTCGTTTTAATAAACACTCGCTCCGCTCGTGCCTAATTAAACTCGTGACTAAAATGCCGTTTCTAAAACTTGTTGCATAATACACTATTAAAGTTTGCATTGCGTAGCTTATAAATTATAACTAACCGTATTTAAGTTGTTTCAAAGTACCATCTTTCTATCTTTAACAATGAAAAAGTCAATAAAAAATTTCTGGTACATGTTTAACTATTCGTAATAGTGCCGAAATAACATTTTGTACTTTTATACTTACTTATAATAAAATTCCTGTACACCTCAGCTCGAATGCTAATAATACTACAGTTCAAATTCAAATAAAAATGCATTACAAAAAATGTTGATTAATTTTTATTATTATAAATCCAAAATCACCTGTCGCACTGCTTTAACTTCCATTATTATGACATCTCCGTTATTTTATTTGTACGGTGCGATGGAAAATGATTGAACGTGCCGCTTCATACTGATTTGATCTTGTCCGCTTACTACTTAATGTGATCTTGACTAATTCCACTGGCGTGCAATAGTAATTTAAATAGCGCGGGAAATTTAAAAATGGATGACGTGTTCTTTATATGAATGTTGGTGCACCATTTTTTTAGCGAAATAATTACTGTTAGGGACTTTTAAAGACTTTTTTTGTTGTAAATTACGATTTGTGTTAGTAAATTTTTATATTCCAAAAGTTAACCTATAGGTTAAAAAACAAGACAATTTAATAACGTAATTTAATAACACAGTTTAATTAATAAAAAAAACACATTTTTCTTGATTGTTGCTTACAATAATTACTCAATTTAACAATTTAATAACAGTTTAAATTAATAAAAAACACATTTTTCAATGACACAATTTAAATGAATACAAAAATCAAATTCTTTGTAAGACAGTTGTTACAATAACTGCTCGAAATGCCCTCCATCATTGTCTAAACAAACATTGACCCTGCGCTTCATATTTTCAAAAACGGCTACTAACTGTCTTGGTGTGATTTCATTCACGGCATTTACTATGGCCTCTTGTAACTCCTCAATTGTGTGTAAACGATTTGCATATACAACATTCTTAAGATGGCCAAACATAAAGTAGTCGAGAGGTGTTAAGTCGGGCGATCGCGGTGCCCAACGACCTCTACTTATTATTCGTTCATCAAAGAATTCCCTTAAAAAGTTCAACGTTGCACCTGCTGTGTGAGCTGTTGCACCATCTTGCTGGAAGAACCCATGCTGCAGTTCGTCATCGTGGAGTTGATCAATAAACGGTCTTAAAAGTAGTCGTTGATAATTGCTAGCATTGATGTTTTCATTAAAAAAAATAGGGCCAATTATTCTTCTTCTCGACATTGCAATCCAAACCCCAATTTTAAGGGGATGCAATGAGGTCTCCCGATATACATGGGGATTTTCAGTTGACCACGTACGATAATTTTGCGAGTTTACGTAGCCACTTAAATGAAACCAGACTTCATCACTGAAAAATGTCAGATCCAAAATGTCATCATTGTTGTAGTTTTCATTAAACCATGTACAGTATTGTCGACGCTTTCCAAAATCTGCTGGTAGCAACTCTTGCACCACCGACACTTTGTACGGGTGCATGTGAAGTATTTTTTTGCAAGCCTTCTGACACGATCCGTATGAAAGACCTGAAACTAACATAGATAAATCAATTACAAAAACAACATTATGCTCATTACCTGTTTGAGCAGATAAACATCTTAACGATTTGTTGGGACTTGCATCCATTCGTTCCTGAATATCATGTACAGTGTCTTCGGTAAGTACAGATGACCTGCCCGTAGACTTTCCTTTGCAGACGCTGCCTGTTTAGTGGTACCGTTGAATAATACGACGAACGTGTTGACTAAAAATTTCATAGTGAACTGCTTCGTTGGGAAAATGCTCTTGGAACTGATTGAAACAGGAGGGATAAGAGTACTGCCAAACACCATTTTGGTCACGTTCTCCGGATCTAAAGTACGCTTCCAAAATAAATTTATCATGCTCTATTGTAAACACCATATTAACCTAAAATTACACACCTGTTATCACCCTCATTTAAAATAAACTTTGTAATTTTATTGTCTTACCTAATAAAGGGAACGAATACAAACTTTGAGTTTTGAAAAAAACTGTTATAACGTGGGGATTACAAAAACGAGAACAATAACACAAAAGAAAACAATAACTGTTATTATTACGACATTTGACAGGTAAAATGCGCGTACGCTAATGGATTCCAGGGATGTAAGTATTGATAAACAACAGGTTCGCGGACACATCGAAACGCATTTTTGATAATAATGCGACCAGATCGTGGTCACGTGACCTTCAATCATTTTCGATCACTCCGTATTTGTTTTTAATTTGTTTCGTGCTATTCTTCTATATAGTAAATCACTAACTATCTTACCATATCACAACGACGAGCTCTTCGAACTTCATAAAATTTATCGACATAACACGTTGATGGGCCCTTACATCTACACTCGCGACAAACGGGACCGCATTAATACAAGAACATACTATAATAGAGGGTGTTAAGACAAATTGAAAGATTTTTTGCAAGCACCTTAGCTATAAAATAACTGCCGCTACAATTTTTGTACGTTTTCGGTATTAACGCGTATTTACTCAAAAGCAAGTCGACTAATCAAGATTAATTGTGGTATTACAATAGCCTAGAGGAACAACGTTACTATATAAAAGAATTATTGTACAAATAAAAACTGTGATGTGAAAATATTTTAAAAATTTTGGACGTTTCAAAAACATTTTTTTTTATATCTACAAGTTTTTAAGGTCGGCTATAATTTGTTTGTTGTACCAGTTCACTAATTTCTCTGTGGCGACTCCTATGAATTTTTGAAAAACGTAATTTCAATCTTCCGCACTTTAATAAACGGAGGACGATAAAAAATTTCCTGTTTAAGCTAAAGTGCTGATTAGTAATAGTAGAATTAAATTCAGAACTTCAGTTTTAGATGCAGCATTATTTTAGTGAGACTAACTTTCCTCCCTCCCCAATTTTGCCTAACAAATTTGTCAAAATCGATTGATATAGAATTAAAACAATCTCTATATAATTCATAAAACTCGAACTTCGGTCCACGGTTCGCTACACTATGAACGGGTTTTGCTTATTGTTAAAATGGGTTTACTACAAATTCTAGATTTCTTACATCTCGAAACAGCTTAGGTGTTTATTATGTTTGCGGGTTACCATATTTACCCTGAAATCGCGTAGGGTGATTGGGGCGATCAAGTTCCGATATCGACGGGATGTATTAATTATATCATTATATCTCTAATTTATATGAATAAGGGCGAATTTTATTTTAGGATTAGAAAATGTCTAACAAAATTATTTAGTGCGTATCTATTAGTTTTAAAAACATTTTGAAAATATCTGTTAAGGCACTTCCCTGGAAATGAGGACAAGTTTAACTAACTTTTTTCCATTTTTTTTTCTGGAACTATGATAGCATTTTCTGGGGATATTTTTCTTAACGAAATAGGGTTTTACTTTCTTTTTTACGGAACTGTTATTTCCCGGGCTTTTTTGCACGAATTTTATTGCCGGGCGCAGCTCTCATTCATGCTGAGTTGGCGGAAGAAACATTCAAAGTAGCGATTGCCGGCTATAAAGTTACCAAAAGAAAATGTGTGGGGCGTTGCCCACGGATTCTGCTAGTTTGCTTGTAAACTGGTAGCGTCTTCGAATGTGGCGCCTCGACGACCGCCTAAATGCACGGGCTGTTCCTAGCCATGTATTGTGTTGCATGCGCGTTTACGACAAATATTTCTTTTAAACACTCAAAAACTGAAAAACTTTCAAGGGAACATCGTGTATTAATAGCTATCATTATAGATTCGTTGCATAATACTATTTATGCATGAATTTTAAACCAACCAAATAACTGAACATGTTTCCGAAAACTATGTTTAATTGTGAGGTAATATGTACACTGCTTTAACTTTGTCAGTCAAGTCTAATTTACTAAATGTACTTCAAAGAAGTATTTTAACTTGTATATTTGTTTTACATCGTCTCAGTTGGCTCGAAATGAAATCACATGAAACGTGTACCAACATCCACCGCTTAAGTTTAAAACAAGCCGAAATTGAATTGTTTCCTTTCCAAGAGAGTTGTATAATTCTCCTTCTATAATTACCTTAATATCTTAAAACAGAACAATGCAGAAAATATAAGTGTATAAAATACAATACAAAAATTATAATGAAACAAAAAAAATCGAGTGTTTAATTAATTTTCTTTTGACTAGAAGTATTTCAAAGAATTTAAAATTACGGAGATACCTGATTTGAAGATTCTTATAAACTTTATAAACGTTTAAAGGTTTTATGGAAGCAATAAAGTTTCAGCGCTAAGCATTCTTTGTAAATGTATAACATGAAGTTTTAATATAATTTTTTATTAATTTATGAGCTGCTATGAGAAACTCGAAGCAAATTCTTGAATGTAATACACGTTTTTAGCGAACGCTAAAACATATGCTTTTAATTAATTTTTACTTTCCTATACTTTCAGTATAGGGAAGTATTGATTTCATGCAAAATTTCAAAGTTGAGATTTTAACGGAAATAGTCGGAAGGGGTGGTCCATGGACCCCAAAAAAAAATTTTTTTTTAAATGTCTGTCTGTGGGTGGGTGGGTCCGTTACGCTCCATATCTCCGGAACGGCTGGACCGATTTTGATGTGCTTGGAATGAGGGGGTATATCAAAAATTCACCGACAAAATAAGCTTTAAAAAAAAAACGAAAAGTCATGTTTTTTTGGTAGCATTTTTTCAAAAACTGAATTTTGGAAATTTTAATAGTGGAGATTAAAGGCCTTAGGACAAATCAAACGATTTTTTACCTAACTCTCTAGCTTTAAAATGGCGGCCGCTACGAATTTTTGAACATTTCGACTTTAACGCCCATTTACTCAAAAACCAGTTATCTGATTGGAATCAACTACATCTTGTTTGGTAGCCCTCCAAGGGTACTATACCATGAAATATAATTAATTTTGAAAATATAAAAACGATCGCAATGACATCACTCCAAAGTTTTGGAATTTTTCAAAAAAATATTTCTCAAAAACTGCCCACACGTTTTTATTTAAACTTTTTAAGCTGATAGAGCTGGGAATCTTCTACAATTTGTTTTTCGCGCATTGCTATAATTTCACTGTGACGCCCTCTATGAATTTTTGAAAATTGAAAATTGGTACCCTTTTATTTATTTAACGGGAGGCAATAAAATATTTCTATTAATGTAAAATAGCTCACCATTGATAGCAAAATCCGAATATAATAATATTTTTTCGATAATTTCATATTTAGGGGGGCTACTGTTCTCCCTCCCCCCAAATATTTTCGATAAAAAATTAAAAATTTGGTTTTTTGTTTTGTTTGCTCTAGGAGAATCTTTTTACAAAAAATCAAAAATCGAATTTATTGCCCCTTAATAATCTTTTTGTCCTTAGAAGAATTTCACATACTTTCTACAGCAGTTGTATTCTTGTACTAGTCGTTTAATGTTCAGTGTAGGCTAACTTTTTTATTTTAACAGATACTCGCAAACCCAAGAGCAAAGTTGTAGGGCAAATTCTTCTCGATTGTATTTAAGAAAAAAACTTGAGTTTCCAATTTTAATATGGCGGCCACGGTAAAAAATAACTTTTTTCTAAATGGAAACGTGGCATTTTGGCTTTAAAATCAGAAAGGTTTTGAAATTCTAAATACAAATTAATAAGAGTAATTTCTTGCTAAAAATAATACTTCTCGAGTTATTAATATATTTTCAAATATCAATTTCCGCGCTTCCGTTGATTCAGTCCGAATATTTTACCCAGCCTTATGCTTGCAGCGCAGCGGTCGGTCTTTCTTCAACCGCTTCAAGATGTTACAACTTATAAGAACTATTTACTTTAACTAGTCGTGTCTAGACAGGTGTATATCGAAAGTGTTGGAAAATATAAAACAATGTATTTAAATGTATAGAAAAGTCCAGGCGAAGTGTTTCGCTCATTTTTAATAATATTATACAGTTACAGCATCCGTATTCTATTTCCGTATTTAGTCTTTGATATTACTGTTTATCATTCAAAGAAAAGATAACCAGTAACATTGCGGAAAACGGTAGAAAAGTAATGTCAGTCTTAATTTCCATAAATTTATCTTTGATGTATTTCACTCACAGGAGATATCCATTGTAACGTACCAAACTGTTCAAACGATTTGCTTCTTCAGCTTTGTCATGACATGTATCAATTTTACAAATTTTCAGATATTCAAAAAATGTTATGTATTTTAAAATACAGCGAAAACAAAAGAAACTTAATAATTGCTACCAGTTCTGTGGACCTGATAACAAATATATATTTGCTGGTGGCCAGATCTTGCGTGGGCAGTGGGTTAATTAGCGAAAAAAATAATCATGGGCGCCAGGTCCAAAATAATAAGCTAAGGTTATCTTTTGGTGGACCAATCCAAATGCAGCTAAATTCACAATAACTAAATAAACTCTAACTAACGTATAGAAATATATTTAATTATAAGATGGAAAAATTGAATATATATTATAACAATAATAATAATGCTAGCAGTAAATAGAACACAAACACACATGCAAATAATATCACTAAACAACAACAAAAACAACTATCACACGTAATAATGGAAGGCAGAATTATACAATTCGTAAATAATTTTGAAAATACTTGGATTATTAACTATCGCAGATAAATATTTGTAACTAAGAAAGCAATTCGCGATATATTCTGTTTAATAAAATGTTAGGAAGGGTGCATTAAATGATTCCAGTGACAGACCAAAAAGTATCGCGAGATAATAAAGCGTAGTGCAGATAAAAAAAAAGAATTAAAGTTTGAGCACGGGTCACGGAGTTGCAAGCGCTTGCGTACGACGCACCCGGTATATGCAAATATACAACAATGAAATTGTATCAAAATAAACCTACAATCAAGGGTACTTGCGTTACCAATAAATATCTATCTGAAAGAAAGATTCAATGACCGGTAACTAAAACATATAAACTTTTGCATTATAGAATACGAATAATTTATGAACTAAATAAAATGTAGCGACACGAATTACCTCTTTACAGTATGAATTATTGTCAATTTTTTACTTGGATATAATAGAATACGTTGTAGGTAGGACGCAATTAAATTACTGCTGTCGATGCCGTTGTACACCACAATAATAATAAACGGATAGCTCTGACCGTAGAACTGAAGCATGTAGACCAAAAATTAGATTACTTGCTACTGGATACCCGTTGATAGCTTCTACTCCAACCAAGGGAATTACATAAAAAACATGGGTATCCAAACGTGATATCAACAAATTTAAAGAGGCTGAAAAGAGGAAATAAAAATTAAAACTGGCTGTATAGATGACTTACTTAAAAGGATTTAGCAAAGATGGGCTGCCTCGTTCAACCACGGAGAGTTCGACGTGAAATCCCACAAAGTGGATTTAAATCACAGAAAATAATTCCATAAAGGAAAGCTAATCACCATTACAGGTCGACTAATCTAACTAATCTGCAATTTTATATAAATTTGGAACCGATGATCCTGAAATTATTCCGCTACAATTTCAGACACCAAAACAACTTGTCGATCAAAAGGTTACCCAATTCTAGAAGATCGTATTGATATCAAAACGAGAAAGCAACAAGCAAAATTTTAAATTTCCTAAACAAATTTGAATAAATACAATAAATTGTAACAAGTCTGTAAGGTCGAGTCATGGTGTGCAACCCAATGTTGTAGTTTAACGGGAAAAATAAACATAAAAAGTAACATAATGAAGAGATCTTTGAAAAACAACTGAATATGTATGTAAGTGTCTCTATGATTAGTTTAGCCATAGTTCTGTTAACCTGCCATTTTACTCACATGTCATCAAACCAATCACGCTCGACTTTGGAGCTTTCCAGCAATGAAATCAGAATTACAGCGATAATACGCATTAATTTATTACGTTTCCATGGTAACTGCTTTTGATACTGTCATAACTATGATAATTTTGACTACTACGTTCAGCACGAATGCTAGTGGTAATAAAAAGTTTCCGATTACAAATCACTACTGCATTTTTCTGAAATTATACAAAAACTCAACAGCTATTTCGACATTTTGACATGTCATTGTCAAAGGTAAGATTAAAAAGTAAACAGTTGGTGTTGCTATAGGAACAATAGAACTTGGCCACTTGATCTTGGTTAAATATGTCTGCGGACGACTTGATATCAATGATACATAGGTCTTCAACTGTTCCTTTAGATGAAATTAATTATAACTGAAAAACTTCAATTATTAAACAAATTGCATATAGTAATGGTTATAATATTAAACTTATTGACACATTAATTAAAGAAAAGATTATAAATTAGTTATTCAAAAAATGCATCCAAATACTTTATCTGATACAATACGATACGCTTCTGTTCCATATTTTGGCGACAAATCTTACAAAATTGCTAAAATTACATACAAATCAAATAAATGTAAAGTAATTTTTCAAACAACCAAACATTTTAAACACTTTGTTTATTGGAAAAAAAACAGAGGATTTGCTAAAAATCTGGCATTTACAAATTAAATTGCTCTTATTGTAATTCGGTTTATATAGGCCAGACCATTGAAAATTTTAATATTAGATACAAAGAACACATACGTTGTTGCAAATATAAACATCCACAAAAATCCAATTACGCTAAACACTTCTTAGAACACAAACACTTAATAACATCTAATAACAGTATAAAATGTTTACCCTTTTGTGATGATAAACATAAATTAGATATACTGAAAGCATTTGAAATTCACAAACATTTAAAAAATGGACCTTTAATGAATGAACAAACTGGTTTCTTAAATACACCTCTATTGGACATTTTGGAATAAGAAATCAAGTCGTCTGCAAACATAAATAATCAAGATCAAGTCACCAAGTGCTACTGTTCTTATAGCAACCCCAACTGTTTACTTGTTAATCTTACCTTTGACAATGACATGTCAACATGTCAAAATGCGTATAAAGTGTAAATAAATAAATATTTGTAAAGTAAAATAAAGTATTATAATAATAATAAATCAACATTATTTATTATTAATTTTCCAATGTATGGAATAGTAATAAAACTTGTTTTTTCACTACTAGTAATATAGCGTAGCATTTTGACACATAATAGAATGCTGTGAAATTCAATTTCTCTACCTTTGCTCACTGACAGGTAACTAATTTTTCATTATTAACCACTGGTAAATAATGAACAAATTTATATTTTTTGATAATCCTGTGACAGTTTTAAAGAGAACGTTTCTATAGCACGATTTAATATAATGGAGAGATTCTATTTAATGGTATTTTATGCATAAAATAGTTGTTTAAATAAATTAATTTAATTTTAAAATCTTTGATGTATTTGAATATACATTTTTGGCGCCGTAATAAATGACAACTCTGTCAATATCAATTTCGCGCATAATACAACCACACAAAGTATAAAAGAGAAAATTGTTAATAATTTCAGTATTTTAGATGAAACCAGATCTTAAAAACAATGTTTTTGAATACCAATGATGATTTAACAAGGTGAATAATACGTAGATTTAATCTTTCTATCGATACATAACTTTCTGTATTTTAGGTTAAGTGCTTACTATTGTAAATATAGGGGTTAACTTGAAAACTGTCATTTGTTTTATAATTTGAAACAAACAGGGATTTAAGTTAAAATAGTCATTTTTCGACAATTGTAAGGGTTTATATCACTAGTAGTGAAAAAAAAAGTATATACGCCTCGGTAGAAAAGTCTTATAACCCTCGGGCCTTACATCCCTCGGCGCTACGCGCCTCGGGATCTAACCTTAGCCCTCAGGCTATAATAGTAGACTTTTCTACCTTGGTGTATAATATACTATTTTCCACAACTAGCATTAAACGATATCATTATTTACTTTGTTTTAGAGCCAAGAAGATGAATTTCTTTCCTAGTGGTTACTAATATTTCATTATTAACTACTGGTTAATAATGAAAACAATTGCTACCAATCTTTAAATTCACCATAAACTTTCATGTAAAAATCTTTTGATTTTACTGGTAATAACTGTTCACCAACACTTTCTGCACCTTCCCTAATTTCAGGAGGAGTGCAGTTTTCACTCAAATCATCAAATATTGGACATTTTATAACCATACTATTATAAAATATATATTTTACATAAATGTCAATTGAAATTAACTATTCTCTTGTTTTCAAGCAAGGCTACTTTATTTTTGTGCATATTTGCATTTGTAATTTTATTTTTTATTAATGTAAAATCAATTAATTATAAAAGGAATAAGGGTGCTAGTAGTGGAAAAAATAATATATAAACCACGGTAGAGAAGACTTATCAGCCTCGCAACAATTCTGCTCGGCTGAGAAAAATGTCTTCTCTACCTTGGTCTATAATATACTATTATCTGCTATTGAAAGAAATTGTATAAAATATACTGTGTGAAATGCCATGTCGGCGGAATAAATACACATTTCTGACCTGCTAAAAACACAAATAACCAAATTATACCGACAGAAGTGGCAACAAACGTAAACATTAACTGAAAACCATCATAAACTGAGGCAACATGCAAGAAGCCGCATCTGTTTTATAATGATAAATCTTTTCGAAATGTAAGATTTAGTCATTTTGTTATAGTGAGACAGTTAGCTATTTAATATATAGATACTGGTAGAGCATTAAATTATGTATTCAGTAATGTTTAACAGTTACTTAAAAAGTAATGGTTAAAGGTCGTAAAAGTAATATTTCAATTAAGAGCCATAAATTTTATATTTAAGTCAGCTAAAGCTTTTTCTAAACGGCCCGTATCATTAAAACAGAATATTTAATGGAAAATTAGCTTTACTTTAACTTTTCAGATTGTTTAGATGGCAATCTTTAAAAAAAAGTTATTTCAAGCCCTTTTTGGGGTTCTACTTTGGCCTACTTCATAGAGCCACTTGGTTCTTATTTCTTACTGCTTCTTTTATTTCTGCGTTTCTGTGTTTAGTTTCTTTCTGTTTTTTTTGTTCAACTTCCAAGGGCTTTAAAAGCCGTCTTTTTTAATATAGTGTTTACATAAAGTAAATCAATGAGCAACTGCGAGCAATCATTAGTAAAGCAGAAAGAAAACTTTTTAATTGCCACATGAACTTTTTTATACTCTTAGTGTACATTTGGACTGCTAAGCAGTCATCATCAGTAGAAAAAAAGATGAACCACAACGAATATGAAAATTACAACAACGAAGTAGAAACGCTGCTTAAGCCTGGTGACCAAAGAAAAACTTCTTAAAAGATTATTTAGATTTAGAAAATACCAGTGACTAACACTCTAACTTAAAAACAGATAAACAAACGTTGGATTTGTGTTAGGGTATTTTATTACATTTAGTTTTCAGATTTACAAGATTCAGTTTATAACTTTTTTCTCTGATAATTTTCTTCAGTTGATAAAAATATTCCCTTTACGGGTTTTTGGTTTGCTAACGTGTGGAGGTGCTAGTAATCATACCCAAAGTTTTTTCCGGTTTGCTCCCTGAAAGAATCTCTTTATCGTGAGCAACAAGAGCATTATTGTCTAATGAGAAAATAGTATAATGACTTCTGTTTAATGTAGCACCGAGGGGAAAATTAAAGTTGATAATGCGGCATATAAAACTTGATTAAAAAAACCTTTAAAGATGGAACCATCGAAAATATTTTGCAACCTATGAACGTCTGAAGTATGCTTGTAACACGTTTAGAGTTTTATACTAGCGTTTAGTCTCTTCGATAACAATCTATCCTACCTCATCAAGGTCAGACTTGCGTGTTAGTATGCCGTCATCAGTGAGTGAATGCAAATTTGTCTTCGTATTTTTTCTTTAAAAATATAACTGCTATTAACAAATAACCTCGCGTAAACAGCAAAACGCAACAACAGTGTTTTAAAAAAAACTATAAAATTAAAAAACAATTTTGGTCCCAACCGAGACTCGACCCAACAACTACTTATGCAATAAAACGGCAGTACACCGGAACACACCCGCATGTTTATCTGTGCCACTACGAACCTGCCGGTCATCGCTAAAAAAGTGCCTATTGAATGCATGCGCTTGCTTCGAATGATATTTGACATTTCACGTTAATTGTTTTGCAAATGCCAAGTCCCTTTACAAATACTTTTGTTTTATAATCAAAGGAACAAGATAGATTCGATTTGTACAATACTATGACAACCAGCTAGTTTTTTTAGAAACAAAGCTTTAGTTTTGTTTGTATAAATAAAATGAGTTGTGTAATGAATTCATTACCTAACTCAATTTACATTAGTGCAATAATGAACTTCATTACCTAACGCAAATGAATGACATAATAAGTCCTTATCCAAGCAGTCTTAGATAAAAGCATTCACAGTCTCTTGCCAAATTATTACATAGTTGTATCACGATGTTATACCCCATAGCTGAAAATGACAGGAATCTCTTCTTTCAATAAAACCACAGTTTTTAACCACCCTTACGTGCACTTCCAACCCCTAAATATTAAATCTTTGAAAAAATGGCTATAATAATCACTTTTATTAAAGTAATGCTTCAAAACCACTCTCTAGTACACCCAAATCTTAAAAAATTTTAATTATTCATAAAATATATACTTAGTAAATTGGATCAACCTTTTATAAATAAACACCTTCAAACCAGATCCAAATCCTAAAAAAATTGGGATGGCTTGAAGGTGTTGATTTCTAAAGGGATGATCCTTGTTATTAAGTATAAGTTTTATAAATGATTTTAATTTTTCAGAATTCAGACCCACGAGAGGAGCTTTGTTTTCATAAAAGTGATCATTCTCGTCATTTCTTCAAGTTTTCAATATTTAGGGGTTGGCAGTGCACATTTTAATAAAAGGGAAGATTCTTGTCATTTTCACCAGTGGGGTATAACATAGTGATACAGCAATATTGTAGGTGTGTTTAATAATTTGACAAAGAACTGTATACAAGCTATTTAAGTCGAATTATTTCGAATATCTTATTTTATGATTTAGAATAGAAAAAAATTAATAACACGTATTTTGTAAGTTATTGAAAATGGCATCGATGCGAAAAAGTCAAACACAAATCCATTTTTCGCTAGAAAGAAAATCTAAACTTTAAACTACTACTCGAGCCAATGGCATAAGGAATGGGTGGCGTGAGTGGCTAAATACCACGAGCCAAGAGCTTGTGGACGCTCCTCCGTATCCGGAACGCAAAATACATACAAACATTTTTTGTAAAATACAATGTACGGCTACGCGTGCGCATCACGAGTACAATGCAACAATATATCATTTATGTTATGTAACTTGCAATGTGCTTTGGAGGACCTGCCCTCGTGCTGTTGATTCCCTATTCTAATTAAAGCAGATGAGTCGATGCGATGGACGAACTATTTTTGTAGTAACGTGTATAAGTTTATTTTAAATGCAAATTATAGCACGTACGAGTCGTGGAAAAGTGCACTTTTTTCTCTTTTCAAAAATATACCATATGTCGTAACGTCCATCACATTTAAATGAAAATTTTAGGAAATTTTAAAGGTATTGCCCCAATAATATCCAAATATTTATTGGTCTACCTAGCTAGAAAGTAGGATTTCCGATCTTCATTTTGTGGTTGAAGGTTGACAATTGCTGCTTAGCTGGAGCAAATTAATAAATTATTTTGCTCCTGTTCTAAAATGCGAACCTCGGGACGAAAGTGTATTTTGTTTCTTGTGCGCGGCACACGCGTAAAAAAGTATCAATTTCTTCCCCTGTTAGATAAATAACTATATTGTTCTTGAGTATCAATAAAATACTTTTTACATCAACAATATTTATTTATTTTTACCTTATACTCAACAGCGTGTGTTTCTATTTACTTTGCCATAAAAAAGGTAATATTTGAAAAAACGATTGATCTTGTTTCATGTTAAAACAGAAATGATAATTAAATCATTAATTTCAAATTTCGATTAATCCCTTACTTATTTGCATATAAAATTTACACCCTAGTTCTATGGAATCACGCATGTTTCTATTGTGTATATATACAGTACATACACACACAACATGTATTGCAAACGTACTTAGTTGTAGTTTTGTGTTAGAAACAATCTGTGTTTGCTTTATTGTTTTCTGGTTTTACCTTTCTCGCTGTACGAAGTTTACCTATAGAGGAAGGCATTGTGATCGTCAGTTTGGATTTGGAGCAAATCCGATCATTCAGCGAAGCTTTTTTTCGTTTTGAGTTTACTTACCGATATACGACTTATGCCTACAAGAAAGATACTTTTATGTTAAACAATTCTAACCTAAACATTTTGGCTAATAAGCAAGTTTTAAGGCCTTGAGAGACCGATAAAGCGGGCGCTGCAGCTGTGTCTGTGTGTCTGTATACACTTTACAGTTCAGACGCTTTAACTCAACCAAATTTGGCTTAAAGATAGTTTATTTCGATAGGATGACACTGATAAAAAATGAGGTTGGTCTACCAAAAAAAGATGGGGGTGCTCTATTTCAAAATAGACGCTCTCGAAAAAAAAGCTGAAGTTCGTATTCTGCGCATGTCGAATAGCCAATCTGCGCGAACTTGATTTCGTTATCGCTCCTCCCACTGCTCCCCACCATCAGTTATTGTTTTTTCAAAAATTTAGGAATTTCGGCTTTAAAGTCGGTGTGAACCAGTTAAATGGCAATACCAACAATTTTCCATTAGAAAAACACCACTGGGAGGTTTATTTTTGCTTGTTTAACAGAACAAATTAATTGAGTAACCAACATGAAAAAGGGCTGTTGCCTAATTATGAAATCGATTTTGAGATTGGTTGTAACTAGAAAACACAAAATATCATAAAACCACTCGATTGTTTCAAACAATTGATGCGGTCGGACACGAAACTTACATTCGTATTCTATACATGTCAAACAGCCGATCTGCGCAATGTTCGATCTTCCTACCACCCCCAGTGTTCGCCTCCACGAATTATCGATATTTAAAAAATTTATAAATTTCGGGTTCAAAATCGGTATGAACATGTCAAATAACAATAGAAACAACCTTCTATTAAACAGGCACCTCTGCGATGTTTTATTTTGGTCGAACAGTTTAATTGGATAATCGTCAGAAAAGGCGATTAACCAAACAGTGAAACCGATTTTAGATTTTAACGAGTAAATATTTCATTGCTTTTTTCGGGAGTCTACTATTTTCCATTCTTTGGACATGCCCGTACCACAAGAGTTGCCTTTTTTCAATTTCTTCGACGATGCCCCTCTCTGCTTGTATTCTTGTATTTCTGACACTTTCTCTTCGGGATATTCTTGCTGCTCTTCTCCAATAGTCGATTTGCATAACTTTTAGTTGGTTTTTGTGTTGTTCCGAGAGCTGCCAAATATCGGATTTATATAAAGCTACGCTTTGGACCATAGTTGTATATATTTGTTTTTTAATCTTTTACTTATACCTGCATCCCAAAGTATACTATTTAGAGCTCCTATTACTTGTCGACCTTGTTTTATTCTCTCTTTTAGATATACATATTTTAAATTCTTTCGGGAATTTTAAACATATATTAAACTTTCATAAAATTGTCAAAATTTTGCAAATATATCAAAATTTAAAAAAATGCAAGGAAGGTCCCGTCGCGGTTATCCGACAGCTTTTTTTCTGAGAAAAAAGTTCTCTGCTACCCTTTTCGATATCGAACCAGAAAAATAAAACAACATTTTCGAATACTCAATTTAAAAAAGGGATAGAATATAAGATCGGCTAGAAGTAGGATATCTCTTTTATAAACTGTGGATAATGTGATATTTCGACGTTGAGACTTTATTATAGCTCAGCTAAATGTAATATTACACATTTTATTATTAAGGTTTTGAAATAATACATTTTCTTTCACCAGATCTTACTATTTATAACTGTATGCATGTATTTTTGTATGATCTTAATATACGTGGCAGCTGGATAAATTCTCAAGTTTGTTTCTGCGTTAAAAAAAGTAAACACCAAATTACACAAACAAAATATTCGACAACGGCTACGCTACTGTGATAGCATATCAAAATTAAAATTAACAGACATCGAAAAGTTTAAAATGAAGCCAAACTTGGATGCATTGGAGTAAGTTTAAGATTTTGGGTTTTATACTTTACACTTCCTAAGGTACATTACCTATTCGAAGTAAACAAATTACACTCTATTTTGCTGTATAAATTTAAAATGTGTCATCTTAATTTCTGAAATACATCAGCTGTAAATCAAAGGAAACGGCCGGCCCGAGTATCTAAAATTGAATAAGGAATCTCACATACTTCTAAAGTAAGCATTATGGCCTTTCATATTATATCAAACACAGAGGCGGCTATGATTTTGTTAACCGCCCCCAGTGGTTACACGCGCCAGTGCTTAGATTGAAGCCATGAAATTCGCATTTAGGAAACTCAAATACATAGGAAAACGGACATTAGAACGACTACCTCCTAAAAGCCACAAAACTGAATTTTTACACTATAGACTTTGAGTACCTACCTAAATATGTAAGTATAATTGCGTTGAATTATACATAAGTTATTGCTGAAATACGTACTACAATGATGATGATGAAGATTGCGTGATGATTTTAAGCTAAGTTGATTCTAATATACTTCTTTCACTTCCCCAATGCCTAGCGAGTTACTTTACGTACAGTTGTTTAAGTTAGGATACTTTAATATTTATTTCAGACAAGCGCAACTTTTCTACCTAAATATGCCTTTTTATTGGTAACTAGTGAGACCCCAGCCCACAATGCACTGACAGACTCGCGTTGGCCGACCCGTCTAAATGCGTCACGTGATGCATTAGTTCCAATAATGAGACGCGACGGTTTTGTAGATGGCGCCCTAAGTGACGCGCGGCTAGCCGACCTTCATATATATTATAAATTAAAATAATTATTATTAAAAAATCGACGTAGAATAAAAATATAAGAATGTTTCATGTTCCATATGTGGATAGAGACCTTTCATTGAAAAAAAAATGATCCAAATTGGTGAAGCGGTAGCCGCTGGAGGAACCGGAGAAGAAAACCCTTAGTGCTTTTATATTTACTAGTGTTACCTCGCCGAAATTCGACGGCAGACTCAGCGTTGACCGACCCGGCGAAATGCTAAGTCACGTGATGCATTAGTTCAATTATGAGACGCGGCGTTAGTGTAGATGTCGCCTCAAGTGAAGCGCGTCTAGGAGACTTTCATATATATTATAAATTAAAATAATTATTATTGAAAAATCGACGTAGAATAAAAATATAAAAATGCTTCATGAAAAAAAAATGGTCCAAATTGGTGAAGCGGTAGCCGCTGGAGGAACCGGAGAAAAAAACCCTTTGAGCTTTTATATGTATATGTATGGATTTCAGATTTGGTATTATACTTACTCGGCCGTCTTAAGTAATTTTACTTCAAATACCTGCGTTGGTTTTAACGTGTAGCACGCTAAGCAAATTATTTTCGTACAAATTTTAATTAAAATGTAGGAATTAGGTGGTTTATGAAATTCTAAAATAAAACAGTCTTAGTTCGTTAGTAATAGGCGTTCACTATACCTTAATTGGTTAATTTAATGTAAAAGTTGTATATTTTTTAATTCATATACAGGGTTTCCCAGGAAAGTTGAACTATATGCAAAATTATATTTTAGCGTTTCTTCTTTTTTTAAGAGAAATACAACTTAACTATCGGGCCTATCCTCAATGCCCCCAGTTCAAAGTTATTTTCAATTTAATTTGAACTTTTATTAAAAGTATTATTAAAACACGTTTTTATTATTTCGAACTGTACAATATCAGCATTGGGTTCATTTTCTTATGAACCACAGTATAGACTAATATATACCATCATACAGCATTTATTTCAACCTACAACCCTGCTTCACATTTTTATTCAGCAATGCAATTTTTAATGCCATCTCGTGTATTGCATAGTAATAATTAAGACAATTCGGGAAGGACAGGTGGAACAAAATAAATAATATATAATAATTTAACGTTGAGAATCTTTGTAGCATTTTATTTTTAAAATCACAATAAAAAATGAACACAAAACACTAGACACTTACTATGCATCTACAAAACAATAAATAAAATCGATACTTATTTACAATCAATTTCTACTTAACCTAATTCTGTAGAAATAGTTAAAGATAAAACATTGTTTTACATTACACCAGTGGCGGCTCGTGGTGTGGTGTACTGGGAGCATTTTAAAGTATTTTTTTGGATAAAATTTGTCCTTACCCAAGTTTTCGGGGGCCTTCGGCCTTATATTTCAAACCAATCCTTTACATTGGCAAAATGATCTATTTTTACCAACATTTTCATTGAAGTCTTTAATAGACTTTAAGACGATAAGCAGTGTCTAATAAAATTATTAAAATTGATATCCACATTGCCAGTGTGTCAAAATGCACAAAATTTTTCAAGTGGTTTACCGATAAAAAATATGTTTGAATTTTAGTTTTTAAATGTTTGCAGTCAATATCACACAATGAATTATCACAAAATAGCAGACAGCGGAAACAAGTGAAAGCATTTTCTTACAATGCAAAATTATTTTGCACAGACATCCTACAACACCACTAAATTATGATTACACAACCAACAACTATTTTCACACTACTACGTCGTGTACGTGCGAAATTAGGCGGTTATTGGCATGCGCTTATCAGGGACAGCTGACAGCATAATTCTCGGAAGTTGTGGGTTCGTGACCCTGAAATCTTTTATAGGCAGATACTTCTATCCTCTTTTATTTTTAATTTTACCACAATGAGCTTTCTATTTCGCTCTTATTCAATTGAAGCTCTTTAATAAATGTTCTTGCATAGAAATCTCATACAAAAGTTAACTATAAAGTATTATTTAAGTATTATAGTGTATAATATGTTATGTACTCAAACAAAAAGTAATTGCTTATTTTTTATTTCATTGAGAGGTCAATGACCATTTCACCCAATGGAGAAACCGCCACTGCATTACATCCAAAATATGTACTAATGTATATCAGATGTTACACAAATTGCCGATGAAAGTATAATACAGGAATAGCTCATTAAGAATAAATTGTCATGCACTTAGAAATTAAATTAATAAATAATTTATTTTACATATCTAAAAGTTATTTGTTTTACGACTACAATATAACTAAAGTCACATAAATGGTTGGTCTTTCAAAAGAAGCTTTACAGTACGATTAAAGATTTTCTAAATTGATTTTTTTACAAACTAGCAAATTTGTCCTACCTATATTTTGATGTACACTCATATGCTTCTGAAGGCTGGCATTTAAAGAAAATGCTTCCCCGCAAGTGTCACAAACATATGGTTTTTCTCCAGTGTGTGTACGCATATGTACATGTAAATGTGTCGATTGAGTAAACCTTCGTTGACAAATAGTGCACTCATGATTTTTTATACCTAAATGTATTCGCATATGTCTTTGTACTCCATTAGAAAATGGAAAACTTTTACCACATACTGTACACAAAAATGGAGTTCTTTTGGTTTTTTGGCCGGGAGCTGCTTCATGAGATCGAATATGTCTTCGCATAGAAGATATGCGTTGAAATGACTTATCACAAAAAGAACATGTATAATTTCGTTCACCTGTGTGGGAAGTTAAATGCTCCCGCAGATGATATGACTGTTTAAATCCCTTATTGCAGTAAGTGCAAACATATTTTTTACTGTCACTATGAACTCTCGTGATGTGCTTTTGCAATTTCCACCGTTTATTAAAAATCATACTGCAATTGTAACACTCATATTCAATTTCCGGTTTGGGTATTTTCATTTTCTTTTTTGGTCTACCTCTTCTTTTTAAAATTGCATCATCTTTGGAATTTTTACTTGTTTCTTCTTTGGCATCAATATTATCACAACTATCGTAAGCATCACAGGAATGGCGTTCTATATCGAGGCCTTCTAAAAACACATTGCATTTTGCACACTGATATTGATTGATTGCATCTTCATCAAGCTTTGTATCGTCTATTAAGTATTCATTAATATTATTATTGCCACTATTTATCTGTACATTAACAGAACTTTGATTTTGTACGCCATTTCTTATATCTGCAAGGAAATAATCACTGCTATCGCTGTCGTTACCATTCCTCATAGGAATTTCTGGTGAACAGCGATCTTCAACATCTTCTGTTAAAACAGTTCTTGCAGCTCTAAGACGTCTACTACGTGAAGAATTGACTGGACTATCTGCATTCGCTAACTCTGCTTTAACTACAATACATTCAGGCTCAAAGAGTTGACTATTTACATCCATTTCAAATCGACTTAATTTAGATTCTACTACATAAGTGCCAGAAATAATTTCATTTTTGTGTTTATGTAAAGTTTCTTGGGATTGTAACACCATTTCTCTAAAGCGATACGAAATCCGTAGCTGCTTAATACAGGACGAACATATTTGTTTAGAACTGCTTTCTTCCTGTAAAAACAAGCACAAACATTAAATAATTGTGTTCTAACAAGGCTTGGGTAAACTTACTAATTCGGAAGATACACAAGCCCTTAATTTATACAAAAACGTTATACTATCAAAATCCATTTTTGAAACGTCAATTAATTCTTTACTGTTTGTTCTTAAGCATGTGTAACACAGTTTTAATAGACCCAACATGTTGGGTTCCCGTTATTCGTGATCAATACAAAGAAGTGAAATAACGAAACTAATTTTAGAGCAAATTTACGTCAACTGCCGATTTGTAGGTTAGAAAACAAAATAACTGTCACAACATAACAGCACACAACAACAACGTATTTATGTAGCGCAACTGCAGTACTACCAACACCACAGAGGTATACCGCCGCGTATTGATTATTAAAATACTAGCGCGCGCACTATTTTAAATTCTACATATTATCACAAAAATTGGCAACAGATGGGTAAGGAGGAAAAGAAAGATATACTACAAAAAAGGTTCTGCTTTGTTCCAAAATTAACAACGGTATACAGAGGGTTACAAAAAAAGTTTAAATATTTTTGGCTCGTTTTATAATAGAAAGTCCAACTCTCCAAGTATAAAACTTCGCTCAGAAAAAAGTTGTTTAATAAAGTTTTGGAAAATTAGAAATTATTTCTATGGTGTACGATAAACAATTAGTTTATATTGTATCAATAAAATACTTTATTACTTCAACAGTATTTATTAATTTTAACCTTATACGTTTACGTGGGTATTTCGATATGTTTGCATTTATAAGGTTAAAATAAATGAGTAGGTATTGTTAAAGTAATAAAGTATTTTATTCATACATGAACATGAACTTCCAAAGTAAAGCTAAAGTTATAAATTTTTTTTTGTAGAGAAAATTAATGTCTGGTTTTTCTTTTCTAATAGGAACAAGTTTTTATAATAAAGTTGCATTAAAAATAAAAAAAAGTGTTATAGTAATTTCATAAGCAGGCACTTACACCGCCCATTTTTTTATTCAATCAATTGAAATTCCAAAGCAAAAATAAATGTTCCAAATTTTGGTAAAAACGTGTTTGTCACTTTGTATTGTCAACTATACTATTATTTAAACAGTAGTGCTGTCTTTTTAGTGGGTAATTTGAATTTATTATTTTGTTTCATGAAAGGAATACAAAAACTTATAAAATTAGTACTTAATTAGTTCACTTGAAAACGATTCATCGTAAATATCTCATGAACCACAAAAAATAGTGAAGCAAAGTAAAAGCCACTTTTATACAGGGTGTTTCTTAATAACATGCTAATATTTAAGGAGGTTATTCTTGGGTCCATTTTGAGAAAAAAACTTCATATGAACATATGTCCTAAAGGTCTTAACTTTTGAACTACAGGGTGCTAAAGTTTTAAGAAAAAATTCTTTTTTTATGATAACTTTGGTATGACCCTAGATATTTTTGTGTAACGTAGTACGCATCTTCTACGCATCAAAAGGCATTTTCTGTTGTACAACATAATTTTTTATTCTTGCGAATGGCATTCGTTCGGGATTTGCACTGAATCATTTTAAAGAGAAAAGTGATACGCCACTGCTTTTTCTTAAAGTAAAAATTATTTTTGAAATCCTCATTCCTTTCTGAGCAAATCTGGTCTCTTGATTTTTTTTTTCGTTTGACGTACGGTTTTCGCATAAAAAAATAAAATTCATTCATTCGCACGTTGTTATGAAATTGGGTATTATCAAGGATTAAAACCGTATCTAGTAGGTAAGAAGCAGATTTTGTTTTGTAAACATAAACAGTTTTGACAGTTGTCTACCTAGTCTAGTTGTCACGTATTTAAGTCATCAAAATTAACAATATTATTAAAAAAACATGGTCCAAGGAATTTTATTTTTTTTTATGCGAAAACCGTATGTCAAACGAAAAAAAATCAAGAGACTAGATTTGCTCAGAAAGGAATGAGGATTTCAAAAATAATTTTTACTTTAAGAAAAAACAGTGGCGTATCACTTTTTTCTTTAAAATGATTCAGTGCAAATCCCGCACGAACGCCACTGGCAACAGTAAAAAATTATGTTGTACAGCAGAAAATGCCTTTTGATGCGTAGAAAATGCGTACTACGTTTTACAAAAATATCTAGGGTCATACCAAAGTTATCATAAAAAAAGAATTTTTTCTTAAAACTTTAGCACCCTGTAGTTCAAAAGTTAAGACCTTTAGGACATATGTTCATATGAAGTTTTTTTCTCAAAATGGATCCAAGAATAACCTCCTTAAATATTAGCATGTTATTAAGAAACACCCTGTATAAGGAGGGAGAGCAGGGAGAATAGACTAACTAATCACTAATTAGCGTCGCGTTAAGACACCCCTCACCCCCAACTACCCCATCTTGAAAAAGTTAAATGGTACCTACTATTTCCTTCACTGCACCTCAAATTAAAGATCTTTTAAAATGCTATGTTTTTACCTAAAGAAAATTAAAATGTATATATACTCCGCTCAAAAATATTTGTTAGCTCTTTTACAGTTACGTTATGTAGTTATTAGTTGGTTTAATATTGCTACCAATGATAGCAATTTAAACTGATTTACGAAACAAAAAATGAATAACAATTGTTAGTCACGTAGAATGGCAAAATGATTCACAATTTCATTTTACAGTAGGTGTTCAAATTAAACTGTTCTCAGTTTTCGGCTAAGCACTGATAGAATCTCTGTTGAAATGCTGCTGTAACAGTCTGAAAACCCCTACATTCGTGATTTATTCTCTGTCAAAAATTTTGAATAGTTTCATAAATCAGGGAGTTAAATCAGGAGATCTTGCTGGCCATTCTATCGATCTTCTTCTACCGATTCATTTATTAGGAAATTTGTGATTCAACTACTGGCTTATTAGTAAAACAAAGAGGAGGAGGGGCCATCCTCTTAAAAAAACAAAAAAGAAAGAAGAAAGAAGAAGCCAAAACACCATCTACGTGTTTCTGTAGATTTTCTTTATCGGGCAGAAACACGAACAGTCTGTGATACTTCAACATCTAATTCTTATGACATATTTTCATTTTCGTGGGCTTTATTGCTATTTCTTTCTTTAAATAAAAATTAAAAATAAAAAATTTTTGAAACGAACCAAAAATGCATTTCTTGCATCGCAAAAGACTACTGCATGCCATTGATTCCATTTGTCAAAATGTTAATAAGTGTAAAGAGCTGGTGTACAGGAATGAACAAGTAGGTATAGTCAAAAATATGTTCTCTTATTTCTTACCGTGTATAATGCGCTGTCTCTATTGTTTCTCAAAATAAAATAGTTTTACAGTTAGCGCAATTTCTCAAAAATATTTATCGATTTTAATTTTCTTGACGTAAAAACCATTTTAAAGGACCTTTAATTTGAAGGGTCATCAAAGGTCATAATGCGATTTAACATTGGGATAGATAGAGGGAAAGGGGCGAGTCTTAACACGACAGTAATTACGCATTCTAGTGTCCTTTCCTATAGAAAAGTGACTTTTACTTTATGTCACTACTTTGATTGATTCATCTCACTTCTATGCTTACACTTTTATCATTTTCCGGGTATTTAGAACTCGCGGTTTGTTTAGCATGGTATATTTATGCAATAATTTGGCAATAGCAGTAACCTAACCTATAGTAATTAAATTTAAAAAATTTGAAATACGACATTGTAATAATTTATGTTGTCTATTTTAAATAATTTTAATAAGATAAACTTTTATTACCTTACCTATTAGCAGATATAACCAGTGTTGCCCATAGTGTTTTAGGTATATCTAACACAGCCTTTTAAATTCAATTCCCGTCATATTTTCCCGCCATTTTTCTCACTTTTCTCGTTAAATTCCTGTTATAGTTTAGAAAAAAAGTGCAGAAAACCTGTTCTAGGCCGCTATTTCATTTTAATTGTTTATTTTCGAATTAAGTATAAAAAATTCGGGATTTTGAATTTTCTGTTGATAATACACAAAAATTATCGTTCAAAATAAACACTCACATACGGTTCTGCTTTATATGTGTAGATTAAACTTAAATATTGCAACAAAAATTTCGTAACCGTAATACTAATATTTTTAACAAAATTTGTAAAGTGTTTAAATTGTTTGAACTGTTTATGAAAGTCGCATCCGCCAATTTGATTCAATTAAAAAGTGCGAAATTTGTTCTTATACAGGGTGTCCCGTAAGTAATGAGACTAAGTTTAGACATATCTTCCTGGGATCAAAGTAGACCGATTAAACCTAACATGCTGTAGTAAAGTGTTTCCTTAAGAAATTATAAGGCTTTAACGACAAAAATTGTATTTCTACTTTTGACTACAACTCAAAACCCACTAATCAGATCGAGCTGAAATTTTGTATGGTTATGTTTATAGGTCTACATGTTTTTATGCTATCTATAGAGGGCGATAGTTACGCCACTTCGGCTTGATATTTTGGCACATAACTTTTTTGCTGTTGAAAGTCGATAAAATAAACCGTTTTCGAGAAATATTATTTAAAATTTGAAAAATTCACTATGAAAATAAGCTTTTTATTAATTTTGAGTAATGGTTTTCAGTAATTGAAGTTTCTTAATTAATTAATTAGAACACAAAATTTGATGATGGTAGGTAAACGAAGCTATCAAATTAAATTGAAGCCCTTTCGTATTACATAGGTAGTGAAATTGGTAAAGTTGCGTCATATTCACCAAGTTTTATAAACTGTGAAGGGAGAAGTAGGTTTAAATCGTCATGTAAGTAAAATTAATACGATACCAGTAAGACAACAAAGTAAAAGTTTTTGGAGAGCCCCTTCGTAACTCATGCACAAGCACAATTTCAAATTTTGAAGCCTTTATCGAGCCCTTTACTTCTCCTCGAAGCATGCTAATTAAGTTTGTAAATAGATACAAATAGAACGATGTCGTTCTGTTTGCGTAATTTGAAAATAGCAGTTCTCTAAAGACGAAGTTTCTTCATTAGATTGTTTCTTGAACTTTGAAAAAAAAAACATGAGTTTGTGAAATATAACGTTACGCAACTGTAACATCTTTATCTGACCAGATAAATTTTCTGATTAAATTGCATGGAATTCAACCGACTTCTCAAAAATAATTAAACAATATAAAAGCCTTTGTATAACTTATTCGCAATAAAGAATATAATCTGAATAAAACTCTAAAACTGTAAACTCTAAAACGCAGAACTTCACCAAAAGTTTCTTGATAGAAACGTTCCTGTTTCCAAGTGCCTTACGTATTAAAATTATATCTAAAAAAATATTTACATGTGCGCTAATTATGTATTTTCGTGTTTTTTCAAAAGCATAATAAATATTATCAACTAACATTTCAGGTTTCAGTACTGCCATTCAGCTGTCATAAAGCGCGTGTAGCGTACAACGTGCTTGATAAAATTTCTTTTGAAAGTATTGAAATGCAGCGCTTTTATTTCAACGTCAAACCTAGACGCTTAGTTACAGTTTCAAAAGCTTGCATAGTTTTCTATCAGGAAGTGTGGAGAATATAAATTTGTTGTGGAGAATCACAAAGCACTTGCTTGTATGTGTATTAGTTTCAATAGGCAAAGTGCATAAATCAAACAAATTTTTATAATTATTGTATTTATTTTAATACATTGACTTTTTGCAATCTTTATTGGATCTTGTAAGAAATTTGGTGAAATGTGGTGCAAACTTTGTAAGTGCTCATTATCGCGTGTTATAGAAAGTTTAAAATCAACTTTGAAACAGAATTAATGCTTCTTCTTCTTCCTCTTCTTTCTCTATTTCCCATTTATGCCCTAGGGCATTGGGTCCTGTATCCATCTCCTATAGATGTTGCGGTCTCTCGCCATTCTCCTGACTTCCTCGATGTTTTTGTTTCTATTCCTTGCCGCCTCCTTGATGTTGTCTTCCCATTGGACTCGGGGTCTACCTCTGGTTCTTCTTCATAATGCTATTTAATGAAATATTTATTACACTGGGTTGAAACTCTACTTCATAAATTCGTTATGGAAAAGCGAATAAGAAAAAGCTCAACAAAGTCAAAATCGATTTATTTATTTTTGCGAAAAAAGAGATCAGAATCAAAAATCCACAGGTTTCTTTTAACTTCAGTGAAATAGTTTGTTTTAAAATTTAAATTGCGAAATTTAGAGCAACCATTGAAAACCATTAAGGCATTTACGAAAAATCTAAATTGTAGCCAGTCCTTGGATCTATTAGTTAGTAACATTTAAAAAATTCTAGTCTAGGAAACTTTTGATTTTTTTTTAAACTCAAATGTTTCAATGGTATTTAAATACTTTTATATGATAAGCTTAAAATTTTACTTCCTAGGGCTACTAATGATATCCGTTAACTGATAAATAAGCAAACAAAAGTCAAGATTTTCCGGCCGCTAAATTGAAGCTATAGGGTTTGGAAAAAGCAGAAAGCTCTATTGCGAAGTCCATTACCAATATTTACGAAATGCTGTATGTCAAAAATACATCACCAAAGACATGTATAATTTTAATTCCCAGTTACAGCTTTTGCTTGCAAATCTTCCATCGTCTTTAATTTTAACCTCTAAATATTTGTATACCTGGCAGATTTCAATTTTTATATTATTTTCTAATTCTAATTTTTTTTACCACCCATGTTTATTTAATTTTGGTCATATTTAGTTCCCCAGTTTGTATACTCTTCTAAGCCGTACTAAAATAAAATAAATGTACTTAAGATTAAGTTTTCTAATTTTTGTCTGTTGTTTCAGGTGAGTGCCTTCTTTAACTACATCTTTCTGATGAATATGACCATGTGGAAATTTAGCTGTAAGTAAAAATAAACTTTTAGCGCCTAATTTGTGTTTATATATATATATATTTATTAGAAATAAATTGGATCGTATAATTGGTGGAAGCGCCGGGCCGTTAGGCCTTTAAAGCTTAATAAAATAATAGCATTTACATTTTATTAAATAGAGAGATAAATATTTGTATTGGGAAGCAGTTTGTCTCTTTTTACCCAACCGACTTCAAAAAAGGAGGAGGTTCTCAATTCGTCTGTATATATGTTTTTTTCTTAATTTTTTTTATGTATGTTCGGGCATAACTTTTTTGTTTATCAACCGATTTTAGTGATTTTTTTTCCGTTGGGTTCAGTATAGTTCCAAGGTGGTCCCATTATAATTTCATTGGTATTGGAGCTTGAACTTCGAAGATACTCCTCAAAATCTATTTTTTAACCGACTTTTTAGTGTTTCCGTATTTCATCTTCCGTTTCAACTAGCCGTCGTTTCCTCATTCGAGAAGCATCCTTACTAGGTCTACCCATCACTTAAAATTGTAAAATATTTAACTTTAAAAAAAAAGAAAACCGACTTCAAATAAAAACACAAAAGTGCCATAAATTAACTAAAAAGCAAAAAATAAATGTTTTTTATACAACAGTTTAATACTTATTTGTTGTTCCGTTTAATGTAATTAAGAAATTGTTGTTTATTATATAATTATTAATTGTTTTATAATTTTGAAGTCGGTGCCAAGTAAAACATAAAAAATCGAATCTAATTTGTGATTGCAGCAAGGTATATAATTTTTATGTTTTACTTGGCACCGACTTAAAAATTATAAAACAATTCATAATTATATAATAAACAACAATTTCTTAATTACATTAAACGGAACAACAAATAAGTATTAAACTGTTGTATAAAAAACATTTATTTTTTGCTTTTTAGGTAATTTATGTCACTTTTGTGTTTTTATTTGAAGTCGGTTTTCTTTTTTTTTTTAAGTTAATTATGAACATTTAAAAACACTAATTTAAATTCTTTATTAAATTATTTAAATACAAATTTTTGAATAGCTACATTGCCTTTGCATCCCTTTAAAATTGAGAGAAAGATAGCGTTAATAATACAGTGACATTTGAATGAATTTGGGACAGCTTACTGTACTCCAGTAATAATCCAACTTCATTTTAAGCGTAGCTATTTTCCGGGTACTTATCAGTTCTTCCGGTAATGAAGTTCTTTGAAAGAAAACGATTGCAGCATTCGGGGGGTTAATTTAAATGAATGTCTACGTACATTTACATTAGCACAATCACATCACTTAACGAGACTGTTGTTTAAAATTTCGTAGGTCTCAAACTCTCAATGAAGTCGTTGCGTAGTCGGCGCTCCGCCAGCGTTTTCAAATTGAAAACAGAAACGGACTTCATAGTGTGCGTGGCAAGTATAAGGCGACATTGTAGAAACACGTTTTTTGGAATTGACAATTACAAGTATACAGGGTATTAATGAAACATGTGTAGGGTATTAATGGAAGATGTGCTTGTAATAGAACTCACCAAGCTGAACCACTTCTCTATTTATCATTTTTTTGAAAGACCCCTCGAAACTGAATTAAAGAGCAATAACTTTTTATTAATGATGTTGGTACTCACCTCTGCAATTGGCTTTTAATTTAATACAGGACAACAAAAAGTGCGGATGAAAACGACCAAAAAGTAGGTACATACTGATAAATGGTTTTGTAATTGACATTTAACTAGAGAAGTATCCCTCTCTAGTTCAATGGTAATTGATACTTCGACTTAACACGGGAGGTAGGTTAGTGGTAAATTAGTTCGATGCGTACGACCGTACGTATTTGATCGCACGCATTAAATTTGTTACTTACTGATAAAATAAGCGATTTTTTAAATAATGAAGTAACGGACATCGCCATTATGTTTGGTGAAGTTGGCGAAAATGCTGCTAGTGCTACGGCAGTTTATTTGGAAAGTTTTCCCAATCATCGAATACCCAATGCGAGTATCTTTACAAATGCAGTTCAACATTTACGTGATTATGGTTCGTGCAAGTGCAACATCGAGGAAGGGCACAAACCCGTAGAATTGTTGACTGTTTGACCAGACCTTATATCTTACTACCTCGTCTAAACGGCATTGAATATTTAAGATTATTAATGAAAATAGCAACGAAACTTTTAGAAGTGCCTCTAGCTGTACTCAGGGACATGTGGTACTTCTATGATGGTGCACTATCTCATTATTCTCGCGAAGTACTAGTGTGTTTGGATAATAATTTTCCGTGCAAATGGATTGGCCGAAATGGGCCAGTATTACGGGCCGTGCCATCGCCGGATTTAAATTCTTGGAATTTTTTTGGGGAGGGGGCATATGAAACAATTGGTATATGCTACCCCTGCAAATGCCTTTGAAGAAGTAAGGGTACGTGTAAAAAATGCCGCAGAAATTATTATCGAAAAACTGATAGTTTTTAGGTAGCAAATCTATGATGTTACGAAGAGCTTGCCTAAAAATAATGGATTACATTTTGAACATTTGATATAAAGGTAAGTTTTTTACCATATCAGTCGTGCAAATTATTTTTTATTATAACGTATGATTCAAAAAATTTCAGATCTCGGACGGCCATGGGATATAATTTCATGTCTTAGCTACTTTGCTCATTGCTGTCATGTTGACATTTGCTGTCATGTTGACATTTTGAATTTAAAATTTAATTTTGTATCATTTCATAACTTTAATAATAAACTACTAATCAATTAAACTAATGTTTATTATATAACTTTACAAAATGTTGTAAATCGATGATGATATAATTAATTAATCATTTTAATTGTGTTTTTGCATACACGTGTTATTTTTAATTTCTAGGCTATTTTAGGTTAGAGGTCTTGTATACTTTAATAAATTGCGTCTGTTCTAAGCTAAGACATGACTTCTTTTTTCACCGCCGCCCGAGATCTGAAATATTTTGAATCATACGTTACTTATCTGAAAACACCTTGTTTTCATCCGTTTTTACAATGACGTAAAGGTGGCATTTTCAGAACAGTGCACGGAAAACTTTTCCCGATCTCCGATTTTTTTCCGTGCGCTAAATAAAAAAATACAATTAGAGTTAATTATAAGAAAAAACAATATTTATTTATAATACTTTTCTGAAAACAACAACAACATAATTAGTATATTTAGGAACCGTTGGTATTAATAGTATTCTTAGGACTATCTGGATTTTCTTCGGAGTACATTGTTTAAAACTGACAGAAAATAAAACCATGCCGATAATAAATAAATCGTTGCTATGGAAATGTTAATCATGTTTGGTACTATTACCCCATGTAATATTATTACTTTGAAAATAAAATGTTTTAAATTTACTTCTTATCCTTTTTTGCGTTGTTTTCAGATAAGTATAATAAAAAGTACCGTTCATTATACGTCCAGAAATGGATTTTCCGTGCTTGCATGACTTTTCGTGTTCGGCTTCGCCTCACACGAGAATTTGTCACGCGCGCACAGAAAAATCCTTATTTCCAGACTCCTAATGAAATATACTATTTTGGTCCGTTCACATTTAATTTAATCTACATACTGAACGCCTCGTCAAATTCAAGGGGGTTGCTAAAAAATATATGCGATGGTGAGTTTTATTAGAGGTTAAATATCTGCACGTATTTCAATAACACCCTGTAGAGAAACTCTAGTAGTTTATCACGTACCTACTTCGAAATACTCGAGTTTACACAAACATCCTTCGATCGCTGTGGACGTTACTGATCTTTGGGTTATACACCCACGTTGCCATGCTAGTATTACATTATTTATTATTCAACAGTTATACCACGAATCAATTGGAAAATAACTGGGCAAAAATTTCTAAAAATTGTGAATGCCGGTTTTGCTTGAAAATTTTTCTAGCGCGATAGCGATTTGCTACTCTGTAAATTTAAATAACTTGCCCTTTAAAACTACCAAATACAGTAAATTAGTAGTTGCTTAAATATATTCGGCACTAAAGTGATTACAAATTTGTTGGATAAAATTCGTGGATATCTTTTGAGCAATAGTTTGCTTTGACAAGATTTTCAAAAACTGCCAAAACAATTTTGGAGGACCATATTCATAAAATTTATTAAAAGAAATTAAAATCACAAATGGATTTGGATAGATTATTATTTAGTTGCAGAAATGTTACTAATTTATTATGGATTTTAATTGTCTTCTTATATTCAGAGTAGAATACTAACAATAAAATTTTGCACTGAAAACACCAAGGTTCCATTTTCTTAGTTGAAGACGGCACGTTGCAAAAATTTTACTAATTATGGATTCTGATTGGAGTAGAATAATCACAATATAATTTTGCACATCATAAATATCCCGGTTAAACTTTTCTGTTTGCTTGTGTGTGGCACAGCAAATACCACGTAGTGATTTGTTCATATACAGGGTGCACATTTTATGATGTAACCCCGCTTTATAGTAGGCAGGTTGCTTTACTATTAAACATAACTTTATAAATTAAAACAACAGGTTGCTGTGGGTATAGCCCACTGCACAGCTCTTTAATAATAAAAAAGTAAAAAGAGGCTTTGTTGTTTATAGCAAACAAATGTTTTTATTTATAAAATTATATTTTATTAGTAAAGCCTATGACGTGCAACGTGTGTTGCCTACTCTGAAGAGTAGGAGTTACACGATAAAATAGACAGCCTGTATTATGAGTGAAATATTAATAAATAATACAACTAGTGGTTGCGATATTTTAATAAAGTTGTGGTGTAAGTTTACAAGTGCTAGTTAAGATGATAATTCCACAAGCGCAAAGCTGGAGTAAAATTACCTGAATCGTATCTAGCACGAGTTAACACCACAATTTCAATTTCAAAAAAGAAATCGTATTACGAATCGTATTCGTCTTGTCTATATCACTCACATTCATTATGACGCATTTTTAGCAATACTGAATTAGTCGGAAATGCTCGGGTGTTTTCGGGAATCGTCGTTCTTAACATGGTATTGTTTGCTTGTTTTCAAATGTTTTGTAGTGGCGTCCTTTTGCAAAACTTAAATTTTAGTTTTGCCGTTCTTATTTACTGTTGCTGTGAAGTATTGTAAAAACAAATCGTTTTGGAAAAATTTTGTTAAGTGGTATTTCTAAAAATTTTTGAAATATTGTACATTATTTGGTTTATATAATCTGTCAAACCAGATACAATTTTAATGAAAATATATATTTATGGTTTTCAATGCATATTAGCATGTTATTATTATATTTATTATAGGTGTAGACTAAAATTTCGGTCGGTCATGATTTGAACTATGATCTAAACACTCGCGATTCATGTTGGTTGACATCGTTATCATTGGCTACCATCGACGTTTCTCGTATTTTCTTTTTTGCTTGTGGATGACAAAGACGCGTATTGTTTTTATTTCATAAATTATGTTATAATTAAATATGATACTTACTTCTTAAGCAGCACCATGCAGTTTAATCAGTATAAAACAAACGCGATTGGTTTATTTTATAAAAGGGGAAATTTGTAATTGGTTCAATGACATTATAGTCATTATATAGGAAAATATTGACTCAGCCTTCTAGGGATGCGTTTTTGCACTATTATAGATTTTAGACTCACAGTTTTTCTAGAAGATGGTATTCTGGGGTGGTTTAAGCGGTAGTTTATGATATCTACTAACTTTCAACAAATAGATTAAGTCCACATTTGATAAAAATGAACTGCCGGTTTGTTGTGCCCAGGACTTGCATGTGATTATAATAAATATAATTTTTAATACCCTTCATCGCGATACCTCTCGACAGTGGAGAAAATTCTGGTGTTTTGCCGAAGTTCGGGAAAGTTTTAAACAAATTCACTAGCAACGCTTTTTGGCACGAGGAGAGTTAACGTAAACGCAACAAACAATAATAAACCATGGTTTACAGACGAAATGAAAAAGCGATGTCGGAAGAGAAGAAACGCCTTTTAAAATTTAAAAATAATAAAACAAATGATGAATACGCATTTACGCAAGATACGTTATAGTAAAAAATGGAGTAAATGCACAGATGAGTGAAATCAAAAAAGAATATTGGAATAAATTTACGAAAGATATGGAATATGATTTCCGTGGAGCGTAACGGAAAATCTGGAGAATGCTAAAGCGCAGAAACCTATATGTGAAAAGAAGCGACTGCAAAAAAAGAAAAACAGACAATAAAAAACAATCAACCGAATATGCCAATAACTATAACAAAAAAACAAGTAACAGAATGCGCAAACAAATTAAATAATATGAAAAGTCTGGGTCCTTATAAAATATTAAACGAACTTCTCAAATATGGAAGTGGGGAACAGCATACAGAACTGACAAAACTTTTCCAAATAGTACTTAGATACAGGCTCTATTTCAATAAGCTAAAAACTCATCATTCCATATCCATTATCAGGAAGGGAGAAAGGGGATCCCGGAAAACTGTAAAGGTATCATCACTCTACTCAACTCGGCAATGCAACTATTTAGTAACTTAAACAGCAAACGATAAGTGAAACTATAACATTGAACAAAGAGCAACAAGGATTTCGTAAAAATAGATCAACGGTGGACACTATACAGGGTTGGGCAAAAGTACGGAACAAAGCAAATATCTTTAATACGGCAACCGCGATTTTGCCCAAAATTATCTACATGAAGATTCCAATATACGGCGGATACAATGAAAGTATCGGGGGTTTAAAAGGACTTCCGGTTAAGCCGGAAATGGTATCAACTTTTTTATTTTAAATGAAACACCCTGTATATTTTTCAAAATATCGATAGAACTCGTTTTTTCCGAGTTCAATAATATAAGGTTTTATGGCTTTATTTTCAATAATTCTAGAGATATTGAACAATAATGTTTCGTAATTGTTATCTAGCAGTTCATGAAAACACAAAAATGTGAGAAGCTTGAGCAGTTATGTAATGTTGTCTAATATGCTTGGTTCGTGTTCTGTTGTTTTGATGTTCGATAGATTTAGCAGTGTGGTTTCAGTAATCAATTAATTAGCCAAAAGTGATTAAAACTGCTGAATTTAAAATCAGAAATGGTTCAATTAACAGAAATATTGCAAATTGTTAAACAAAGGACAAACTTCTTGCTGAGTTCTACGACGCTTACCAAAACCAACCATAATTAAAATTTGAATTCGTTCTCTTTCTGTTAATTGAACCATTTCTGGTGATAAATTCAGCAGTTTTAATTAATTTTGGTTAATTGATCGATTACTGCAACCACACTGCTCAATCTATCAAACATCAAAACAATACAACACGAACCAATGCATATTTGACAACTTTACAAAATTGTTTAGGCTTCTCACATTCTTTTGTTTTCATGAGCTGCTAGATAACAATTTCGAAACATTATTGTTCAATATCTCTAGAATTATTAAAAATAAAGGCATAAAACCCTATATTATTGAAATCGCAAAAAATAGTTCTATCGATATATTGAAAAGTATACAGGGTGTTCCATTTAAAATAAAAAAGTTGTTATCATTTCCGGCTAAACTGGAAGTCCTTTGAAAGACCTATCTCAAGTGGCACAAAGCAAGGAGACTCTTTGAGCTTGATGCTATTTAACCTAATAATACATACAATTATAAACAACCTTAAAATTTCAAGTATCGGGTACCAGTAAGGAAACCAAGAAATAAAAATAATATTTTATGCCGACGATGCCTCAATATTTTCCAAAAAGGAAGAGACTACTCTACACGTTACACACAACAGCTCAGTATAAATTAGGAATATCGGTAGAAAAACGAAATATTCCTGGTAGTAGCAAAGGAACCAACACGATGCAAATTAGGTCTTAACAGCAACACAATCAAACAGGTAATGAACTTTCGATACCTGGTGTAGAAATTTCGAGTAACAGAAACCCAAACAAATAAGTGAGAACACAAACAAAGCTGGGGTAGTGCCAGGATGACTGTAAAATGTGGCATGGAACAACAAGCAGATGACTACTAAAGCAAAAGTAAAGATAACATAATCACAAACAGATGACTCCGAACAACAGAGATGAAGATACTAAGAAACATAACCAAAAAATGGGCGAAACAGGTCGCTGGTACTTTCCCATACTTTTTACGTTTTAAATATTCTCGCGTCAAGAAGTGATGGAAATTTACATCTAATCTAGCCGGTAAAAGCCCGCTGCAGACTCAAGGCGTTGGTTATGTTTACGTTACGTTTTTACGTTTTAAATGTTTGCGTGCCAATAACTGAGTAAATAACATTGTTTTTACAAAAATTAAAGCAAGATAAAAATTAAAAAATAACGCCCCGGCGTCGATTTGAACTTGCGACAGTCTGTGCAATACGATATCGTGTACTGTGTAAAGTATAAGAGTTATTAAAAATATGCAAAGAATGAAAAATATTTTTTTTAACTAGAGCTAATTGATTGGCGTAGTTTAAACCACGTAACTGCCGGAAAACACCTTGTTGGTGTGACTTAAGTTTTAAAATAATTCAAAGTTTTTGCAGATCCTCATAAAGTACTTCAAATAGCCTATCAAACTGATTAAAGTTAATAACGATTAGCGTTTGCGTTTTTGAATAAATAATTAATGAATTTGAAAATTTTCAAAAATTTCTGCAAGGCGTCAGAGTAAAATTTGGGAAATAGGTAAAAAACAAATTTGTAGTTTAATGCAAGCTCTATCGGCTCAGAAAGTTTAATAAATAGTGTGAGCAATTTTTGTGGAAATTTTTTTTGACAATACCCAACATTTTGAACCGCTTGTATATTTGCACTTTATAAATTTCTAAAACTGTTTTTACATCATTTAATTATAAAAGGCTATCAAATAATATGATAATTTGTATTGATTGTGTATTTTGTTTTTGAGTAATAGGGCATTAAAGTTAAAATTTTCAAAAATTCGCAGCGGCCTTCAGTTTAAAGATACAGCATTTTGAAACAAAGCATTGAATTTGTCTTTAGATGCACTACAACACTATGTATTTAAAATTTCAAAAGAATGTTTAGAAAACAATCTATACCAAAGAAACAGGTGTAACTTCCATTTCCGGTTCCGGTTCTGATTAGCGACCTTAAAAAGAACTACCTGCAACTAAAAAACTTCCACACATCAATTCTTCTAAAAATCGGTGAAGGAGTTCCGGAGTTATAGGGAAACGAACGCACCCACCCACCCACAGACAGACATTTTTTTTAAACCATATTTCTGGGTTTCCTGGAGCCTAAAACGCGCATTTGCGTTAAAATCTGAAATTCCAAAATTTGCATGAAATCATAACTTTCCTTACTTCAGTAGAAAAGTATGGGAAAGTAAAAAGCTGAAGTGTAGACTTCGAGTGGACTTTCCCATACTAGATATTAATACTGCTGTATCTGCAAAAGTGTAAATTTTAATAGTTATAAGTTTGTACAGTTCACTAAGTATTACATTTCTAAGAAAACAAGCAGCGGAAATTTGAATTTTCCATAGCTGTAGCTGGTTCGATTGGTTTCCGTACCGTAACTCTACCCATAGAAGTAGCGACTAACTGCACGAAGCAACGTCGCGCTTCCGCGATTTACAAAGTCGGCTTCGGATGTCGGACAAAAATGGCTACATAGTTATCAATTCTTGCGGATCCTAACACAGTACTTTAAATAGTCTATCGAACTGACAAAAGTTTATAACGATCGGCGTTTGCGTGTTTAAATAAATAATTAATTAATTTCAAATTACTCAAAAATTCCTGGGAGGCGTCAGAGTAAAGTATCGGAGATTAGTAAAAATAATATTTGTAGTTCAACGCAAGCTCTATAACCTCGGAAAGGTAAAAAAAATCGTGTGGACAGTTTTTAAAAAATATTTTTTTGAAAATTTTCAAAACGTTGAAGCCGCGCCTTTGCAGTCCTTTTTGGGATTTTCAAAATTAATTTTACTTATCGTATACAACCCATGAAGGGCTCTCAAACAAGTGGTAACTGATCCCGGTCAGACAACTACTTTTTGAGTAAATGGGCGTTAAAGCCGAGATTTTCAAAAAATTGTAGCAGCCGCCATTTAGAAGCTAGAGAATTCAGTAAAAATGTTTTCGATTTGTCTTAATCTCTTCTCTCAGTTTCCGTGCTCAAATTTATAAAATTTAGTTTTGGAAGAAAACGCTCTCAATAAAACATGTCTAACTTTCGTTTCCAATTTTGAATTTTTTTTGAATAGCCTAACTAGACCTACAAATTTCGGTATACCCCTTATTTTAAAATTTCATCAGTTTTTGTAGTGACATTTTAAAACTAGTTTTTCTCGTGCATTGTCATTTATAGTTTATTATGATTTTTTCTGTAAATGATAACTTTCAAGTATGACCCAGCTAGGCTAAATAGAATTTTTTTCTATTTTCAATTACTACATTATATATTGCTATGATATGAGGCTATGCACTTATATGAAAAACAATCCTTTAAATGCTTGCAATTTACGCAATCACTACCCTACTGAAAATATATATAGAAACCTCATATAACCTGATAATGTTTTCATCAGGTTGTATATGGTTTTATGCGGTTTTTGAAACAACCAGGTTCATTTTGTATGAGGTTTTATGAGGCAACTGAGGTGATTTTCAGTAGGGTAATTATATTTTATATGAGACTCTTTTATAAAATTTCTCAGGGTCGTTATTAAGCTTGGAAAGAAATGGTATTAATAAATAAGACTCAAAAAAAATACACAAACCAATATCAACGTTACAACAGCTTTTTATTTAAAAGTCAATTTAAAGTTAAATTTGTAAAGATCAAGAAATTTCTTTTTATTCTACTATTCTTAAAATGAACACTTATCTTTGTTTCTTCTTTCTAATGATATTCCTTACCTCGACAATCGTTGAATGATAAACTCCCTCTTCTCTGGTTTGCTGCTTCCACAAAAAACATAGCACTTGCCTTTAGTAAGAATCTTCCTCCGCTGTAGTACCAATATGTACTGGACTACTTTTATATTGACTAATAATTGGCATTTTCTACTATGATAACTGTACAACTCGTACTGGACCGCTTTTATATTATTCTTCTTTTGAATATTTTCAAAATTAGTTGAGAAACACTTGTATCCGTTTTGTTATAGCTTCTATTCGATTCAAAACCACTATTTATTTCATATAACTCCTTTTCTTTCTCTTTTGCTTTCAGAGAATGAAAAATCCGGTGTCTTTGTTTTCAGGACGAGCCGTATCTCACTAATAAGTTTTCACTTGCTTTTGTCTTCTTCCTTGATCTCCTATTTTTTGAAAACAAATAAATCTCATGAAACAATGAGTGTTCTTTTTTAACATTTGTCAAATTGACATTCACATCCATAACCCCCACAAATGACATTTAACGATGCACAAAACAAGTAAGTTGAAAACTTCTTATATATTAAACCTTTTAAACATTTCTGAACTAATTTATAATTAAAATTAACATAAACAATAATCGTATCAATTTGATTGTGTTCTTTTTTTTTCAAAGTAAAGAAAACTTCACAAATATGAAAAATATAAATGATATGAAGATAACCACATTATTTGAATTTTAAAACAAGAAATTACAGCAATAATACGCAACCCTGAGTTATAAACTTTAAATACCAAAACCTTACAGTCTTCACAAACCTCCAATCGTAAATTAAATTGTAACAAGCATCCCAAAAACTGCCTTCCAGGAATTACAATACTCCATTCAAATCAAACAACTCCAAATATCATAGCAATATATTCTCTGCCATTTAATGTTTCTGCTCTACCATTGCCACTTTGTCCATTGGGGTTTTCACTTTATAAGTTATTACTTTTAGGGCTTTTCTATTAATAATAGTTGTTACAATTGTAGAACAGATTATCATTGTATTAAATAAACGTTACTTGCTTAGTAGTAAATATTTTCAATGTATTGAATTAAGCAATATAATACCATTTCTATGCAAATCTGAATTTACCGGTAGGTATTACTGTTTTCTGGTAAATATTGCAGCTTTGCCCTACCTAATAAATAAGCAAGATTCTTCTGTGATGAAGAACGACAATTTGACATCGCGTAGGTATGTCTCTTTTGTAGAAGATATTTCAAATAGTACAAAACAATATCCTTAAACTATGCTGCAAGCTTAGAACGTGTAGTATATCTGATACCACGCAAAGGAAATTCAAAGTTTTAATCTAAACTCGATGTTCAGAAGCGCGAAGTATTTAAACTTTACGAAAATTCTTATTCATATAAAGTAACTCCGAAAATCTTAAAATAGGTACAATCTCGATGTATTTTCACTATGTTCTCGAAACAGTTGCGCAGACAACGGGGAAACTCCCAGCTTATAGCGTGTGGGAAGTTTCTGTATAAAACTACGAACAAAGGCTTTGGAAAATGAATAACTGGAAATGGCGTATAATGTGAGCGTCCAGGCTTGATGAAAATTATAACGACGTGATAGTGTCGCCTAATGGAAAATGCTGTAGGTATAAAAGTTTTAAATGTGTTCTAAAGGATTTTGTTTTCTGCAGTTTTAAGAACAATAAAGAGTCGGTATAATGCGCATACTTTTTCCACACCACTTATTAAACATTACAAATTTCAAAAATTTTATGCAAAAGAATGATACAACGGAAAGCTCGTTATTAAGGTGAAACCAGTAGAGAAAGTTGTCGTCATTGGTGGGAAATCTATAAAAATGATTATCTGTAGATAAGAAAACTTAGTTACTTTTACAATATTTATTTATTTTAACCTTATACGTATTTCAACATTTATGTTGTTATAGCATTAGAACTTGGTGACTTGATCTCGGTAATCGTCTGCATATTACTTGATTTCTTTTTCCAAAATGTCCAATAGAGGAAAATTTAAGAGATCAATTTGCTCCTTCATTAACGGTACAGTTTTTAAATGTTTGTAAATTTCAAAATCTTCTAATATATCTAATTTACGTTTATTATCACAAAAGTGTAAACATTTTATAGTGTTATTACATGTCATTGAATGATTGTGTTCTAGTAAGTGTTTAGCGTAATTGGATTTATGTGGGTGTTTGTATTTGTAACACCGTACGTGTTCTTTATACCTAATATCAAAATTTCTAATTGTCTGGCCTATATAAACCGATTTACAATGCGAACAATTTAATTTGTAAATGCCTGATTTTAGCAAATCGTCTGTTTTTGATAACACTATGAAATGTTTACACTTTTATAATGATAAACGTAAATTAGATATACTAGAAGCTTTTGAAATTCACAAATATTTAAAAACTGTACCGTTAATGAATGAGCAAATTGATCTCTTAAATTCTCCTCTATTGGACATTTTGGAATAAGAAATCAAGTCATCTGCAGACGATAACCGAGATCAAGTCACAAAGTTCTATTGCTATAACAACACTAACTGTTTATTTTTTCATATAACCTTTGACAATGGCATGTAAACATGCCGAAATACGTATAACGTTAAAATAAATAAATATTGTTAAAGTAAAAAAGTATTTGATATAGAGATAATCATTAAATATGGACTTTAACGAAGTAAAGCTGTAATTTATAAATAAAACCTATAAAAACTTTCTAGCGTTTCCTCACAGTGCTGAGAATTAAACACTGTGGAGGCCCCTAGGTAGTGGAAATCTCGGGGCCTCCCTCGCAAATTATCTCCTAATAGGTTTTTAATTTTACCAACCAACAATTTTAATAAACCAATTTTATTACACAAAAACAAACGTTAACAATTATTAATGTTATTAAACAAAAATTATTAAATATTATTAATAGTATATTACGTACCAAGTACAGAAAAGTGAAATTTTACTTGACGAGTTTGGCAAATTTGAGTACGAGCGATAGCGAGCACTAAAATGACATAAGAGTCAAGTAAAATCACATTTCTGACGTGGTGCGTAAACTAATTTTTCGGATTTTTATTAAAATTAGAAAATTTCTATTAAAAATTTATGTAGGTAACCTTTTTAATTTACCATTTGTCATTTCAAAAACCAAAAGAAAATAGTAAGCAGATTAAGTAGTATAGCAACATCTGATAGCATTGCCAATAAGCTGAAAACGTCAAAAAAATATTTGGTTAAGCACAACCAGAAACAATCGGAGAAGGTAGTTTAGAAATCGTATTGGACCAAACCAGTTTTCAACAACAGGTTGGCGTAGTAAGATCAGGCAATGTAACATTTTCCCAATTAAATAATAGTTTTTTTTTTAATTTATAATAGTAACACCATGTAAATAAACATTGTGATTTAATGACAGTCACGTTACTATGCAGTAATGGTTGCTATGCTGTAAAGCGGCCCATTACTGTACGATTTTGATAACAGTAATATGTCAAATTATGTCTAAAATTCGAAAAACAATATTACACAATATTAATAAACAAAAATTTTTAATTTAAATATACCAACAAAGCTTTAAACATTCACTTTACTCTATTTTTTTGTGGTAAAATTTTTCAGGATATCTTGGAAGTCTACCTTTTGCAAAACGTCGTCTTCAGAATCTCTCCATTATATTAAATCGTGCTATAAAAACGTTCTCTTTAAAACTGTCACAGGATTATCAAAAAATATAAATTTGTTCATTATTTACCAGTGGTTAATAATGAAAAATTAGTTACCTGTCAGTGAGCAAAGGTAGAGAAATTGAATTTCACAGCATTCTATTATGTGTCAAAATGCTACGCCATATTACTAGTAGTGAAAAAAAATTATTTATTTGTTTCAGTCAGTACGTAATTTGTATATTTCTTTCAATATCAAATTAATATTAATTTAATCAGTCGCCGCGGACCGCGGGGCCCCTAAAAGGCGTGGGCCCCATAGGCTAGTGCCTACTCAAATCCTGAAAATAAAATCTTGATTAAATTATCCATTAAAGTTCAAGCTAATATGACTGCAAATAATAAAAACCAAAGGTTTATAAGTACAGTGCGATCGAAAATGATTGAACGTGCCGCTTCATACTGATTTGATCTTGTCCGCTTACTACTTAATGTGATCTTGACTAATTCCACTGGCGTGCAATGGTAATTTAAATAGCGCGGGAAATTTAAAAATGGGTGGCGTGTTCTTTATATGAATGTTAGTGCACCATTTTTTTGGCGAAATAATTACTGTTAGGGACTTTTAAAGACTTTTCTTGTTGTAAATTACGATTTATGTTAGTAAATTTTTATATTCCAAAAGTTAACCTATAGGTTAAAAAACAAGACAATTTAATAACATAATTTAATAACACAATTTAATTAATAAAAAACACATTTTTCTTGATTGTTGCTTACAATAATTGCTCAATTTAACAATTTAATAACAGTTTAAATTAATAAAAAACACATTTTTCAATAACACAATTTAAATGAATACAAAAACCAAATTCTTTGTAAGATAGTTGTTACAATAACTGCTCGAAATGCCCTCCATCATTGTCTAAACAACATTCTTAAGACGGCCAAACATAAAGTAGTCGAGAGGTGTTAAGTCGGGCGATCGCGGTGCCCAACGACCTCTACTTATTATTCGTTCATCAAAGAATTCCCTTAAAAAGTTCAACGTTGCACCTGCTGTGTGAGCTGATGCACCATCTTGCTGGAAGAACCCATGCTGCAGTTCGTCATCGTGGAGTTGATCAATAAACGGTCTTAAAAGTAGTCGTTGATAATTGTTAGCATTGATGTTTTCATTAAAAAAATAGGGCCAATTATTCTTCTTCTCGACATTGCAATCCAAACCCCAATTTTAAGGGGTTGCAATGAGGTCTCCCGATATACATGGGGATTTTCAGTTGACCACGTACGATAATTTTGCGAGTTTACGTAGCCACTTAAATGAAACCAGGCTTCATCACTGAAAAATGTTAGATCCAAAATGTCATCATTGTTGAAGTTTTCATTAAACCATGTACAGTATTGTCAACGCTTTCCAAAATCTGCTGGTAGCAACTCTTGCACCAGCGACACTTTGCACGGGTCCATATGAAGTATTTTTTGCAAGCCTTCTGACACGATCCGTATGAAAGACCTGAAACTAACATAGATAAATCAATTACAAAAACAACATTATGCTCATTACCTGTTTGAGCAGATAAACATCTTAACGATTTGTTGGGACTTGCATCCATTCGTTGCTGAATATCATGTACAGTGTCTTCGGTAAGTACAGATGACCTGCCCGTAGACTTTGCTTTGCAGACGCTGCCTGTTTCGTGGTACCGTTGAATAATGCGACGAACGTGTTGACTAATAATTTTATAGTGAACTGCTTCGTTGGGAAAATGCTCTTGGAACTGATTGAAACAGGAGGGATAAGAGTACCGCCAAACACCATTTTGGTCACGTTCTCTGGATCTAAAGTACGCTTACAAAATAAATTTATCATACTCTATTGTAAACACCATATTAACCTAAAATTACACACCTGTTATGATCCTCATTTAAAATAAACTTTGTAATTTTATTGTCTTACCTAATAAAGGGAACGAATACAAACTTTGAGTTTTGAAAAAAACTGTTATAACGTGGGGATTACAAAAACGAGAACAATAACACAAAAGAAAACAATAACTGTTATTATTACGACATTTGACAGGTAGAATGCGCGTACGCTAGTGGATTCCAGGGATGTAAGTATTGATAAACAACAAGTTCTCGGACACATCGAAACGCATTTTTGATAATAATGGGACCAGATCGTGGTCACGTGACCTTCAATCATTTTCGATCACATTGTATTTCTTTTTTGAAATTAAAAAATCATCAGTTATTTGAAAATCCAGATAAAAATTTTTTTTGCTGACTTAATAATCATAACACTTTTAATCACGAAAATATCTGCTTATATTTTACAGTGCGGATATTTCCTTAAGTAGTAAATTTCAAGTAATATTAAATGCAGCTAAGAATTGAATTGGGCAAAGTCAAATTTCAGCAAAGTTTAGCAAAAAGAGAACTTTAGAATTAAAGTTCTGGATATCTAGCTCTCCATTGAAATTAAAATATGAAATTAATTAAGGTTACATCTTTTCCTCAAAATTTTACGTTTAACAACCCATGCAAAAAAAAATAAGTATAGTTGCTGTACAGTATTCTATCACTCTACGCCCGCGTAACCGTTTTCCTTTAGTTCCGTTTCTTTGAAAAATTTTATTTGTATATATCTTATCATTAATTTCAGAGATAAGCAACGCCCGCGTATTATGCATACCGCAAAATTCAAAAAGCTGTTCTAATGGGCTCCCTTTGCATTGCGAGGGTGCAGGGGTGGCCATAACCCCGGCCGCATATGACCAGGGTATGGGGAGCGGGCGTGCGAAAACACCTTGTAGGGGCACGATGTGTTTCTACAGAACGCTCGAAAGTGCCTACCTAGTAAGTTTGACTAGAACGGTATTCCCGATGACTCTACAATAAATAATAATAATAATAGTTCATTGTGTGCTGTTGCCACAACATGGATATACCAGTGGCGGCTCGTGGTGTGGTATAGTGGGAAGTATGAAAGTATGTAAAAAAATGCGCCGTAAGCAATTTTTTTGAAAAGTGGGCGTGGCCTATTTGAGCATGTTTGAGGTTCAAGGGGTGCACAACACCCGGGCGGCAGGACTCCAAAGGCGGTAAAAAGCCGGAACACAAAATATAAAATTATAGAAACAAAATTGCAACTTATTACAATTTACAAACAATATTGTTTACACTAAAAGTAAAAAGAATTGTATGCATGTACTGAGGGTGCAGCAATTATTACCCGGTTTTGGACCAACAAATGCGCTGATGTTTAAAACTCTAAAAATTAAATTGCGACGAAATTGTACAAACATTATTACAATAATAATTATATATTTAAAAAATAATACGCTATATGATAATGCTACTGATTCAAAGAGACACTGAATTATTCGTATCAAACGGCTCTTTATTATCTTGAAAATAAGTTAGCAGTAAAAATCTCTGAGTGCAGTTTACTTTTAACTAATTGTATTGGTTGTTATTTGTGTTGTAGATATTATTTTTTATTTTTACTTTCCTATACTTTCAGCATAGGGAAGTATTAATTTCAGGAAAATTCGTGAAGAGAAGGCGTAAAGAATGGAATGATCATGTAGAAAGAGGTAACGACAACAGATTAAAAAGGATAGCAAAGAACTCGAAACCTCTAGGAAAGACATTACCAGGAAGACCACCAAAAAGATGGGCTGAAAGTTGGCTAACGTCTTCAGCAGACTCGCCATAAAAATTTTCAGAAGGGTGAAGAAAAACAGGTTGTAAACCTATAATGAAAGAAGAAGAAGAAGAAGAAAATTTTCCAAATCGCAATTTTGACGGAAATACATGTTTTGGTCCTTTGCAAACCCAAAGAAGTTTGTTTAGAAAACGTTTATCTGTGGATGTGTGTGTGTATGTGCGCGCGCTCCATAACTCCCAAACGGATGGTCCGATTCTGATGAGCTTTAGAATGTGGGAGTATACCAAAAATTCGTCGGATGATAAGTTTTTAAAAATTCGAAACTAGAAGCGGAAGTTAGACGCGTTTTTTTGGTAGCATTTATTTCAGAAATAGAAAAAATTGGAAAATATTGATTTAATAATAATAATAAAAATAAAATTATGTGCGGTCGTTTTCACGAGAGTTGTACGTGTACTGCGATGACTGAGGTCATTGTCGGTGGTTAAAACTTTGATGGTTTTGTAAATATGAGTAACAAGTTCTAAATAATAGGAAAGTCCAGGCTAAGTGCTTCGCTCATTTTTTTTGATAGAAATAAAATTACTATTTAGGGATGCATTGCGTATGTGTATATTTATTTTATTTACACTATCTTTATAATTGTATGTTTAATAAATAATATAGGAGCGGTAAATAAGGGCTGGCAACCTGGCGGTAACTACCCTTGGTGCGTCCCTGCAGATTTGATAAGCATGAAGCGTTAAAAAGCGGCGGGCGTATACGAGAAAGGTCTCGTGGCAGTTTGACAACTTTTTGTTTCTTACAATCAGTTACACATAGGAAAAAAATTGTAAATTTGTAAAAATTTCTTTGTAGCAACATTTTATACTAAACATCATACATTATGTAGACATGGCATGCAATGTGTTGAATTGCGAGATCATTATCAGATTCAATTTTAATATGTATATTATAAATAAAATAATCAATAACTTATTTTAGCCTTATAAGTATTTCAACTTATTTACAGGTCATTATCAAAGACAAAATAAAAGTAAACGGTTTGTGTTGTTATAAGAACAACAGAACTTGATGACTTGATCTTGGTTATCTACATGGTCTGTAGGTAACTTAATTTTTCTATTTCAAAACTTTTTATAACGTCGAATTTAAATGATCAATTTGCTCATTTATTAATAGTGCAGTTTTAAAATGTATGCGAAGTTTAAATGCCTTTAGTATATCTAACTTACGATTATCATCACAAAAGTGTAAAAATTTTATACTGTTATTAGACATCACTAAATGATTGTGTTCGAATAAATATTTAACGTAATTAGGTTTATATGGGTGTTCCAATTTGTAACAACGTACGTGTTCATTGTACCTAATATCAAAATTTCTAATGGTCTGGCCTATATAAACTGAATTACAGTCTGAGCAATTTAATTTGTAAATGCCTGATTTTTGTAAAGTTGGATAATTTTGTCTCAATTTAATCAACTCTTTATTTTTATTTTTTTAAGTTAGATCCTTACGATGCTGAAATTTGACACAGCCTGTAGAAATTACGATTAACTGACCTAGACAGTGAAATTTTTGTAGTTGATACAAAGTTCTGAAAAACTAAAATATGAAACTTGCAGTTTTTAGTTTAAACAGAGTTCTTATTAAAAACGCCAAAATACTTACACTACGACAAAAAAGGTATTGAAGTAATATACTATTAATATACTTAGTGCAAGAAACCTTTTACACTTGCGTTTTTGTTTGTGTTAGTCGAATAGTTTAATCGCATTGTATAAACGACTTGAAGTAGAAAATTGCGCAGAATGAGATTTACTTACGCGAAATAATCGGTTGTCTTATTGTAGTGCAATTAGCGCGGGCGTGCAAGAAAAGCAGGACTGCTCGTTATCAGAATAGACCGTGGTACGTTTCATCCATGTTAATTGTGCTTCTGCCCTGTGGATTGTCAGTAATTACTTCTGTTATGCAGGTTTTTCTCTTTTATTTATTTTTTGTGTGTCATGTGGAAACCTGTATGATAACCTCATTTTACAAAACAATTTTAGTTGTTTTAAAGCACCAGTATGCGGCTATGTGTACATGATATCAAAACGCTAGTCATAGTTTGAAAATATTATCAAAAACCTTAACTTACTGAGAAGTCCATATTCATTCTTCAAATATACAACGTTCACATAAAAAAAGCTGGCGGGCAACCGCTACAGGACGTTCCTCGCATCTATTAAAATTTTTAAATTTCTCAAATTCTTGACGATTTTATAGAAATTTGAAAACTTTTAAAATTCTGGAAAAATCTCAAATATATTTTTCCTACTTCCGTTAGGTAATATCCACTTTATTGCACGGGTTTGCGTTAGTTAGGCAATGAACGAGCATAGGCAATCTTGATTTTTCGAAAGTATTTTTATCTACGACTGCTTGTACATATAAGGATTATGTTATTCATTTGCGTTAGGTAATGAAGTTTTCCACAAACATAACTGAAGATTTGTTTATAAGAAACCTGACTGGTTGCCATAATGTTGAACCAATCGAATCTATCTCGTTTCTTTGATTTTAAAACAGGAGTATTTTAAAAGTAACTTGACATTTGCAAATAAATTAATGCAAAATGTCAAATATTATTTTAACCAAAAAAATTCATTTTTTAACAAACTCTGAGCAGTCGTAGATAAAATTTTGTATGTCACACGTGGGATAATGCATTATTATGACAATCGTTTAATTACACAACACGGTCTACGACCTCGTCGTGCAAGTTTCAAACTCGTGTTATAATACCGCCTTTATCCCACTTCTTCTTATAGTGCCATACCCTATCTAAAAACTAACATTAGATTTTGGTTCTACTAGTCATAAGCAAATTCAAAATTTAGTTTTTGAAAAATACGCTACCAAAAAGACATGTATAACTTCCGCTTCCGATTTTGGATTTTTTTTTAAACTTAACTAGAAGTACAATTTTCGGTACAGCTTTTAATGAAAAATTTTATCAAAATCGTTCAAGTACTTTCGCCTTAAGAGGCGTCACACAGTTAACACAGTTCTGTCACAACGTATCTAGAAAGCTTTTGACACCATCCATAGCTGGTGTCGCGGTCAAGCCTTAAGCATAAACCCAAAAAAAACGGCCATTGTCCCCTTTACTAGACGAAAGAAGCTGAATTTAAAAGCTCCTATGCTAGAAGGAACGACCACCACTGACTTCTGCAATGAAGTCAAATAATTATGAGTTACACTAGACCAGAATTAACATACAACTTACACATTATGAAACTGGCCTTTTCACAGGCCACACATCACTAAAATATCATCTCTTCAAGATCGGTAAGGCTGAGAATCAAATCTGTCGTTTATGCAATGAGGCAGTAGAAACGGCAGAACACATCCTATGCGTATGCAATGCTGGCTGTCGCCGTAGACACAATATTTTTGTAAGGGAGATTATGACAACTACCGAAATAAGGGGTTCGAAGTCCAAAGACATATTCTTCTTATAGTGCCATACCCTATTCTGGGCGTTGGCTACCTCTCTCCTATGTCTGTGTTTTGATGCGCGGCGATAGATAATTTGCACGGACAGACATAGGGGACCTACAGTTTAACGTGGGCTTCGGACCACAGGAAGTGCATGCTCTTCTTCTCCCGAGGGGTTTTCCTGGGGAAAAATCGGCTATTTGACACGTGTAGAGTTCGAATCTAAGTTCTTCTCCGAGAGCATCTATTTTGAAGTGTTTTGGAGCAATCATGTGGTTTAATGATATTTTGTGTTTTCTAGTTGCAACTAATGTTTATCTCAAAATCGATTTCATAATTTGTTGATAGCCGTTTTTTGGAAGATGACTCAATTAATCTGTTCAGGTAAACGACCAAAAGTAAAGTTCTTAATGATGTTTTCTTAATAGATTCCTATTGTCATTTAACATGCTCATACCGATTTTGAAGTCGAAATTCGTTAATTTTTGAAAAAACAAAACATCTATGGTGAGGAGCAATGGAGGGTGATAGGGAAATGGCGTTTGCGCAAATCGGCTATTCGACATGTCTAAAATACTAATCTAAAGTTTTTTTTCGAGCGCGTGTATGTTGACATAGAGCACCCTTCCCGTCCTCCCGTTTTTTGGCGTATCAACTCATTTTCTTGCGGTGTCATCCTATTGCAATTACCAATCTTTGAGATGAATTTGGTTCTTCTGCGTTAAGAAGTATCGACTGTAAAGTGTATACAGACAGACAGTCAGATATCCAAACACACATAGCTACAGACACCTCTGCAGAGTCAGCTTTATCGGTCTCCCAAGGCCCTAAAACCTGCTTATTAGTAAAAAATTTTAGGTTAAAAATGTAAAAAAAACTCGTACATCGGCCAGTAAGCCTAAAGCGAATAAAACTTCGCTGAATGAACGCAATCCAACCTAACGATCACAATATCTTCCTCTATAGCTATATTTGCTATAGCGAGGACGGTGAAATTGGCATAAACAAAACATAACACATTCCCTTCTTTTCTTTGTTTATTAAAATAAACGAATAAAATTTTGTGTCATCAAATTAATAAATTCAGAAATCATTTGATGTAAATTACAACGTTTGGCACTTACTGTTTCGCCGAAAATGTATAGCGAACTTGCTGTATATTTCTACATTTTTGTAATCAAAGTAAAATTGTTTGTATTGATACAAAATATTTGCAGGTAAACACAATCTTATTTTAAAATCCTTTTTTATAGATAGTAGAGTAAAAAGCTTCTTCTATCGTGTCATTTCGGCGCCTTGGACGCTTTACCGCGACTTTCTTAATAAATCTTTTGTTCAATGAATTGAATTTATTACTTTTAATGGTAATTAGATTAAGTAACGTACGAAAGTCTCATGCAAATATTAATTTCCCTCTTTAACAAATGGCTTATCGAGTGCAAAAGCTTCTCTGTACACACTTTCAATCTAATACATTCGGAAATCCGCGATCGTATAAAAAGGAAAGAGGACGCATTGCCAAGTTTTTATAAAACATCAAATCTGACAAAAGAATTATTTAAAGAATTTCCCCAATTTATTGAGACACAAACAGCTACATTTAAGTACTGGTATACTTACCTAGAGTTAGTTGAAATTTTACTAGAATTTCAATTTGCTGAAAGAAATGGAAAGTGGGAGCTGCATTTGAATAGCTTTAGAAAAATGCTTCCATGGTTATTTGCTTTAGATCACACTAACTATTCTAGATTGGGAACAATATATTTATTAGATATGTACAAACTTCCCCAAGCAGCGCCAGAAGTTTTTGAGGAATTTATGAATGAAAATTTTGTTATTAAACGACGTAATGGAAATTTTAATCAACTTTCGGTAGATCAAGCCCTGGAACATATCAACAAGAACTCAAAATACGCAGGAGGCATAGTAGGATTAACTAAAAATAGTACAAAACTGGATGAGTGGTTCTTGAGCTATAATGTTGTAGGCATGGTGTTGGACGAATTTCGATCATCCTTGAATATTGTTAATAACTCATCCAGTCAAAACGTGGAATGTGGTACAAAACGAATGAAAGTTGATGAAGATTCTGTGCAGAGATTACAAAGTGAATTTTCAAGATTCAATGTTTTTTCTAAAAACGAAGATCGACTTCTTGTTATTTCAACTAATGAAATTGCCTCTGAGATTGTTCAAACTTCTTTACTTACCGCGCAAAAAATTGGAGAAGGGGCTCTGAGGAAATTTCTTGACTTTGTTGGTACTCCTGATTTTTATAAGCCGTTAAAAAAAATCAATTTGCAAACATTTCAACACTCTGCAGTTAAAGTAGCTCCTGCTGAGAATAAAAAAACTTTTCAAAAAGGCCAAGAATTTTTGCAGAAAATATTAGCAGCCAAAGAAATGGGAAGAAATATTAAATATGAAGATATCTTTAGACATGAACTGACAGCTTACCCAATGTCTCTTGCACCTAACGGAGTTATATCCACCCCTTCAAATAAATCTGCTTTGGGAAATATTTTAGAAACATTTACTGTTTGTTGTAAAGACTTGCCATTGGGAAATTATAAAACATGCCACATATGTGATGGGATGGCATTGGTACAGGGCCTTGGCAAACCTGCCAACATCAAATCGTTCGGAGATTATGGAAATATTTTTAAATCAATTGTATTTAAAAATGCCTACAATGCGGAAAGAATAGATTTAGTGATAGATCATTATAATGATCTTTCAATAAAGAATTGTACACGACAGAAAAGAGGGCTAAAGGAAACTATAGAGCCAGCGATTGCCAGTCCATATACATTATTACCGCAACAATAAAAAACAACTCACCAACTTTTTGAGTAATCAGCTGTACGAACATTCTTTAAATTTGGGAGTTAAGTTTGTTACTAGTGGAGGATTCCTTGAAGTATTGCAGTATAAAGCAAATTATAATTTAGATAATGACTTATTAGTAGCATCGCACGAGGAGGCTGATACAAGGATTATATTACACAATTTGTCGGCAAAAATGGAAGGGTATACGAGATGTATAGTGGATTGCAAAGATACGGATGTTTTGGTATTATTGGCTTACTTTAAAGATATATTGACTCCGGAAATTTGGATGAAAGTTGGAACTAAAGAAAACGAACGATTTATTGCAATTCATGAGTTGAAAATGGATAGTCCAATGACGAAGTGTCTACCAGCCTTTCATGCATTGACAGGTTGTGATACAACTAGTCAGTTTGTGGGACTGGGTAAAAGAACATGCTGGAAAGTCTTTTTGTCGCATTATAATCTACTTGCTAGGGTCGGCGTTGAACAGCATTTAGATAAAGACGTTTTTAATGATGTCGTTAAATTTGTGATTCATTTGTATACAACAAATGACAATATTAAATGCATAAACGCTTTAAGAGGAATCTTGGCTTCCTCTAAGCCTATCAACAAATTGCCTCCAACTTTGGATAGTCTAAAACAACACTGTCGTCGTGTTCACTATCAGACAAAAATATGGCTGAACAGTACCATACCCAGACCATCTTTACCTAATTTATTAAATTGCGGCTGGAATATTGAGAATGGAAAACTAGTAGCTGTGTTGACAACTGAAGCAATATTACCAGAGGATACTTCTGTACTGAACACTTGCAATTGTAAAAAAGGTAATTAAATTACTTCTTGTAGTGGTACCTACCTAGTAATATATTATTTAAACTTTAAATTACCAAATTTTTATTTCAGGGTGTACAGGATCGCTGTATTCCTGTAAAAAAAGACGAATTAGTTGTATTGGCTCCTGCAAATGTATGGCCCAATTAACATGTACTAATAAGGGCGATAGAAATACTCGCCGTATAGTTTCCCCTGATGATATGTTATCTGACAAAGAGACAAGTTCGGACTCTGACTAATAGCTGTAGGTAAATAAAATTTCTTATTGTACTAATTAACTATTATTAATTAATTGGGTATTCGTCTCTAACAGGAGGAAGTTTCTACCCAAGTATTTTTGATTTTAAATCTACTGGACTGTAACCCATAAATATTATTATTTTTGTTATTGATAACTTCATATTTATTCAATAAAACTTTTACACTGCTTACTGATGTAGGTACTTACCTATATATATTTTCCGTATTTACAATTATTATTATTGGAAAAATCAAAAGAAAATCTAATTACCATTAAAAGTAATAAATTTAATTCATTGAACAAAAGATTTATTAAGAAAGTCGCGGTAAAGCGTCCAAGGCGCCGAAAGACCACGTTAATAGGCGAGTATCAACCTTATATGCGCCCTGAAACATAGAGTCGTTTTTCGGCTGCACTAGCCACGGTAATCTGAACGTTCCTCGCGTCTCCACGTCCGACCGCGATCGGCACGACATGGAGTTACAATTTTCAATTTTTTAACGAAACTAGCCATCGGATTGAGAATTTGAAAAAATCAATGTAATCCTCGATCTTCGATCTACAACGTTTGTAGAAACGACTTTTTTGATTAACTGAAAGGTTCTCGACTTAAGACAAGTTAAAGTATATCACAGTTATGGCGTTTCAGGGCGAGCGTTTATTCATTAAGGCGCTCCATATGAAAGCATTGTATATGGTAATTTTAAAAATTAAAAAAATATATTTCTGATTAAAATATTGATTTAAGATTTTAGCAAATCCATGCCCAGGTGACGTGGATGTAAAAAACGCAAAAAAAATTTTTTGCAAATTTTTCAAAAATCACCCCCCGCCACCCCCTGCACAGGACGATTTTTGGACGACCAGGCTATTTTGCATTCTTAAGGGATAGGGAATGATTTGAAGTGGGTCTTACATTTTAGCAACAAAGTGCAAACGAAAATCTTTTTTAGAAGGCTTTTGGCGGCTGGCAAACTCTACTAAGAACTTAAGTATAGAATATCACGCGATCTATTTATTTTCATTGCAACCCACATTTGCTGTACATTTTGTTTGCTTTTACGTTTGTTACTTAGTTCGATCATTTATCATATCTCTCGACCGGATACTACGAGTTTCGTCAAAGTTGGGTCATCGGAAAAAAGTTTTTAAATAAACTAAAACCGAAAGTAATAGTTAGTAGATACCCGACATAAAGCCAAATCCAACGCATGATTTCATAAAAATTTTTGAATTCGTGATTTTGACGAAAATACGTTTGCTGGAGCTCTATATCTCTATATAAGGTTTTTAAAATATGTCTGTCTGTGGTGTGTGGGTGTATGTATGTGACGCCTTATAACTCTAGAACGGATGGTCCGATTTTAATTTGCTTTGGAACTTGGGGGTATATCAAAAATTACTGACAAATTAAGCTTTTAAAAAAATTCAAAACCGGAAGTTAGACATAGAGTTTCGGTAACATTTTCTTCAAAAATTGAATTTTCTAAATCTGAAAACTGTATCTAATAGAAACCCTCAAGTCAAATCCAACGCTTTCTCCGAACTTTTTAGCTCGAAAATGTTAGTTCAAAAATGTACGAATCAAAAGCGATATGAACATGTTAATTGACAATACGAACAACATTGCACTGAGCAAACACCTCTGGCAGGTTTCGTTTTGGTCGTTTTACTGAACACTTTAATTGAATAATCGTCAAACAAACGCTATCACTGCATTATAAAATTGATTTTTAATTTCAACTAGTAAATAGTTTGTTTGTAATTAGAAAATTCTAAAAGTCAAATTAAAGTTTATTTGGTTTTTCACCAAAATTATCAAAAATTTTCGGTTTCAATAATAAATGATCAATTTTAAAAATTTTAAAAATTTTTCCATTTTTGAAAATTATCAAAATTTTCATAACATTAGAATTTCCAAAAAAAATCATAATTTCTGAAAAGTTTGTAATTTTGAAAATTTTTTAAATTTACAATAATTGCAAAATTTACAAAAAAAAATTTATATCCAAAATTTCTAAAAACTCATATTTGTCTTTTACGAATACCTAACAACTGAATTGCACAAGCGCGATATCTTTAAAATCCTATATCACCTCAAGCCTCAATTATTCTTTTTTTTTCAAAAATGTCAGAATTTTGGCTTTAAACTCGGTACACCTCCAAACCATCTTCAAATTCATCCGAACCCCTAAAACTTGAAAAGTTATAAAAATGAGGAGAATCATCCTGTAAAGCAGCAAGTTTAAACCACCCCAACCCAATTTCAGTTTCACACGTTTTCTATAATGACAAGAATGTTTTCTGTAAGTAATCGCCTCTGGAAGGTTCGATTTTAATTGTGTTCTTGAATATTGAAAAAAATAAAAAATATTAGCAAAGCGCTTCGCACCTCTTTTCACTATTTGTTGTATGTTCTCATCCCATCTCTTCTTGGTCTTCTACGTGACCTACGTCTTTCTACTCCCATTTCTGTCACTATTTTGGGGATCCTTTGATCTTTCATCCTGCATAAATGTCCATACCTATTTAGCTGTTTCTGTTCTATCTAGTTTCAGTTACTGGTTCCTGCTCTAATTTCTCTCTAGTGACCTTGTTTCTCAGCCACTCAGCCCAATCAGCCAAAATATTTTAATACAAGAAAATGATGTGAAGCTGTGAACACTTGCCCGACACGCTGGTATTTGCCTGCTGCGGCCTAGATTGTAATGACCCGACTGCTATCAGCAGATTATGTTCCAATAATACGAACAAACAGTACAAACTTTGCATATCTGTATTTAAACCTGTAGCGATCTGCTGTACAATGGAATATGCGTCTTATATAATAGACGCGTATATGTGGGTTGTGGTAGCGGAGGCCCCTCGCCACTAAAAGTTGAGACAAATGGCAAGGATCCAGATTTAATATCTAGAAAGATAGATTGTATGCTTATTGCAAATACATATACATTATATTAGTACAGCAGCAGTAATTCAATGTTCTTTAAACCAATATACTAGCAGCCTTTTTTTAGTAAATAGTTCAAAACAATTTTATATTTAATATTACTTCTAAATTTCATAAATGATGTTAGGTTAAAAAATTATTAAAAGAAAATATTACATATCTCTTAACAAACACGCCCTTAGAAAACAGAATAATATTCGATATAACAACAACTGTTTGACAATTTTCTAAACAGTATAAGCTGGCAGTTTCAATATTTTTAATAATATAAGAAATATTGCTCTCAGCATTGAAAACCCGAAGTTTAAATGCATTATTTCTAAATTAAATGTTTTTGGGTAAATACTAAATACATTTAAACCATTTAAAATACATACTTCTTACAGTTAAATATACTTATTTGTTATTTATATAGCCTTCTCTGTTAGGTAACTATTACATTTAGTTCCAAAAGGTGCATAAAACGCTTTTACGTAAATTTTATTATTTTTCTGTTAAACATCGATCTATCATTCCAAATGTGGAAAAGTCACACCTAAATGTCAAATATCCGGTGACAAATGGATATTTAAACCCTGGTAATGGAACAGAATTTCATCTGTTTTGGGTTATTACGCTTTCACAAATTACTTTCATTTTTGTTTACTTTGACTACTACATCTACTACGAAACGTGGAGGATATAAAGTGATGTAGGTGGATTCTGTACCTACAGGAAATCAGATTCCTTTTTTTATATGGTAAATAGGAAATTAAAACGTTTACATTCCTCTGTAAGTATTTCCGTTTTCAAAATTGGACTTTTAATGTTGACAGCTTAAATAGGTATGTAATCACAATTTCGAAAACGATATCTTACTCAACCACTTATAATTAAGAATTTTGTTTTAATGTATTTTAATTAAACCGGCTTCAGATTTTTCATAATTATAAAATTAAATAATAAAAGATTAACAATAATGCTTTATTATCAGATTTAAATTTTAAATAAACTATTATTTTGTGCAATAAGTTTAAGAAAATTCTATAATAAAATTAGTCGAGAAGCAATTTTGAAACATTTAATGTAAAGGTAATGCTGTAATTTGACAAATTGACGAAAACTGGAATGAGGTACACTCTTCAGTATTTTCCTAAAACGGTTTGTTAAAATATTATATTGTTCTGAGAAACATAAATAATGCTACTAAATATAAAAACACAGTTTATTGATTTTAAAGACGAACGTGGTCAAAGCACCTGCTGAAAGCACGTTTAACAGCCACAATTCATAAAGTCTCTCGTACTAGGAAACGCACGTTTTACTAGAAAAAGTTATGAAAAGTGGAGGGAATTTAAAAAATCGTTGAATCAGCCTATAATTTCATTAAGATTAATTAAAGTAGTACCATGATTCAAAATACTGAATATTGTTGCTTAAATATGTTTCGTTTATTTACTGTTCAAATTTCAAGTGCATTTCCCAGATAACAGCGGTTCAACGAGAACAAGCTACCAGTCACAACATTAGGTTGCGAGCCCTAAGTCCCCACTGGTAAGGGAAGAATACCCAAATCACTACTGATTCTGCAGATTAGTACCCGAGCTGAAACGGAGCTCAGTCGTCGAGCTGCACCAAGACGACTCTAGGCTGCACAGGTTTACTACTGCCACCACGAGTCCTAAGCCGTGACCAAGTCTTGCTGATCCGCCGGGGGCTCGGACTTGGTCCTCGTGGTACCAGTCAATAAAGTCACTGGTTGGACTTTTGGGAACAGCCAAAGGTACCCCAATCAGTTAGGCTACTCGCAGTAGCCGGTACTGGTTAACATCGCACTACCCAAATAGGTCAGTAGCCGGTGTGATCTTAGTGACCGGTACCTTAATCGCGTCAAGTGTACGACCTCACGTGCCCCCTGGGTGAAAAGTTTGATAAAGGGCCAGAGCCAGCAGAGTGCACCTCATTCATAGAGCCCAAGTCTGTAATACCAGCAGCCACGTTTTCGTCTGTAAAACTTACCTGCCTAAATCGTCGGCCTTAAACCACCCAGTTTATTGCTTGGGCAGTTTTGTACAACTTGGAGGGGCACCCAGACGAAGGGACTGGGACGAAGGCATATTTATAGACCCGACCAGAGAGCGGGGATTCCGTTTTAAAGAACTTACCAAGTACTCCATGGTGCCAATTAAGGTAAATCATGAACTTCTCTAAAAAGAGGTAGACGTACCACACTACTAGAATGACTGTGGCAGGACCGACTTTGCAAAAGGTGTTTTTGTTCACGAGTCTCAGTCGGGGTCTTTGGCCGTCCTGCCTCACGCTGGGGCAGTAGGGTAAACATTTTTACCATTGCTAAACGGCCCAATTATAAGCAGTAACGTTGAACTGCGATTTAATTTTTGTAGCTGCGAGTGTGCTGTAGGAAAATTTCTGTATCGACACGTAGACATTGTTAGGTATCGATACGTAGCGATATATCAATATTAGGATACGTATCCTAGCATTGATACACATCGCCATATCGATATGTACCAAAATATTAATATGTTGTATCGACACGCACCCATTATTGGGTCTTTGAGTTTAAGGGTCGATATGCTGCTGCGTTGACGTCTTTGCGGTTTTAGTTTCGCTTTTGATGTGTTTTGATTTGTAGTACGCGTCGTTTACTAGAAGTGAGCAATACCAAAAGTCTGTCTATGTATCAATTTTTTTGTATCGATACGTATCAATATACATCGCGTCATGTATCGACGCACATCGATGTATCAGTATATCGATAGGAGTATCGTTAGCATATCGACTTGTCTATACCAAGCACCGTATCGATACATATCGATATGCAATTGGCCTACCCAGGCCTACTTATAACAACTATATACTAGAACAATATAATACAAAATAAAAAAAAAAGAAATGTTTAAACGGAATAGGACGTTTAGGCGCGGCGCTTGGGCGAGGTTATTTAAGCGCAGCCGTTTGAACACAGCCATTTAAACGCACCTGCTTGGGCACAGACACGTTCGATTCTAGAGACGTTTTAGCGCATGAACGTTTAAGCGCAGAGGTGTTTTAGCGCTAGCTGTTTATACGCAACGACGTTTAGGCGAAAACGTAGTTTATTGCAGTTTATTCTACATATTGACAATTCAGTGTTATAATTAAAACCCAATGAACTACACAATTTTATGAATAAATAGAATTGATGAATCAACTGAATTCAATTCAATTTGGTGTCAATTGCGTATTTGTTTTTTTCAATTTTCAAACCTCCTTTAAAACAGCAGTTTTCATATTCCCTTGAAAATTTCATTTTTAACATTTAATTAATTATAAAAACGCATTCTTTTAATTTTTCTCAACAGGATTTTTAAATAGTTTTATGTTACTGGAAGTCCACCATCCTTAAAGTGACCATACGTCCCGTTTTCAACGGGACAGTACCGTTTTTTAAGCCATCGTCCCGTTGTCCCCGAGAAATCAGTCGGGACGCAAAAATGTCCCGTTATGCAAAATTAAAACAATACTGTCCGTATTAATTTGTTTGCAAATTGAAATGAAGGCCAATAATGTTTTCATACAGATAACCAAACTATATGACCGCCAGTTCGGCAGTAAGCGTAAGTCTATGGGACGCCAAGTGTAAAGTGAAAATTTGCTGTAGTACATTTCACGGTATTTAAAGCAATTTGTCCCAATATTCATTATATATACACACATTTAGCTAAATGCTTTTTATTTTAATGAATCATTCTAGATTTAAATAAATTCTTAAACATTCTTTAAGGCATTAGAGATTTAAATAAATCTTATAAACATTTATTTTAAATTTTTAATTATTTAGTAAATCTTCATGCATTTAGATAAATCTGCACATATTTGTTTTAAATCTTTCAATATTTAATAAATATTCGCATATTTAAATAAATTTTTATCGATATAAATGAATCCTTGCAGATTTAAATAAATGTTTCAGCATTTGATTTTAAGCTGTCACATTTAATGTTAACCTGTCATCTTTATTTGACCTTGGTGAGTTAGGACACCAAGACCGTTTGCACCGGTAGTAAGGCGCAAGGCAGGGTCATGGTGGAAGCGTTCAACGCTTAAACAAAACAGACTGAAAATTACATTCTCAAGGGAATGTTGAGGAAATTTTATTCTACAAATAATAAATTACGCAATGGTTATGTTGTTAAATATGTTGTTATTAATGATTGAACTAACATTAATTGTATAAATTCTTGAAATACGGAAAACGTGTTCACATTTGTTGAACGTTACCACTAGTTTAAACGGTCTTGGTCTTCTATGTAGATTGAGTCTACCAAGGTAAAATAAATATGACAAGTTAACTTTATATATGACAGCTTAAAATTAAATGTTAAAATATTTATTTAAATCTGCAAGGATTCATTTATATCAGTAAAGATTTATTTAAATCTGCGAATATTTATTAAATATTGAAAGATTTAAAACAAATATGTGCAGATTTATCTAAATACATAAAGATTTACTAAATATTTGAAAATTTTGAAAAGTAAATGTTTTAAGATTTATTTAAATCTCTAATGCTTTATTAAATGTTGGAATATTTAAACCAAATGTTTAAGGATTTATTTAAATCTACAACTTTCTATTAAAATAAAAAGCATTTAGATAAATGTGTGTATAATAAATATTGGAACAAATTGTCTTAAATATCGTGAAATGCACAGCAAATTTTCACTTTACACTTGGCGCCCCATATAAGTCGACGCTGAAATCTAAGATTGCATTTGGCATTTCGCAGTGGCACAGCTCATCTAAAAGCAATGTTAATAACTAAAGGCAGTATAAATCAGTCTTGTCAAGAGTTTTATACTTATTTGAAGTCGTCACCTGCACTATTAAAACAAATTTGTTCTTCAGAGAAATATAATAGTATATTAAAAATCAAGTTTCATAAAACATGATTTTAGTGCACGCGTCCAAGTTAGAAAACGTGCCGCTTGCGGCTAGTTTTCTAATGGACAAGTGTGCTTAAATGTTTTATGAAACGTGTATTTTATACTATTTTTTCTATTTTGGTCCAAAAAAGTTAAAAATTACCTTATTTTATATTTTAATTAAAAAATATCGATTAGGAAAATTTTTTGTATTTTGTTTTGGTTTTGTGGCTTTTGGTGACATTTAAAACAATTTCAAACAATTCAAACTACTGTCAAATTAAAATTGAGACAAACTGTGTTTGAAAGTGATTTAATTTTTAAAATACCTAAGATTTGAAGATAAGATGGAAGAAGAATTATCTTGCACCCCACCCGAGCTACGCAAAGTAGCGGAAAATACGCTAAATAATCTTAATTTTTAGAACTTACAATTTGAAGGTTATGTTTATAACGCGTGAAGGTTGTGTTGTCACATGGTTGTCACCAACCTAGCAAAATAAAATTTCGAATTCTTTAATTTAAGGAGTTGCTTTATGAAACCCAAATGAGTTTCATAAAGTAGTCAGTAAAGAACCAAAATAGAAAAATGAGTTTAAAATGTTGATAGTTATTTTATATTTGTTTTTCTTTTCTTGTTGATTTGTATGTATAGGTATAACATTAATAAACCAATAAACTTAATGTGTTCTTTAATATTTTATTGAGAATAAAACCAATAAAGTGTGTTTCGTACAATATTTTGTATTTTTATCGATTTTTATTTAATTTTTATTAATTTTTAAAACACGTCCCGTTTTTGAAACAAAAATAAATGGTCACTTTAACCATCCTACATTTTTTTGATAATGTAAAAACTTTGCTAAATCGAAGTTAATTTATATATTAATAAGTTCTAGCTTTACTTCGTTAAAATTCATACTAATGTATTGGAAATAAAACAATTTTTAATTTTAACAGGTATTTTATTTTGGCCTTATACGTATTTCGACATGTTGACACTTTGCCTCTGAAAAAGACATGTCAACAGGTCTGAATACGTATAAGGCTAAAATAAAAAGCCTATTAAAGGTAAAAATTGTTTTATTTGCAATAAATTAATTTATATAATTTTAAAAAACGTTTCGAGTTCGAATTTCGTCTGGTTGCTGATTCATCCGAATGTATTCTACAACGAGGTACTTTCAGATTATAATATGTTGCTGTTGAATATTTTAGAGCTTATTTTACCAATGACTTTTTATAGGTCCTCACATTTAAAATTTCATTCAAACTGAACCAGTCATTGTTGATGCATTAAGAAAGCAAAAAACACACCTGCAGACAACGCCTTCTTTAGGTTCCTTCAAGCGCAAAATGTAAATTGTTCTACATTAAAATTTGAAAAAAACAGTTTTGCTCGAAATAAAACGTTTTTGTGTACTGTAAGTACACGAAAGTAAATATATGAGATGTTGCCAATATTTCATGGAGAAGGTATACTCCTCTAGTCAAAATTAATTTCAGCTATTTCCTTTGAACTCCAGGGGTTTCAACAAATAACAATAGAATTGTATGATCTCATAAGGCGAAAATGACGTGAATATTGAATAAACTACATCCCTTTGGTAGTGATGTGTGTTTTCAAATAGGTATATAAAGTTTCTACTACATTAAATAACAAATGAAAGCAGTTTGATTCGCGTTATGTCGTAGTAAATAGTATTTGAAACGATATTTTCGAAATGGTTTATGTATTATGAACACAGTATGGAAATGGATCTAATAAAACCTAACATCAAAATACGAAAGCTTACATTTCCTGCAAAGCTGCACTTTAAGTTTTACTCTCGTGATATCTAAACCATCTAAACGAGTGTCGTTTACGAAAGAAGTGGTCGAAAATAAACCTACAACGAAAACAAAACGGACGGTAAACTGAAACTAATGCGTCCCGCGATAGCCACAGCCTACCCGTTTAAAGTGGCTTTCTGAGAAAAAGGTGTAAATTAATTTAGCGAAAATTCTAGAAACGCACTTGGAAAAATTGAAGTGGATTCCGTATCATGAAATTAAAACTTTAAGTTTTCAAATAAATGATCAGTTTTTTTCACATTCATAACAGGAACCCCTTTCCTCCTTGGGCTTCGGACATGCTGAAGCTACATTATAATTGTAGCACCTATTCTTAGACAGCACCAGAAGTCGCTGTAAACTTCTTCATTTTCCAATTTATTCTTTAATTCCTTTAAGTTCTTTGCTTCATACGTCATTTTATTATGGGGTGAATCTGGTAATGTCATATACGACATAATGGATTAATGACCGCAATCGCCCCTCAACTCTTTCATCGTCAATAAATATTCGTGTACGGATTCTTCTTTTTTCAATAATATTTTTGATAGTAAACAATGTAGCTCGGCACGTATTATTTTCTCGGAGAATTTATGATTAAATTTAACGTGGTGATACCTGATTCTAAATTAAATTAACGACCGAAATTTGCTATACGTTTCACGCTTATGAGCGTATTGATTTTATTCTCTATCTCAGTAACAACTCGAATATTTACTCATAACTGAGTGTTGATTTGTAGAGAGTGAGCTTAAAAGGTCAAGAACCACGTGACCATGTAACATAGGCAACCCATTGTACAGAAGTCGCTGCTTCAGGAAAGTAAATCTGACGGTTGTAGCAATTACCATTAGCGTAGCACGTACAAAAAATTTGGCACGTCACAAATTTAAAAAAACTGTAAAAACATTTATTTTTTTTTAATATTCTTATTTTCTAATTTACAATCTACTCAAATATAAATTACAGAGTAATAAGTAAATGTGTTGTATGACATTGGCTTGAGATAGGGAACCATCCATTGACGATTCACCATTGTTCATCTAACCAGGTCTTCTGGCCATCTTCTCTTCAGTCTTCTTCCTACCATAGGTTGGTTGGATAGTCCATTTATTAGTTGATTACTGTGTCCTATATTGCGGATTGTGTACTTAATGGCATATGTTGTTATAACATCTGATGTACCATGGTGAGTTTGTTATCATACAGAGGATCTTAGATTGAACTGTTTGTAATATTTTTGTGTTTGATGGTTTACTCCAACCCCATAGCTCTATCCCATATGTGCATATCGGTTTTAGTATGGTTTTATATATAAGTACTTTGTTTTCAAGTGACAGTTGGGATTTTCTCCCACTTAGCCAGTACAGTTGTCTAATTTTTAAGTTTATTTGTTGTTTTTTTTTGTTTTCATGTGTGTTTTCCAAGTCAATTTTTCGTCCAAATAGAGTCCTAGGCATTTTATATCTTTTTTATTGGTATGGGTTCATCGTTTATGCTGACTTGTGGACAGGAGCTATGTTTTGTGGCAAAGGTAATTTGGGTAGATTTATCGGTATTAACTTTGATCGTCCATTGTTTTAGCCATAAAAAACATTTAATAAAGCAAAAGTAAATGATAGGATTTATTTAAGAATATTATTATAGAAAAACATATTTGATTTATAAATTACAATAGCTGCTCAAAATGAGTGCACGAATGCCAATGAAACACAACGACGTTGCAAAAGAAAATCAGCACGGCAGGCAACTAGGACAATAAAATTCACTACATTTAAATTAGTCAATGGTCACGTGGTTATTAACCTTTTATGCTCGCTCTGTAGTTCTAATAGCCCCCCCTCCCAACTACTTTTGATAGGCGTTACACAAATAAATGCAAAACTAGAACAGTTTTTCTTATTAATGATTACATAAGAAACAGCGGTGGCTTAAATGATATGCGCTCGCTTCTAACGCCTACGATCTGGGTTTCGATTCCCCGCAGCGAAAATGCTACCCGCGACTCAAATTTCTCAATGTAGGCACCCGTCGGGTCATAATACCTAAAACTTCTGCTGGTATTAGCCGTTCAGATTCGACGTTAAAATGTAGGACCCCAGCGCTAAGAAAGGGTACTTGGCAGAGAAGGGAGTGAAACATGGCAAATTATTTGATATTACATAGTTATTAATAAACAACAATATAAACTAATCTTAAAAAATACATTTATAATATCACAGATAAATTTAATACTGACAATCATTTGATTCGTTAATTATATCTTAAGCAAATAAACTAAGGCTCTTGCTCTGCACCACTGCACAGTTTCAACAATCGTCTCCCTATGTCCGTCTAAACGTGCACGTGCATTATAAGCGTAGCGAAGCCCAGCAGCTCTGTGGCGTAGATAAAGGGCATTCTCTCTAGTTTCTGTAGATTTTGTGACTTCCAGTAGCCACATAAATTTAAAGCGCTGAATGTGTTTAGTCACGCGTTATAAGCAGTACATTATAGCATCTTTTAAAAATAATTAACAATAAAAGTTTTAAAAGAAAAAATCGAATGTTTGTTCTATTTGTTGCTCTTGCGAACCTTGAGGCCCGAGGAGAGGGCCTCATGCGCTTGTGCTGTAATCCGCCACAGTAATTTTTTTACTACATATATGTAGTAATTAAACAAGAATCAATTAAAAAAGAATCAATTAAAATATCTATGCCAAACGAAGCTGTGTATCTATAAGCAGTACATCTTACTTTTAAAAATGCACATGCGCATGTTTTGAATTACAGTATTTTACAGAAACGAAGCTTACAATGACCTGTTGTGGAGATGCTTTATACCTTAAGATTTCTAGCTTGCGACATCTACGTAAAAACAGGTTTTACATCTTTGTATTACAATATATGGAAAACGACAATGGAGGTGTAGTTTACAAGAAACAAACTGCTTGTATTTTTCAACATAACGTTGTTTTAGGTAGTTCTCTTAATCTCAAAATCAGAACCTTCCCTTATCCGGCCTAGGTATTTGCAGTTGTCAAATTTAAATTTTACCGCACAGGATAGCACGTCACAGGCGCGAATTTCAAATGAGCGACCGTTTATAAATGTTTAGTGAAATTGCTTGCTTCTGTTAAATTTTTATTGTTTGGGATAAGCCGTGCTTTGGCGAGGTACGAATCCTCTAACAGCTTTCTACGAGTTTTGTTGCCTGTAATGGCGCTTTAAGAAATAAATAGTTTAAAAACTTTTATGTGCGGTACAGTACTTTAAAATAAAATACCAAGTTCATGGTAATACCCACCTAATTGTATTTTATACGAAAATTGCTAAAACGTTTTGCAGTACCAATATTTTCTGTGGTACATTTTGAAGTGAAACTTCTTTCCCGATACCTACATATTTCGTAGTACTAAAACTCGTTTGTGGAGACGGTAGACGGAGACGAAAATGTATCAATTTATTATCAAGGATTATCTGGACATCTAAGTCTTAAATTAAAACGAATTATTTCTTGTAAAGTTGTTGCCTTATTATTTGTTAAACTACTATTTTTATATTTTTTTTTGCGTTCATAATATACTTAAAAACAAAATACATGTAAAATATTGGAAAATGACTACACTTCAGAGCCTCGATTAGCTTCTGGGCTTCTTAAGTGTGTCTCGCTTATACTGTGCGCACGCATTGACGTTTTACTCGACTGAACTGGAGAATCTTATTATCTATGCTAGCTAAAAATGATTTGCAGGCGGAGAGATAAATAGTTTGCTAATACAACCTAACATTACAAAATGCTAATGTATTATCACTATCGATCTATCTATTAAAACGCAGACCCTTTTGACATTGTCTAACGTGTTATTAGGCAATACAAACCTAAAAGTTAAAACTACAAGAAACATAAAACTAAGATAGATACGAGATTAACAATATAATTAAGTTTTAATGTCACTCATTCATGCGCATTGCAACGTTTTTATAGCGATTCCTACAACTAACTGGAACATGATACAACCGTTTTAGTTTTCTTGTAAATCACACAATTCAAAATACACTTTCAGTGAGAACACGCTAAGAGGTTTTTTCTTTTTATTAGAGCGATAAATTTATTATTTTTGTTATTCGATCATATTTTCACTAAAGCTCTTAAACTGTTACATATTTTAATAAACAAGAGAGTTTTAAAACTTTTATTTATTGCACTCAAATTTTACAAAATTGAATCAAACAAAATACGTGTATCAACTCCCCGAATAACAAAACACCTACAATTTGATTACAACTATAACAAATTAGGATTATTAACATTACGAAAATTCATAGCAATAAAATTAAAATGTAGGAAGCTATATTTTAGACTGAATGTTAAAACAAAAATCTCTACTAGATTTGTTTTTGCATATTTTAATATTTTACAGTGTTACCATCAACTGTCATAATTAACGTCACCGTTGATAACTAGATGACAACTAACGCCGCAAGTGGTGAGATGTGGCGAAATTAGACAAAAAGTACATACGAATATGCGCCTTATATAATAGATTTTAAAAGTTCTGGCTGTGCGTACACTTAAGTTGATGTAAAATTAGCAATTACGTATGTTACAATATAGTAATGAGTAAGTTAATGGTAAAAAAACGCTATACAGGTTTATGCCATCTATACTTGGTTGCCGCAACATCGGGGCTTGTTTTTTGAATAAAATATTTGCCGAGGTTAGAGAAAAATCAGTTAGGCAGTTACGTTTGATACACTTTGCTGCAGTTCACGTTTAGCTAGTTTTTGATATCTATCTATTTATGTATTTATTCTTTCTGCTAGAATTATAAACACTAATTTCCCGTTTCTAAGAATTTTCAAAAAGAATTCGTTAGCAATGTTTATGTCACGTACGGCGCCGTAGTATTATTGAAAATATGAAATTCGGGAGTTATTTTCCTTATGAAACTGCTACATTTCTTTAATTATAGTTGCGTTATTTAAGAGATAATTTAAACAGAATATTTAAATAAAAGTCGGAAAGTAATAATTAAGTTAGTACAAATTAGTTCGATTCTAGTATTTACCTTAAAGTTTGGTTAGGACCAGTTATAATTTCATTGTTCAGATTTGAACATAGGTCTCTTAAAACTTGTGGCCCGTTTTTATGTAAACACTGTTTATTGCGTGAATAGAATTACAGCAAAAACTTTAGAGTTATGATTTATAAATGAAGAATAATTAATAAAACGTACAGTTTACAGTAATCACATTAACAATAACGTTTCTTGTAAGATAATAATAAGAGCATCCTTTTACGTTTAATTAAGCAAACTGGAAAAGTGCATTTACTCTACCCTGTCTCTAATTTAATTTTAGGTACGAATATATTGTACCGAAAACAATGTAAAGAATTTCCAAGGTCCAGAAACGCCACAGAAGATAAATGTTAGAACAACAGAAGTAAATTGAATATGACAGATGGCACAACTTAAATTGTCTCTACTCTTTTGTGTTGAGTGATTTTATTAAAGTTCATATTGCACTATCAAACAACTTTTCTCTGAAGGTATAGCACGATCTACAATTACACTCTTACACTGAACTCGACTTAGCACGTGCTATTTGATCAATAGCCTTATTTTCAGCTTAATTGTTAGCTTGCCAGCGAGTTGCTCATATTACGAGCACTTTCCCATATTTGCTGAAGCATTCCTGAGTGCCAACTTGATATGAAATTTTCAAAATGTAGAAAATGCGCAAGTTGTATTTCTTATAAAATTTATTATTTTTATAAAGCAGTTTTGGAAATTATACTTTTATGTCTCCAAAACCTCTAACAAAATTTGTAAGAATATATGAATACGTAAAAATTGTTTTACAAATTAGCTATAATTTAAGAGCATAGAATTGCAAAATCTTTAAATTATAAATTTTTACAAACTTGTAGGATTGTTAAAAGCGATTTACTGTAACAGAATAAAGCAATTTTAAATTATAACGAACGCATAACGTAAACAATTAAATTAATATTCAATCGCAAAGGTCATTAACATATCGAGCCAATTCGCATTGTCAAAAAACTCCGTTCAAGCCTACTCAAGTTACGTACTTTTCATAAATATGATGCTTTTAGACATCAAACATTCAGCAGATTCAGTGGTGATATCACTACTGTTAACATGAAAAACAAGCAGATATACATTACAACGTTAACAAAACATGATCAAATTATATTACTTACGGGGCATGTATTTCTCCCCGTGGAAACTCTACATGGTCTCTAGTAGTTACCTCTTTGAGTGAGCTACAACGTTATTTTCAGTGCATTAACTTGACATGCCTAAAAACTTGTAAGAGAAGATACCGGTACACTCAATCAATGAAGATTAATCCACCAGTCGGGGGTCAGCCCCCACCGAAAGTACCGCTGGTCAAAAGGAATTTAATGAGAACGCAAGCATTCCGTACTACCCTAGGGGGGATATACGTCCCTGGGCTTACTAGTTAATGCCGTTTTAATTAATCACGCCAAGGAATTTTAATAACGACTCTAGTTACTAGATTCCAAGAACAGCTAGCTGTATCGACGGGCTTAATTAATTCTCAACAAGAAACAAAAATAGTTATTGACAATGATATTTACTAATCAATAAAGAGTAAATCATCATCAACAGTAGTCACAACACTACCACTTTATATTAACCACCACCTTTATATTTCAACAATTTATCAATAAACAATTAAGTCTAACAAACACAACCTTGTATTTTGCATAGTGGCAACATATTTGTACTCCAAACATTCTTCCAGTCAGATAGAAAAATTATTAGGTAACAAAATGTCTACCTTGGGGTTTTTATAGGCATAGAAGGCCTCATTCGTAAATGCTAAGTAGAGTTGAACCTGCTCTTAGTGAATGGATTACATATTATGTCTTGAACTACAACCCAGAACAAGTAAATGTTAGGTTTACAACCGTTAATAATAAATAAAGGTTGACTGAAGGACTTCTTGCTATGGAACATAGCAACCTGCTTTTCTTAGGGCTACGGATGCAATGTTTGCAACTCATACAGCGGCCCTAAGACCTGCTCTAAGCCTTTTCCTTCTAGATTTCTGTATGAAGAAAGTTGCTCAAAAAATAGCCTTTAAGTTACGGCTTAGGGGTTTGTTGCAAACAAAAGGTAGGAATGTCAGACACATCCTCGTACTGCATGAAGCTGTCGCTAAAAAACTTCTTCTTGATACTATGATTTATTGCCTGCCGCCTGAATTTACCTTTGATAAGCTTTTAGGACCGTTGTATGAGTTGCAGACATTGCACCCGTAGCGCCACGATTAGCAAATCTCTGCAGCTGCCCTATCTTAGTTACTGCTGTAGTTTGACTGATTTTGGTTTACCAGACCAATGCACCTTAGCAGAGCATTGGTCTAATTACAGCAGTATCCACACATAACAAAACTCTGCTTGTGGTGACGAGTTGGTGCATTGAGTAGCCCAGGAGTCTCCGATACTGGTCCCAAGCTCCGATAAAAGAGGAGGGTTGGGCACAGGGCTAACGTCCCTGTCCCGTAAAATTCCTACCGTTACGAAACCAACAAGCCCGCCGCGGATTGGACTGAAACATAGAAGATGGTCAAGGCAACGAAATAGGTTAAGAGAAGTGGTAGTTGGGACCTGGAACGTCAGAAGTCTATCCAGACCAGGGTCGCTGCAAGAGTTAAAGGAAGAGATGATCCGATACAACAGAGACATACTAGTCAACATGAAGCCCGCTGAGCAACCACAGGCATTCTAGAACAACGAGATTCAGTACTACATCACAAAGCAGCAAACAACGGTGGGTTCGGAGTGGCCTTCCTAGTAAACAAGCAAATGAGACCAATAAACGAGAGGATATGTGTACTGAGGTATAAAACTTTTGTTAAAAATGTGATACTCGTAAAGGTCCACGCTTCCACGGAAAAAAGACGGATATAAAAGAAAAATAATTGTATAATAAACTACAAGTATATGACAGAATACCCGAATATGATTTGGAAATGGTATTGGGGGATGCGAATGCTAAAATAGGAAGAGAAACGGCATATAAACCCTCAGTAAGTCTCCATAGCAAACACAAAATATTCAACGACAAAGGAACACGTATAGTGCTATCTGCAGCACCCAAAAACATAGTGGTTAGCAGCACCTATTTGTTTTCCCCATTGGGATTTACATAAAGCAACATGAAAAGCGCCAAGAAGATACA